>CM019155.1:109920677-110110408 GCA_009733165.1 Naja naja | reverse complement strand
TTCTCCTGGGAAAAGTGTGATTGTGGCTGTTTTCCCCTTTTAAACTCTAGAGTTGGCTCTTGATTGGTCTGTGGAGTTGATGTATGCAGATTGGATGGCTTTTTCCTGAGACCCTGTGTGGCTGAGGTGCTGGCTGTATGTCTCTCAGCCTTTGTGTTGTAACGACCTGGGTAATGGGCTGTGTGATGACCTTCTGAGTTCTATTGTTGTGACGTACTGGGTGTGGTGCTGTAATCTCCTGGGTTGTTGTCTGTGCTGCAACCTCCTGATGTTTTGTGTTGTGATCTCCTGAGTTCTGTGGTGTAGTATCCTGGGTGGAAGGCTGTGATGTGGCATTCTGGGCCTTGGTTTGGCTCCGAGTTTGAGGTCTGGCTATGTGTTTATAGCGTGTGTCAGTTTGCTTAAAGAAGCCTTGACAGCTATCCACAACAAATACAACCCCCCTAAGCACATCCTAGATCTGACCAACCATTGCCTTTCCAACACGTACTTCATCCACAATGGACAAAGATATAAACAGATAGAAGGAGCACCTATGGGATCACCCCTCTCACCCGTCATCGCTAACCTATACATGGAACATTTTGAAACCAATGCTCTAGACAAATCGAATACAAACCCAAACTCTGGCTTAGATATGTAGATGACACTTTTTAATTTGGCCACACGGAAAGAAAACTGGACAACTTCCTCACACATCTCAACAGCCTACACCCCAAAATACAATTTACCATGGAAACAGAAACCAACAATCAACTTCCGTTCCTGGACGTCCTAATTTACAAAAAACCCAACGGCTCCCTAGGACACACCATCTACCAGAAAAAGACACACACTAACCGCTACTTAAATGCACAATCCCATCACCACCCTGCACAGATCAACTCCGTAGCCAAGACCCTCATCTCCAGAACCAAGCGCCTAGCTGACAAAGACCACTTGAGAACAGAATTACACCCTCACTAACGTATTAATGTCCAATGGATTCCAAAGAAGCACAATCACCAACCTAATCCGAAGGAGACTCCCCAAAACCAAGACACAGAACAGGACAATGGCATGCCCTCCTCCCTTACATCAAAGGCACCACAGATAAAATCAGCAAAATTCTCCACAAACACAATATCAGGACAGCCTTTGGCACTGACCAAAAATAGCCAACATCTTAAGAAACCCCAAAGACAAGATCCAGCTAGAAAACCAAGGAGTTTATAAAATACCATGCAAAATTTGCCCAGCCACATACATTGGACAAACCAACAGGAGAATAAATGCACGATCGCAGAACACAAAACGCAGTCAGAAAAGAAGAAAAACTTCCTCCCTTTTCCAACACCTTAAAGCCACAGGACATGAAATTGATTTTGAGGATCCAAACTTATCTCCAATACTGAACACTTCAACAAGAGAATAATTAGGAAGCCATCGAAATAGAGAAACACCCCATAACATGAATAAGCGGGATGATACTTCCGCCTACCAGACATCTGGAAACTAGCCCTAATCAACAAACGAGTCCCAGCCACAAAACCAACACGGACCCAAAATAACACATGATGCCACCACCAATCTCCTTCACCAGACTCAAACCCAAGCCCACGCCACAGATGAAAGGCAACCACCATCCAGAAACCAGACCATGGCTGCAACACCAGCTGCTACACCCCCCTCCCCCCAAACTAAGCAAACTGACACACGCTATAAACACATAGCCAGACCTCAAACTCGGAGCCAAACCAAGGCCCAGAATGCCACATCACAGCCTTCCACCCAGGATACTACACCACAGAACTCAGGAGATCACAACACAAAACATCAGGAGGTTGCAGCACAGACAACAACCCAGGAGATTACAGCACCACACCCAGGACGTCACAACAATAGAACTCAGAAGGTCATCACACAGCCCATTACCCAGGTTGTTACAACACAAAAGGCCGAGAGACATACAGCCAGCACCTCAGCCACACAGGGTCTCAGGAAAAGCCATCCAATCTGCATACATCAACTCCACAGACCAATCAAGAGCCAACTCTAGAGTTTAAAAGGGGAAAACAGCCACAATCACACACTTCTCCCAGGAGAACGGCTGAAGACACCAGCCTGAAGATGACGGATGAGATTTCGTAAACGCTGCCAAGGTATTCTCAATCCTACACGGACAAGACCGAATACACCAAGACCTACATACCTTTACCCGTGAAAATCTAAAACATATATATATATATATATATATATATATATATATATATATATATATATATATATATTTATTTCAGTGTTAGGAAATGAAAAGCCAATTATCTGTTGATTTGTAAAGTTAGGAGATGACAACTATAAGGCCTGGAAATTAAATGATATGTAGACTTCAATCCTATGTACATAACATACATAAGAGCTTCATTCTAATCTGCAATGAAGAAACTAATCCATTTGTGTTATGTTGCTGAGACTTTGGCTAAGTAATCCAGTTTTTGAACAAGTGCCTGGAGAACCAAAATTTTCAACTGTGTGAAATCTTGCTATACCATATTTAAAACAACCATATGTTCACAGTTAATAGATCATTTATTGATTTTGTTGAAGTTTTTTGTTGAAGTTGAAGTGTTCGTTTTGTCTGAAATGGCACCTGCAATTTCACATTTTGCTTGCAAAAATTTTATTTTTAATGTTTGTGACATTAATTCTTGAATTCACTTTCTAAAATACAGTTACAGAATCATAATCCCACATCCTTTATTCTAAGGACACTGGTATCAGTGTTGATAATGACAGAGATAGGAGCAAAGATCTGCACAGCTCCTGTTGGCCACTTAATCTATTGATTGCATGTAGCCTGCAGTTACTAGGCAATGTCCTCAAGATTGCGAAAAAACAGTTTGGTGGACAAGGCATCAGGTATCAGGCTAGAAACTGGGAGATCCTGAACTCAAGTCCCATCTTAGGCACAAGGTCATCTTGGACAAGGGACTTTCTCTCACTAGGAAGGAGACAATGGCAACCACTTCTGAAAAAGTGCCAGGAAAACTGAAGGAACCTGTCTAGGTAGTCTCCAAGAATCAGACACAGGGGGAAAAAAAGGGAGGGGGAGATTGGATATTTGATTTTTACCAAGGAGATCTGTCAGCATTACTTGCTGATTGATTGAGCAGGACTGTAAACCCCCATGGAGTCAATTATCCTGTATAAAAAAACACCCCAGTATTCTAGCCAACCGGTATCCTTTGCTGAACTCCTCTTACTATGTCTCTTAACATTCAGACAAAACTGACTTTCTCTTGTTTGATATCTGTTCTGGTTTTGAAGATGTTGTAATCAAAACCAAAATCATCATAAAAATTAATCATACAGGGTATTTTATGCTCCCCATAGGCTCTTTGGAAAGTTCAACTTTCATGTATAAGTCAGGGCAGTGGGAGCCAAGCTAATTTCTGAGGGAGACTGCTCCATTAAATGAAAATTTGAGGTTATTCTAGATGATGATCCCTTTGTATGATGTTCTGGTTTCAGATTATTTTTGCCCCCAGATTCCTGAAACTCTTCCTTTCTGCATTTTATAGTATTATTTTTCTAATAACCCCTCCAGATTCATAATAATTTGGAATTATCTATGTATTTCATAATAAACAAATGGTTCTCCAACTGAGAAGCAAAGGCCAAAAGTCTTTGGAGCAGAATAAGTTTAATCATTAAGGATTATTTCACTAATGTGTTGCATTTCAATTATCTTAAACTGATTCTGGAAAAAGCAGTGCTGACTTAGTGAGAGTCAGACTACATGATTATAATGTTCTCTGTGTGGGATTGCCATTAAAGACAGCTCAGAAAAACTGATGCATTTAATACCTGGATAGTAAAATTACTGTTAGAAGCAATGTGGTCAGCATATATTGTGTGCATGGTCTTGTCAAATATAGACAGCAAATCATCTGTTTAACCAGGAAGAAACTAGAGAATAATGAACAGAGAAAAATTACGAGGAGATCTTTTGGGACACAGATCATACATTGGGATGACAAAAAAGTGGACTTTTAGCCAAAAATAAATAAATGAAAGACAAATGTCTAGATTTCTTCTGCTCTTAAGAACCTCTTTTTCCCCAAATATCCATTTGTGCAATATTTGATTTCTTCAAATGAAGAATGAAGTGCATTAATGGTTGCTGATATTTTCTGCTTGATAATGTTATGATTTCACCAAGACCTAGGAGGATTTGAAGGAAGGGAGAATAAATGCCCTAAAGTCAAGAGGAATATTCTTGATGTTTCCATTTTTAATTAGAGAACCTTGAATAAAACATTGCCCAGAAGGAATTAATTCCTAACCTGAAGTGCTATATTATAAGCTTTTTTTCTCTTCCTTTATATTCATCTCCATAAATAGTCTTCCAGCACGTAATTTCCAAAGGGAGCATATCCAGGCTCCAAGCCAGCTTGAGAGCCACATCATCTGGTTTAGAAGCTCTGTTGTTTCATTGTTAAATGTATAAGAATAGATTGCAAAAAGCAATGTGCACATGTTCAGAAATACAAGAAGGCCTGGTCCTAAGTTTCAAACATATCCAGGCATTGACTATCAATAAATGTATAAATATATAAAGGATAGCTTTTCCACATATGAACTTGATTAGGCTGTAATCTTCTCTATCCATGTTCGGATTATAATTCACATCAGCCTCAGCCAACATAGTTTATAATCAGAGACACATCCCTAGTTGGGAAAGCTGACAAACTATTTATCTGACACCAAGACAGATGATATAAAAGAAAGATATTGGAAATATCATTTTGGATTTCCTTAGATGCCATTAAACTGTTATTGGTAATTTTAACGATCATTTATTTCTTATCCACTATTTTTATCCTACTATTTACTTGCTATTTCACCTGCTTTTCCTTTTGTGGATTTCTAAAATACGTTTTAAATTTTACTTGTCCTCTGCATGGCTGATGGGTTTGAAACAAACAAAACATTAAAAAGTTATGATATTTATGTAGTTACTTGCCAACCACATCTAAAGTATCTTTACAATCCCCAAGGCATGTCACAAATTTTGAGAACCTCTAATTTTTAAAAATTGAAAGTTGAAAAAGTTGACACACCCTAAATTAAGAAAGATGGGAGTTATAATCCAACATAACCTACATATGTATGTACATATGTACTCATGCGCTTGTTACTTCCCGTCTGGACTACTGTAATGCTCTCTACATGGGACTGTCCTTAAGGACCACCCGGAGGCTGCAACTGGTCCAGAATGCGGTGGCGCAGGTTGTGATGGGAGTGTCCCGATACTCCCATGTTACACCCCTCCTGCGCGTGCTGCACTGGTTAGCAGTTGCCCTCCGGGTGAGATTCAAGGTGCTGGTTTTGACCTATAAAGCCCTTCATGGCTTAGGACCGGGATATTTACGGGAGACCTTGCTGCCAGCAACTGTTTCCCATCGTCGTGTGCACTCTCACAGACAGGGCCTCCTCGGGGTTCTATCAGCCAGACAATGTCGACTGGCGACCCTTAGGAGTAGGGCCTTCTCTGTGGGAGCACCCACCCTATGGAACCAGCTGCCCCTGGAGCTTCAGCTGGCCCCTGACCTCCGCTCTTTCCACCATGGCCTCAAAACAAGGTTGTTCCAACTCGCTGACCTGGACTGAGGGTGTGTGTGGGGGGGAGTTTTAATGTTTATTTTTAGGGTTTTAGATTTTAATTGAGTTTCTTATTTGGATTTAATCTTTTTTTAATTGTGTATTTGTATTGCTTTTATTGTACACCGCCCCGAGTCCTTAGGGAGAAGGGGCGGCCTAGAAATCAAATAAATAAATAAATAAACAAATAAACAAACAAATAATTGGAAGGCATCAGATTGAGATGATCTTCCACCATATTTCATACTGATTGTCTACTGCAGCAGCATCCAACGGTGATTTCAATGAGTAAATGCCCTATCACAAACCCAGAGTATAAACTGAACAATTAAGACTTTGCACTAAAAACAGCTCATACATTCATTAAGCTGCTGGAACATCTGAACTGAAATATATTTAAAACATAAGAAATTCCAGTATTGTAAAGCAAGGTACTCCTCAGATGATATATTTTATATCAAAGGTGAGGAACCTGAGGCGTTCCAGATATGGTTAAACAACATTGTTCATCATCTCTTGCCATTGGTTATGCTGCCACTGCTGCTGGTGGGCTATGAGGACCTGTCAATCAGCAATGTCTGAGAGTTTATTATAGATGTGGTCATGGTATGACTAAGCCTTCCTTATCAATACCTGGGAAGAAAATATTAATTTTTCTGAACTGTGCGATGATTTATCTCCTCAAATCTAGTTTAACAACACTTTTAGTCAATAAAATTGTTGTCCAGTAAATAGCCAAATCAAGATATACAGCCAGGATTTAGAAACAGAATTTCCCAGTCATTGATAAATTTCTACAGACTTTTCCCCCTTCCCCCACTATAACTACCTATCTTCAAATCAATTTCTGCCCATTCCTTGATCTCTTTAATCTCTTAAATCCATTTTATAGCTATGTACATCTTTCACATCTTAGAAACACAATAGCAACATTTCTCAACCTTGGCCACTTTCAGATGTGTGGACTTCATCTTCCAGAATTCCCAGTCAGTATGTCAGAATTGTGCAACAGTTAAAAATCTGTTAGTAAGGTTTTGAATTTTTAATCTATCATTCCCTTTAGAAAGTTAAATTTTGCCTTTTTGAAATACAAGTTCAAGAAGTCAAATCTCTGACTTTTTCTTTTAGGATTGATGGGCAGAAGGGAAAACAATGATGGCTGAGGAATTCTGGGAATTGAAGTTCACATATCTGAAGCTGGCCAAGCCTGAGAAACACTAATGTGTAATGTTTACTCCAGGTAGAGTATCACCAGAACAGCACACTTTGCTTAATTCAGTAAAAGCAAAAACAAAATCTTGTTGCCAATTTTTTTCCTTTTGCTACTTAATTGTAAACATGTATTCTGGGACAGATATTTGGAGTTGCAAAAACAGGATCTGGAACCACAGGATTCCTGTAGACCATGAATGTTTCACCTCTTCCTCTTCACCTAAGAGGAAACATTTTTCTTCCCCAATTTTGCACATCAAACACCCTTTCAAAATTGTTTCATGAATAATAGAATAAAAGAAAGCAAACTCTCAAGTTCACTAGCATTAAGACTCTAGCATTAATTGCCTTTAGTGTCAAAGAAGACCCAAGCTATGCTCATCCAGGTAAAGAGATTGTAAATAATATTCCCAGCATCAGAAAGCAGAGTGCTTTGTCCATTGCCAAAGTTACTTTGGACTCTGTATCTTTGTATTGTATCAGAATCATTTTAACCTGGATTAATTTGTATTCAGAGATGATTTTTGTCCCATCTGTCTAATTTGAAAGGGCATACACACACATTGCTAATCACTTCCCCTTTTAAATTGACACAGTGCTCAAATGGACAATGCAATTTCTCAGATTGTTTTGCCAGTGCAAATGAGGCATCCATTTTCTGTTTTATTCCCAAAATGCCTGAAAATGTCGTGCAAATGTCAGTTGGGGGCTTTGAGCTCACCTTATTGCTGTTTGTGAGAGAGGAAATGATACAGAGGAAAATAATGTTTTCTTTGCCACATCCTTCCATCATTCTGAGCCCTTCCTGGCTGCATTCTGAAAAAGTCCAGTGGAGGGAATTCTATCACAAAGTCTTTCTTTGAGAAGTAATAGAAATGTTACAAGCCGAGGAGTCTGCTACAAGCTATGAGAGAAATGATTGTGCAATGCAAAATAGGACATTTAATATACCTGCTTGGGCACTCAATTACAAAGTGCAAAAGCACCTCCGTTTACTGAAGCTTATGTTCATTGCATTATGAATGGCAAAGAGTGCATTGTCACTTTGTATTTTCAGGAAAGGTATGTGGATTGTTAGCAATTCACCTTCCTGAGGTATTCTGTCTCATGGAGGAATGGTGCTGAATATCAATCTCAATAGCTTCCCCATAAGCTTATGAAGATTCTGCTATTAACTTGCTAGAATGTACTTTCGTGAGATAGAGCATATTACAAGTAATCCTTGTTTTACAACTGGCCGCTTAGTAACCTTTCAAAGTTACAACCTACTTGAAAAATCTAGATCCAAAGTTCTGACAGTTGCCTCCCCATGTGACCACACTTTGAGTACTTGGCAATACATCCACATTTAGAGTTGTTTGCTGCATCACATGGTCATGTGATCACGTTTTACAATAGTTTTGTTGAAAACAGATACTTCCTGCCAGTTTTAGGCAAAATCATGCCCTAGCAAGCAATGGTTTGCTTAACAATTGTGGTATTCACTTAACAATTCACATTACAGCCACTACATTCTTCCACAACTGCTGCAAAATGTTACCCAACTGGGTAAGTCATGTGACCAACATGTTTCATGATCATTATGATTTAAAAACATTATGGGCCGGCTCCATTACAATCATTAAACAAAGACTACCTGTAATTAAAAAGCAGGGCATTGCTGAAATGAAAGAAAATTCTTTTGGAGTTTTGCATATCTTAGCTCCCAGTATGGATTTAATCATCTAGAAAGCAATGAAATTTTAAAAAAATTGAGTTGTGTACAGCCACACTGTCATTCAGGAATCAGGAATACAAAAGCATCAAAATAGATTTTTGTTTTAATTAGGTTTTCTGCTTTTGCCTAGGTAGAATCAAGCACATTTGAAATTTATCTAAAATCAAAATTTTCACTAGCTTTATATAACAGTTGTCTGCCATTCAACAGCAAGAAAATTATCCATTTTACTGCTTGTGAACTATGGCTTAATATGTATATCTGTTGTAATTTTGTAACTTTAATATGTTGTTTTAATGCTATAGTTTTCTCTTGTAATTTCATAATTTTTAACTGATGGTTATAGTTTTTGATTCTATTCTGAACCCTGTTATGAGATTGTAGTTAGACTGAAAAGTGGTTAAGATATTTTATAAATAAATAAACACTTGTTGGGTGCAAAATAGGCTCCGGTAACTGCAACAATTTTAGAGATCAATAATAAGTGTCACTTGTGCTCTTATGTTTACAGATGACTGTCTTGTGTTGAAGTTTTCCTGCTTTAAAAGGTAATTACATAATTATTAAAGGAAGAAAGAATATGGGTTAACACTGAGCAGATTACATCAGCAGGCATATAGCTCACCTGCCCACAGCCTTCTCCTTTATGATGCAATGTCTCAGATTTATATTTAAATCATAGTTATTATTCTATACCTGTAATGTAAATTAGTATATGTCCCATACTGCTTTGCTTATCCATTATTTCTTTTATTTCTCCCTCCCTCACTTCCCCCCTTTCTCTTTCTGTGTATACGTGCAATGCAATGGAAATCTTAATAATAAGTAATCAGTTAAAGACCAAAATCTTTATCACACAACAAATTATTTGATACAATTTGCAGTTCTGTTTTTCTAATGTTTTACTCAACACTGGATGAAAAATCAGATAATTTTATGCTTGTAATAACAACATTCTAAATTGTAATTAATATTGCTAGAATATAATAAATATATTAATTTTTCAATTAATGCTGTGTAAATATTGTATCAAAACAATGTAATGTATTAAGATTACAATGTAATAAAAAGGACAATGTAACAATGTAATAAAAAAGACAAAAAACAAAAATGACAAGTAAGTGGGACAACTTGCTTGGAGCCTTCCCTATTCTGGTGAGCTATATTTTATGTTTTGTTTGCCAGTTTTACAGAAGTTGGAATTTCTCTTTTTGTCTGTGCATCAGCAACTGTTCCAGTGTTTTTCTTAGGTATCCCTGGGCTGAATGAAATTTAATAAATTGGGAGACAAAAAGATAAAAAGTATGTTTATTTAAAATGAATAAAATCAACAGGCATATGTTCAATTTCTAATTGAAGGTCCTAATTTTATTAAATATTTCAGATTTAGAAGGTCTTGTGCCCAGAGCTCTTCTGTCAATAGTGGCAGAAGACTTACAGAAGAACTTGTAAAGTTTAATGCAATGACATGGGCAATCAATAAATATGTGGGGAGAAATTTCATTTAAATTCATTTTAATTTTAAGAAAAATACCCAGGCCCCCTCTCCACACACTTTTGAAGTACTGCTCTTATCTGCCATTTAGAAATCAGTATAATCTTCGGTTCCCCAAAATGTGTGTACATCTGAACAATTTTAATTGAACTAAATGAAACAAACAAAATGTTGAAAAAGATATGAAGTTTATGTAGTTACTTATCAAGCATATCTAAATTATATTAAGGTAATAAAAATACCTTTACAATCCCCAAGGAATGTCACAACTTTTGAGTACCCCTGATGACTGAAAGCAGAAAAATTTGACACACCCTAAAGATAATGCCTATAAAAATAATGTGAAATAGTACAATAACCATTATAAGTAGGCATCAATAATATTGATACCATTGTGATAAGGAATAATCCCCCAAATCCATTTCAACAGTTGTCTTCCTCAGCAGAAATGATCCTTTCATGCTGGTAAAAATAATCTAAATTGTTCCTCCTTCTTGGACAGCACTCTGGTCTCTTCTCTCTTGTCCAGGATTTTGTCACTGGAAACTGAACTAGCTTTTTAGGCTGCTGTGCACATACGAATGAGGGGCACAGCAATAAAGGAAGAAGCCATTGTGGTCCCAAGTATTGGATGCAGAGATGAGCAACCCAGGCCTGCTTCTGGAGACAGTGGGTAACTGGCTCAGCTGGTGCCTATTGGGCCTCCATCCACTTCTTAGAGCAGGGGTGTCAAACTTGTATCATCACATCATTGTCACGTGATGTATTGCAACTTTCCCCGCCTTTGCTAAACTGAGGGTGGGCGTGGCCAGCGTGTGATGCATCCAGCCTGTGGACTGTGAGTTTGACAGTTCTTCCTCTGCTGTAGAGGAAGAATTTGCCAACCAAGTTGTAAGAGCTGGACCCAAATCAGCTTAGAAAACAATTCTGTTTAGTATAACTTAACACTGTGGAGATAAAACAAGATGAAACCCCTATTTCTATTATGTGAGGTCTTACAGGAAAGATAGAATGTAAAGTCAGTAAACACACTTGTATATTAATCTTATTGGAGTCTCAATACATCTATTTTAACAAATAGAAAAAGTTATCATTTTAGAAAGTTTCCCACTCAGTGAAATTTTTGCATCATCATCCTGGAGGTTTCCATGAATCATAAAATTGTTTGTGAAGGACATAGTAGTAGGGTACTACTACGAGTTACCCACATCTCATTTAGTGTGATATGCTAATTATAACAGATATGGGAAATTCATCCAAATATCTACCAAGCTAACTAACTATTTCAATTTATATAATCACCCATCTCAGACTCTGGATGGTTAACAATGATTAAACACTATAAAATTATCATAGTAAAACAATATACACATAATCAGCAGCTTGGGTTTAAAAAAAACATCCCCAAAAAATCAACATAACCATTCGACAGGCTGTCCCACACATCTTGATCCCCAGGCTTGGTGGCAAAACCATGTTTTTAGGCCTTATGAAAAACCTGGATGTTAAGGAGCAATCTGATCTCTGGGAAGCTCCAAGCACCAGCATAATGATAGTGAAGGCTCCCTTCATGGGGCCTGCCAGATGGCACTCCATAATACTACTAATACAGTTTCCACTGTCATTCATTTCTATACCAGAATTAAATCAACATCTGTATCCTGTTGTTTCAGCAATACACAATGTAATCATAACTCTGAAGAACCTGAGAAATACAGAAGATTTTTCTGCCATCACCATTAACTGTTACTTTGTTTTGCAATACATGTGTGTGTTTAATCAGAAATTTAGAATTTGTTGTTGACATTGTTGGAATATTACTTTGGTTGATGTAGCTGACGAAGCCAAATAGTTGTCTCTTCACACACCACAGAGGAAAAGAATTGCACAATGCTATATCCAAGTAGACTAATGTCCATTACTGAACAACTGTGTTGTCCATTTACCATGTTACAGACGGGGGCACAGGAAATCAAACTGCTACTTTAATCCTGATGGGCCTAAGCTTATGAACATATTTGTTCAGGGTCAGGCAGATGCAAAAATATTGTTTTGTTTTGCTTCTGCTTATCGTTATTTCTCCTTTCTTCCTTCCTGACTCAGAAGCTATATCTTGCTTGCATTAGGAAACCACAATATCTATTATAATATCTGAAATAAGCAGCCTTGTTCCAAAGACAAGTTAAGAATTGCACTCATCTTTGAATATTTCGTCCAGATCACTCCTGGATTGCTGCCTTCTGTGGTTAATTGTCTGTTTGAGCTGTTCAAAAAATATGGTAGGAGCAGAGATAATAAAAAAATCTCCGTGACCCCAAGTCTGCAATGATCATAGCTTGTTTTTCCCACATTTCTTGGTCTTCCGTCTGATTGTTTAGAGACTATGATCAGTGCAACAACAAATAGATCCATCTGTACATTTTGAAGCAGTTGGCAGTTTTCCTTTTTAATGTTGACTTAGCCCAGGGTAGGGAACCTGAAATCATCCAAATGTTACTAATGTTCAGCTCCTAGTAGTTTCAGCCATTATGACCAAGATCAACTGTAGTTGAGAGCCTCTGGAATTCCAGTTTTCTTTCTTCCTCTTATTGGTATTTAAAACAACTGTAATCAGTGTCCTGATGATGAATGTTGCCTTCCCCCTTTGCTCAGTATGGGCCTTTCGTTCATCAGCTTTACTTCAAAAGATGGATATATTCCTTCTTGCACAATCTGTTCTGTTGATTTAACAAGTAATAGATTTGCAGAACAAAGCACTGGGGTACTTCAAGATATAGGTTCCAATCTGGGTAAGGTGTGGACTGAACTTCTCAACAATTACTCATTTCCATTACTGTATCCTTTCCATCATGCTTGATCTCATCTTTCTGTTGCAGTGTTTTGCTTCAGTGGCTTAGTAGGGGGCAGTGAAGGAATGCCTGCTTTATCCCATTTTTCAGTGGGGTGGCACCATGGCAGAGTAATTTTCCAGTGTAATGGCAAAATACCAGCATGGAATTAACAAGACAAATGCTGACTTGACCCACTAGGAAATAGATCGCTTTTTTGCTTCATTTCAATTCTGAAATTAGAAGAACAGGCAATGGAATGGTTGCTTAAAGAAACTTTGGAGTTTATAGCAACACAAACAAGCTTTTGAAAATATGAACCACTCTATTCCTCCAGACAAAGTTCTCAGGAGACTAAGGATAATGGCAGTCAGTGCCACTAAACTTTCTTTGCACAACCATTGTTGTTTTCTTTTCCTTTTTCCTGAATTTCACTATCCTTGCTTGGTTAAAATTGAAATGAAGAAAATTCCAAGGTGCTCCGTACCTATTAAACTTTTGGTTTTTTTTTAAAAAGCCTATTATCTTAGCAATACCACTAAATGGTTTAAGTCTCTGATAATCACCCTCAGGACAGCAAAATCTATTCTGTTGTTTTTTCTTTTGGTTATCCTTTCTTTTCAACCATATAATTCAGGGCAACAAGAAGAGTCATTTATTGAGAAACTCTTTTTGGAGCTGAGGATTGTTTTAATGGGTAAGGAGAAATGGATAAAGAGTGAACTGATGTAAAGTGGCAAGGTCATATCATATCCATGATTCCAATATTCTATTTTTTTCCCTTATATTCAAGATCAGAGGGAGGTTTTTGCCTCTATTTCAGAGTTTAACCTGAAGTTTTCCCATCTCAAACTGATAGCCAACCACGTAGCCAAGTTTCAGCCACTGTACAACCACAATTTGACAAAACAGTTGCAGAGTACTACAAAGGCTCCAGTAAATATTTTTAGGGGCTACAGATTGCCTGTTGCCTTTTTATTTTGGAGACACCACTCAGGGAGTTAGCTGAAGCATCTGTTTGCTCTCTCTAACATGAACACACCAGTATTAAGAAATTTCAGGCTCCATTCAGAGTCCAGTGGTCTTACAATGAAGAACCTACATAAGAAGAATTTAAAATTCAGCACAATATTTTCATAGTTTTCTTTAAAGGTCACAAAATTCAGATCGCTTCTCAATCTCCAGATGTGCCCTTCCAACCAGTTGCTGCAAAAAGCGGGATTAAAAAGAAAGTTACATTTTTTATTCTAAAATAAGGCTTGTTTCCTTTTTTTTGTTCCAAGCGGAGTGAAGCTTGCAAGCAATAGCCAAAAGAGCACCAGATGCTTGCTGTCTTCCCTCATTTCATCAATTCCTGCTAAACCACGGACTGTTTTATTCTTATCCTTTTCCTTCCCCAACTGATAAAGTTATTGGCAATCTCAAAACCTTGCATATTTTTCTTACTTTGAAACTGACCCAATGAAGATATATAAAGACATTGTTATGTCTAAAAACTACATTCATTAAACCCCCCCCACACACACACACACATAAGCAGACCAATTGGTGAAATTGACAGAACTTGCTGAGATGGACAAGCTGATTTTCATTAGGGAAAGAACAATATCCACATTTATTGGTGTCTGGAAACCTCTTATGTACTTTTTGAATATAAATAAAAAATGAACTTGGAATTTATGGTTTTGATGATTGGACAGATTATTAGAAGGGAATCATGATGGGACTTTGGAGAGGGAGGTTAAAATAGTCAATAGTTGTAAGCGTGAAAAATGATCATAAATCACTTTTTTGAAAGCTATTGTACACTCTGTTGTAATTCAAAGACTTTATAATTATAATTGGAAGCTAATTATTTATACCTTTATATTTTTCTTTATATTTTGTCTTTACTTTTTTCTATTTTCTTTTCTTATTGCACTTTTTCTCTAATTTCTTTCTTTTTTATTTTCTCTGTTCTAATTTAGTTTGTAGTAATTTATATTATTGTTCTTAAACTTTTTAATATTTTTTCAGAAAAGCCAATTTCTGCAGTAATATTTTTTCTTAAGAAGCCAAGTCTCTAACAAGCTTCACCTATCTGATTTCTTTTAGAGAAAGGATGAAAAACTTGCAACACAGGGCTGCAATTAACCCTAGCTTTGGAAATCTCTTTTGGAAGATATAACCTTGTTTTCTGGGTTGCTGCAGTTTTCAATTCTTGTGGGAGACTGACCACACAAACATTACAATGTAAGACCAGTTACAAGCTTAGCCATTTACAAAAGTTAAAAATGTACCCTACCCCAAAAACTTGTCTCTCTGTCTCTGTCTCTGTCTCTGTCTCTGTCTCTGTCTCTCTCTCTGTCTCTCTCTCTGTCTCTCTCTCTCTCTCTGTTTGTTTGTTTGTATGTGTCTGTGTGTGTACATGGGGGAGAAAGAGTGAGTAAAGAAGATGATCTTGATGGAAATCTGCAAGATCTGTTATCAGGATGACAGGGAGTAAGACATATTTTAAATCCACAACAGATAATATTCTGAAGTGGCTCACATCCCTAATCCACTGAACTATAAAAAGGAAGAAAAGATACAGCACAATTCAGTCTTGTGAGATTCTATAGGCAATTCCAGTTTTAGGTTTGGTCTACCTAGCGGGGCTGATGGGGAGAATGAGATTCAAGACATCCCTATTACAAGATTACTTTCTCTATATGTGCAATAGTGTTTAGATGCTCCCAAAATATTATAGGCAGCCCCCACTCACTAAGACATTGCCCCTTCCTCCTCTAGACCCACTACTAAGACTATAACATCAGTCCTCCCCATGTGCTGGTGATGGGTGCAGGAAGAAGCAGTAGTGACTTGGAGAGTTTATAGAAGCAAATACAGTGTAGTTCAACCCAATCCAAATGGGAAGAGAATGGGCCTTGACATCCTTTGTCTGAGAGAGCCCTTGAGAGCCGCAAGGAATTTAAAAAAAATATCAGAGTGGTTCTCTAAATATTTGCTTTGACTTAATGGGTGCGTAATGGTAAGAAGCAAGAAGGAAGGGGCTTTTACTGGCATTCAAAGTATTTTTGAAAGGATCTGAAAGGTAAAAAGAGAGAAGGAATGAAGTTGTCTTGGCATAGGTCTTCAAATTTTAAAAACCTTTTTGATCATTTTTTGTTTATCATTTTAGAGAGAAGATTAAATGCAAATATATTGATTATGGAGGATCAGAAGAATTGTTAGTTAAGGCAGAGGTAGAGAACCTGTAATCTACCTCCTCCATGTTGTGGGGTGCTTGACCAGTGGTGGGATTCAAATTTTTTTTAGTACCGGTTCTGTGGGTGTGGCTTGGTGGGCGTGGTAGGGGAGGGATACTGTAAAATCTCCAGTCAGAGGTGATATTTGTCGGTTCTCCAAACTACTCAGAATTTCCACTAATGGTTCTCCAGAACTGGTCAGAACCTGCTGAATATCACCTCTGTGCTTAACCTACCATCAACAGACAGTAAGATCAAATATCCAGAATGGTAGGAACTGGAGTGCAATACATGTTCAACCCCTCCTTTAAAAAAAAAAAAAGCATACCAAGCATCATAAAATCCCTAACAAAGTGACAGCATATTGGCTGATGTACTGACTCATTTAATTTTTTCCATATAGTTCCTTTAATAGAATAATAAGACCCTCTGCATGGAGTGACACAGTCCAAAAACTGCTTGGGAAAAATACACCTGAATTTATAGGATCAGTACTGGCACACACTAGTCATGGGGGAGGGGTAACAATTAACAGCAAATTGGCATTTTCAACCTTCCCAGATTTTGGGAGGGAAGCTTTCACTCAGACCCATAAACAATCTGATTTTGCTGTACACAAAAAGGCTGGCAGAACAAACTCTTTGAATATGTGCTCTGATTTACACCCCCCCCATTCCTCTTCCGTCTTCCCCCTCCCATGCGTAATTGGAGTGCAGTGCCACACCTTGCTTTTCATGTCAAGCAATGAATAAATTTCCTCCTGAAAAGGAAAGTCGGCTGGATGTCCAGAACACACAGCCCTGGAACCGGAGTGAGTCACTTCCCTCCTTTCGCTGGTGCAGCTCAAGCCTTGCCCAGCACAGGACATGCCTGGGCTTATCATCAGAAGAGGCCAGTCTTCACCCCCCACCCGCCCTTTCCCCAATCTTTCTCAGCTCTCTGCAGGTTTAAGATCCAGGAGAGGCGTTTGAATGACAGCTTTTGATGCCAGACTAGACCTCAATAGAATAACCCTGAATTCTTGAAGTAAAGTATCATTTTGTGTGTGTGTGTGGGGGTGTGTGTGTGTGTGTGTGTATGTTTCATTTACCTTTCTTTCATCTGGAAATTCCAGGAAGTTTTCTTCACCAGCTTAATGGTCTACCCAGCCCTTTCTGGCCAGGTAGAAAAAATAAAGGTTATGCCAACCTTGAAAATAACAGCTGTTAGTTAGCCCAGCCCTTGCTTTCAGGCAAGCATGAAATAAGTTGTATCTCCTTTCTGAGCTGCTCTTGTTAAAATAGATAGAACCTCTTTTCAGGCCCACAAAAGAAAAATCAGAAATATTTAATGAAGGGCAATGTTTTCACAAGGTTAAAAAACAACTTATTCCAGATCATTTTGGAATGAAAATAATTACTGCTATGAATTGTTTTGCCTGAATTTTAGCATTTATCCTATAGTCATGATATTTGGATAACTGAACAGAGACTGGTCAGTAACATGCTTGGTATATTCCACTGGCAGCAATCAGATCTGGGCTGGTATCTCAAATGAGCACTAGATAGAAACAGCTTAGTTTTAGCAGCTGCATTATAGATAGGGCTATCAGATATAAGTTAAAAAAGTCTGAATAACCATCACACAGCAGCAAAAGACACCAACAAGATTCCCAAAACTAAAATACCTCTTTGTCGCCATCTATGGCTGCCTTAATTTTTGCAGCCAGTTTGGGCTAAAGTAGAGGTTAAGGCACTGGTCCAGAAACAGAGATATTGCAAATTACAGCCTTGCCGTCACTTTCCCTCAGGCCTAGTGTAGGAGGTTAGCACCCACCCCTCTCCTAGAAAAATGAAATATCCTAGGAAATATTAAAAAGGCAGAATATTTCCTGTAAAAGGGAAATAGAAACTCAGAAGCAGAAATTCGCCTAGAAGCAGAAGCTCACCTTTGTTAATGGGTGAGCCATTAAGGCCTGGGCAAGAGTATTCTACATAACAAAGGCCTCTATTCATCTCACCACCTGGCCTGGGAAGATTGCATCAGCCAGCATTCAGGTGAAGCCATGTGGTCCAGCTAAGCCCCTCGCCCCTGGGAGTCTGACAGCCAATGGGATACATTTCTTACACAGGAACAGAATATACTAAGGTGGGGCCCAACAGAGGGTATAAAACTAAGGGTCTCTCAGCATCTTGACCCTTCTTTTCCTTCACCCAACATCTTGAAGCATGTGATCGTCCTTTTCACTTTGGAGCTCCAAGCCATGTGGTCCTGTCCACCATTAAACCATCTTTCCAAACAGCCACCATGTTTCCAGTGTCTTTTTCCCCACTTGGAACTGAACCCAGAAGGATAATTCTTCCAACACTAGGAAGGAAGCAATGGCAAACCAATTCTGAAATATTGCAGGAAAATTGCAGGCAGTATCAGACAGTGCCAGAGTCAATACAAACTCGAAAGTACAAAAATTAAATAAAAATGGTAGCACCAGTCACACCTCTTCAAAATATTAGTTCTCATTGTGTCCATCAACTGGTCAAGAGCTCTCCCTACCATTATCACTTTGTCTCACTGTATCTAAATATCCAGGCAAATGTGGGGTTCATTGTTTATTTTGCCCATTGGATCCAACTGAGCAGGAATGTAAGGGAAAACCTCAAATCCTGCCATGAATTTTAGATTGATGAGTTTTACTACCTTGGATTAAAAGTATCAGCTCATATAATCATTTCAGATGCTGAATCATGTTCTCTTTTCTTTTCTTTTTTAATAAACTTTATTGATTTTACAATTAAAATAGATGAACAACACACACACAAAACAGAGAAAAGAGAGAGAAAAAAGGAAAAAAGCAAAGAAAAGAATGATTTTAAAAAATCATCATCGACAATTTGTGGTTCCTTATTTACATCCTTATTTGTGCCATATTTACAATTAGTCCTTAGTGCGAATGTATAATTACTACAATTATAGCTTATCCTCTTTTACAATTTGTTATATATTTATCATGTTTTCAAAGGAGCCACTCTCTCTTCAGGACCCAAAGAAATTGCCATCTGTTGAAAAAAGGCCCTTGCTTCTTTGTTTCTGACTACACTTATTCATATTGAAATGCCTGAGAAGTGCCCTAATCTGGCTCTGTAAGCAATTTGCAGCTCACCCTAGTCTTGGCTCCTTCTCATCTGCTTCTGGGGAGCCTCAATTTTAATTTCAGCAATGCTAATTTAGAAAAATGGTTTGAGAGCCCAGCTGAGCTGATAACAGCAGAGCCCAGTGAACTGAGCTCAGCCACTCTATGAATCTAATGGCTTCACTGAGCATTAAGCAGCAGATTTGAAGCCAGGCAAACTGCCTTTGCCAGCAAACCAGGAAACACAACAGGAAAGCAGGAGGGTATTTCTACTGTAAAAATACAAAAGAAATAAGAGTTGTGAGGCTTGGTGTTTGAGTAACACAGTGTGGAGGATTTGATATGCTTGATATGAATTCACTTTTAGAATTATAGAATTATAGAGCTGGAAAGGACTTTAGAAGGCTTCTAGTCCAGGGTTCGCCAACCTTTTGGCCATCAGGGACCACCAAACTCATAATTTTAAATCCCACGGACCACTAATATGAATTTTGACTGATGGTGGCTTGCTGACGTTTTCCCAGGGTCTCTGCAGAAAGCAGCAGAGACCCTGGGAAAATCCAAAAAAAAAAGTCTGCAGGAAAATCCCCCACCCCATTTTCTATCGATCGATCATTCTTTATTTGAGATCACAGGATACTGTCTCCAGCTCCGTTCTCAGGGGGAGAGAGACAGAGACAGACAGACAGACAGACAGACAGACAGACTGACTGACTGACTGACTGACTGACTGACTGACAGATTGACTGACTTTTGGCTTCATGCAAGGAGCTCAGCAGAAGGCTTTCTTCCTCTCCCCCAAACTCTGCCAGAAATGAGTCTTTGTGGGGGTGACATTTCTCTGCGGACCACCAAAATTCTCTCATGGACCACCAGTGGTCCCCAGCCCACTGGTTGGTGACCACTGTTCTAGTCTGACCTGTGCCAAGGCAGGAGTCCTTATACTATCCTGGAGAAATGGTTGTCCAATCTTTTCTTCAAAATTTCTAGTGATGGAGCACCTATGACTCCAAGAGGCAAGCTGTTCTATAAATTAATTGTTCTCACTGTCAGGAAATTCCTCCCTACTTCCAGGTTGCATCTTCCTCTGACGAGCTACCACGGATTGCTTCTTGACTTGCCCTCAGATGCTCTGGAAAATAAATTGACTCCCCTCTTCCCTGTGCTCTTCTGTGCACTCTTTCTTGTGTCTTAACATCTTTTTTGTATTGTGACCAGAATTGGACAGAACTGGCCTCAATAGTGTAGTATAGAACAGTACTATCATTTCTTGTGATCTTGATGCTATGCCTGTGTTGGTGCAGCCTAGGGACTACAGTGGCTTATTTGGTAGTTGCAGCACATTGTTGGCTCATACTTAAGCAGTGGTCCAACAGGACACCTACAACAGATCCTTCTCACAGGCACTATTGTTGAGTCAGATATTGCCTATTCTGTACCTGCACCAGAGGTGGTATTCAGCAGGTTCTGACCAGTTCTGGAGAACCAGTAGTGGAAATTTTGAGTAGTTCGGAGAACCACTCAAACTGGCCCCACCCCTATTCTCTGCCTCCCAAGTCCTAGCTGTTTGGCTGGATCTTCTTTTGTTGCTCTGCACAGGAGAACGGAGCTGGAAAGCAGGTTATTGGGGTGGGGAGGGAATGGGATTTTGCAGTAACCGTCCCCCTGGAGTGGGGAGAGAATGGGGATTTTACCACGCCCACCAAGCCATGCCCACCAAACCACACCCACAGAACCAGTAGTAAAAAAATTTGAATCCCACCACTGACCTGCACATTTGGTTTTGCTGTCTAAAGGCTTATAAGAGGCAGGAAGTCATAGGTTGTCAGAGGTCGGTTGGGTCTGTTGCTGATGTACCTGTCCCCCAGCTGCGTGGCAATGGCCCTTCCCGGGTTGCTCTCTCAGAGGTGGTGGTGGAGTTCCCCAGGCTTATGGTTCTGGGGGACTTCAACCTGCCTTCTCTGGGAGGGGTGTTGGGATTGGCCCCGGAGTTCATGGCAGCCATGGACCTGACCCAGGTGATACAAGGGCCCACTCATGAGGGGGGGAACACTCTCGACCTTGTTTTTGTCTCGGGACGGTGGGTGTGGTGATCTGGGGGGTGGGTGACCGGTTACCCTACTCCTATCATGGACAGATCACTATCTCCTGCAGCTGGTCTTCCAATTGGCTGCCCCTCACTGCTGGGATGAGGAGCCAGTACGATGGTTCCGCCCCAGGCGCCTGATGGATCCTGAGAGGTTTCAAATGGCGCTGGGGTTCTTGCCCACCTCCCTCGACTACAGCCCGGCCGAGACTTTTTTTTAAAATTACATTTATATGCCGCCCTTCTCTGAAGACTCAGGGCGGCTTACAATTTTTTGGGATACAACCCAGTGTGCTCAGCAATAGCCTGCATTCCATTGTATATGCCTGCTTATTACCAAGTGGCATTTTTACAAAGTCAGCTTATTGCCCCCAACGATCTTGGGTCCTCAATTTACCTACCCCGAGAGGATGGAAGGCTGAGTGAACCTTGAGCCTGGTGGGATTCGAGCCTACAGTAATTGTAGGCAGCTGGAACTTAAGTGCAGGCATTTAACAGCCTGAGCCACCAAGGCCCTTTGGTGGCCGCTTGGCAACAGGCAGCCTCGGCAGTGCTCGACCGGGTTGTCCCCTTGCGGCCTCTTCCTCACCGTGGGACCCGGTTGGCCCTTGGTTTTCCGAGAGCTCCGGGGGATGAAGCGGCGGAGAAGATGCCTGGAGAGCAGGTGGAGGACTAGCCGTTCCAAGTCTGACCATGTCCAGCTAAGAGCCTATATTAGGACTTACCTGAAAGCAATTAGAGCGGTGAGATGTGCTTACTTCTCTGCTCTGATTGCGTCCACAGATGATTGCCCTATGGCCCTGTTTAGGGTCACTCGCTCCCTTCTTCATTTGGAGGAGAGGGGGGACCCTCTGCAGGACAGAGCAGAGGAATTTAGTTTACATCTGGCGGATAAGGTTGCTCAGATTCGGGCCAGCTTGGACTCTGACTGGCAGGGTGCAGATGATGGAGTGACAATGAGTCTGGCTGATTCTATCTGGGTTGAGTTTGACCCTGTCTCCCTGGATGAAGTGGACAAGATCATGCGGAGGTTGTCTTCCACCATGTGTTTATTGGACCCATGTCCCTCCTGGTTGGTTTATGCCTCCAGGGAGGTTACACGTGGTTGGCTCCAGGCAGTTGTCAACGCCTCTTTGAGGGAGGGGGTTTATCCCGCCGCCTTGAAATAGGTGGTGGTCAGACCCCTCCTCAAGAAGCCTGCTCTGGACCCAACTGTTTTAAACAACTATCATCCAGTCTCCAACCTTCGTTTTTTAGCGAAGGTTGTTGAGAGCGTGGTGGTTCAGCAACTTCTGTTGTTCCTGGAGGAAGCTGATTATCTAGACCTGTACCAATCAGGCTTCAGGCCCGGACACAGCACGGAGACAGCATTGGTTGCACTGATGGATGATCTCTGGCGGGCTCAGGACAGGGGTTTCTCCTCTGTCCTGGTCCTTTTAGATCTCTTAGCGGCTTTCGATACCATCGACCATGGTATCCTTCTGCGGCGGCTCCGAGGGTTGGGAGTGGGGGGCACCGTTTTATGGTGGTTCTCCTCCTACCTTTCGGGCTGCTCGCAGTCAGTGTTGGCAGGAGAGCAGAGATCGACCCCGAGTCCCCTCACTTGTGGGGTGCCGCAGGCGTCGGTTCTCTCACCTCTCCTGTTTAATATCTACATGAAACGCTGGGTGAGATCATCCGTGGTTTTGGGGTGAGGTATCACCAATATGCGGATGATACCCAGCTTTACATCTCCACCCCAAACCAAATCAGTGATGCTCTCTCCGTGATGTCCCAGTGCCTGGAGGCGGTACAGGTCTGGATGGGGAGTAACAGGCTCCGGCTCAATCCTGCCAAGACTGAGTGGCTGTTCTTACTGGCATCTCGGTCTACAGTGGATGTGCCAACTTTGGTCATGGGGGGAGAGGTGTTGCCCCCCGTGGACAGGGCGAGGAATCTGGGCATCCTCCTGGATTCACAGCTCAGTTTGGAGGAGCAAGTGGGGGCTGTGGCCAGAGGGGCTTTTGCCCAGGTTCGGCTGGTTCGCCAGCTCCGCCCTTATCTGAGCTGAGATGCCCTTCGAACAGTCACTCATGCGCTCGTCACTTCCAGAATCGACTACTGCAATGCTGTCTACATGGGGCTGCCCTTGCGGACCACCCGGAGGTTGCAGCTGGTACAGAATGAGGCCGCATGGGCTGTGATAGGGGTATCCCGATACTCCCATGTTACACCCCTCCTGCGCGACTTGCACTGGTTGCCGGTTGCCTCCCGGGTTGCCTTCAAGGTGCTAGTAATAACTTATAAAGCCCTAAATGGCTTGGGTCCAGGGTACTTGCGGGAATGCCTCCTGCCAGCATTGCACTCCGATCACCCCGTGCGCTCCCACAGGAGAGGCCTCCTTGGGATACCGTCGGTTAGACATTGTTGACTGGTGGTCCCCAGGGCTAGGTCCTTTTCTGTGGGAGCGCCCGCCCTATGGAATCAGCTCCCTGTGGACCTTCGTTTGGCCCCTGATCTCCACTCCTTTCGCCGAGACCCGAAGACCTGGTTGTTTCAGCAGGCCAGTCAGGATTGACTCGGGGGTGGGTTATTTTAGTTGTTTTTAATTTATTTTAATGTTTTAATTGGTTTTTAGACTTGTAGTTGTTTAATCTATTTTTATTGTAATTTGTATGCTTTTTAAATGTTTGCCGCCCTGAGTCCTTAGGGAGAAGGGAGGCATACAAAATATTATTATTATTATTATTATTATTATTATTATTATTATTATTATTATTATTAGTCTCCAGTGCTGCTAAATTCACTATTCTCCATCATTGGCTGGGGGAGAGGGGCAGCTGGGGTTCATCCTAAAGTCATAATCTCACTGTGTCCGGATGATGGAATGTTGAGGAATTCAGGAATAGAAAGTCATATTGGATAGCAATGACATCCCACGATGTAATATTTTCTTTCACTAGTTTGTAGCTTAAAGTAGTCACTGTTTTAGCATTAGTGGCATCATCAGTTTTGATAGACTAAATGCCAAGTAATCTGTTCAAAATAGGCAGAAGGAGCCATCTTTTAAGAGCAATGAAATAATCATCACTGTTTTCAAGGGAGAGAGGCTGTTTAGTGTAGTGGTTAAACCAGCAGCTTAGAAACCAAGATACTGTGAGTTCTAGTCCTGCCTCGGGCACAAAACTAACTGGGTGACTTTGAGGAAGTCATTGTCTCTCAGTTTTAGGAAAATCTTGCCAAGAAAACTGCAGGGACTTGTCCAAGCAATTGCCAGCAGTTAACACTGACTTGAAGGCATTAAACAAAACACACACACACAAAACACTCAAAAGAGGAGTGGGGACATTTGAATATAAAGTCCCATGTCTGTAATTATGCAACTGCACTATTATTAAGGAAAACTGATTATCATAAGATTGCTTTATGGATTCTTTGGCACAATGCTAATAAGTGCCACCTCCCATTTGGAAAAAAAAATTAAGAATCCCGAAATCTTTATTTGGAGTGTGCATTTTTCTTCCTTGACTTTTAACCCCGCTTTCCTTAAATCTGGTGAGGACTTCTCTGAGTCTTTCTTGTAACTGAGTGTCATTTTCAGCAGGGATTAACACATCATCAAAGTAAGGCAATACCCCTGGCAGTCCTTGGAGCATCCTTTCCATAAGGCTTTGGAAGATGCCTGGTGCCACGCTTACTCCAAACTGTAACCTTTTACATTTGAAAGCACCTCTATGAGTCACAATGGTTTGGGCCTCTGCAGTGGCTTCATCAACTGTTAGTTGTTGATATGCCTGGGCCAAATCCAATTTGGCAAAGACTGTACCCCTGCCAAGTGAATGTAACAGATGATGCACCACTGGAACTGGATATGCGCTCTGCTGCAACGCATGGTTCAGTGTCCCCTTATAGTCCCCACAGATTCTTACTGACCCATCAGTCTTGACTGGTGTGACTATGGGTGTCTCCCATCTGGAGTGGTCAGTGGGCTCTAAAACCCCTTGAGCTATTAATTTGTCTAATTGTGCATCAATTTTTTCCTTTAAAGCAAATGGGACCCTTCTGGGCTTTAAATGAATTGGGGGCACCTTGGGGTCTAGGTTGAAAGTGATAGGGGTCCCCATATACTTGCCCAATCCTTCACTGAAGACCTCTGGAAACTCAGACTTCAAGGCCTCCTCCCATTCAGAGTTGCTCACGTGATTGATGCCAGTCACCTCGATGCCTAATGGATTGAACCACTCAAGTTCCAGCAAGCTTGGGCGATCCTTGTCCACGATGGTCAGGGGCAAACGTTTGGTGTGACCTTTAAACTTCACATTGAAATCTCTTGTTCCAACTACTGGAATCTTGTTCCCTTGGTAGTCTTTAAGAGTCAGTGCTTGCTTCTGGAAATGTTTCTTCTGAATGTTGGGAAGTAGCCTGTGAATAGTGTCCCATGACACCATAGATAAATAAGAGCCTGAGTCCACTTCCATTTGGCAAGGTCTTCCTTCAATGAGTACCTTCACATGTACTTTTCTGCTTCTCAAGGGTGAAGAATGACCAATGGTGACTGTTTGATGAGTTTCATTCTTCCCATTTGCTTCTGAGTTGCCCCATTTTCTCACTGAAGTTGTTGGGCTTGAATTCTTTCTCAGGAAATTTCTTCCTACTAGGTGGAGTTCTGGATCATTTGCAGACTCTTGCTAGGTGACCTCTTTTCTCACAACGTAGGCAGATGGTGTCTAAAAACTTGCATTCAGCGTGGGGTGCCCCCACAGCCTCTGCAATAAAATTCTTGCCTCTTTCTTCCAAGGTCTTTCCTTTTCTTCTCCATTCTGAGTCTATAAATTCCTTCCTCCACTTCACTACAATCTGAATCAGAATCTATTTGCTCGCAATGGGTTGTTGTGGACTTTTCCACATCAGAATGGCTTGAGGCCTTGTTAATTTTCTTCATGGCTGCTGCTGAGGACTTGGTTGCTTCCGCTGAAACAGCTTCCTCTATGGCCTCCTTAAACATGATCTTAGGTTTCATTAGTAATTTGCTCTGTAGGACCTTATCTTTAAGGCCTAGAACAAACTGATCATGCATGGCCTCTTCTAAGTTGGTAAACTCACAAGCACCCCCAATGTCCCTTAAACTTGCCACGAAGTCATTAACATTTTCGCTTTCCCCTTGATCCCGATGATAAAACTTGTGTCTCTTAATGAGGCACGATACTTGTGGGGTGTAATGGGCTCTTAAAAGCTTCTCTAAATCAGGCCATTCCATTACCTTCAAGTCTGCAGCTCCCGCCAATGCCTTCGCCATCTTGAAGACTGCCGGACCGCAGTGCGTGAGAAATACCGCCCTCTTCCGCTTCTCGGGGATGTCGGCGAGGTCGTTTCCTTCCAAATACATTTGGAAGCGATCCATCGATTCCCAGTCTTCTGCCTCCGGATCGAACGGGCTGGGGGTGTTCAGTGCAGCCATCTCGCTCTTCTGCTTGTCTTCTGCATCATCTCTTCTTCAGGGGAATCCCACCTTTGTCACCAGTGTTAAGTTTGCATGAAGAGTCAGACGCGAAGAGCTTCAGTGAAGAGTTTATTAAGTGACTACAGCTCGAATGGACCTGACTTGGCTGGGCTACGGCTGCTTCTTATAGCCAGCAGCCGTAGTTGCCAGCCAATCAGAGTGCAGGGTTTTCCCGCACTATTTAAACCAACCTTATTTGACATTTTACAAGAACAATTCAAACTAAACCATGACATTCAAACCTACATACATAACAATTTCAACTCAAAAATCTTAGAGGGATGAATTCCACAGCACTTACACTTTCGTACTTCATAACCAATTGACTGTAAAGCGCTATAGATAGAGTTAGGAATTTCCTCTTAGTCCTTCAAACTATTTACTCTTTTACTATACTGCTAAACCTCAAGGTATTTTTTCTCTGTTAAGTTTTTTCTTATAGATATCACTTTGCCTATCTCTTTCATGAATTTGCTTAAACTGAAAAGGGTGGGAGGTTGCCAAAATCTAGATGTCAGACTTTGCCTATTTCCATCAAGTATAAATAAACTTTATTGCCTCTGAAATTATAAACCCGGTTCACTAATTCTTACTCAGGTTAAATTCCTGCTTTCAGAATCTCTCCTATTTCTTCCTCTTCCCCTTCCCTCCCTCTCTCCTTCCTCCTCCTCATCCCACTCCTCCATTAGCCAGCATGAAGATATGTAAGATATTCTGGGATGAAGTGTTCTTCATCTTGGAATATCCAGCTATCTTCTGGTTTCTTTAACTGAATGAGGAATCCAGGAATAATATTGAGGAATTTTCCAGATACATTTCTTCATTTCTATGTCAAAGCAAAATATGGACATTATTTTGTTAGTAGTATGCCAGATCTCTTGCCAGGATCAGGGTCAAGGGGAAGGGAAATGGGGAGAGGAGAGGAAAGGAGAGGAGAGAAGGAAAGAGAAAAGAACAGCTCTATTTGCTAGCTTATTGGGGGCAAACTTATGGCACATGTGCCAGAGGTGGCATGCAGAGCCCTCTCAATGGGCACACGCGCCATCGCTCAGAGGTGGTATTCAGCAGGTTCTGACCAGTTCTGGAGAACCGGTAGTGGAAATTTTGAGTAGTTCGGAGAACCGGCAAATACCACCTCTGACTGGCCCTGCCCCCATCTATTCTCTGCCTCCCAAGTCCCAGCTGATCGGCTGGGTCTTCTTTTGTTGCCCTGCACAGGAAAATGGAGCTAGAAAGCAGGTTAGTGGGGTGGGGAGGGAATGGGATTTTGCAGTAACCTTCCCCTGCCACACCCACCAAGCCAAGCCATGTCCGCGCCCATAGAACCGATAGTAAAATTTTTTGAATCCCATCACTGTTGTTACCCGAGCCCAGCTCCATCGCATTTCTACATTGCATTTCTCACCGTCGTTTGCAGGAAAATAAAAATTTGTGGGACTAAAAAAAAAAGTTAACTCAATCAATTCCAACTTCTCATGAAAGAAAAAGACCTCGCGAAGTTGGAATTGATAGAGTTAGGTTTTTTTTTTAGTCCCACAAACTTTTGTTTCCCTGCACACCATGGTGAGAAAAACGCAATGGAGCTGGAAATCAGGCAAAGAAATGATTGGGGGAAGTGAGGTCCTGGGTGATGATGGGTGGGGCAAGCTCTGCGGTGCGGTGCTGCAATGGCAAAACAAGCAACGGAATGGCTGGTATGAGGTAAGGAGGAGGCTGCTTTCCCTCTCTTCTCCCTGCTCCTCCTCCTTCCCTCATGCTGGCTGCTCCATTTCCTGTTTCTACATTGCAGTGCAGCGCCCAGGATCCACTTTGATAGTGATGGATAGTGGTGGATAATTTGACTGGCCAAACTAACCCCGCAGTCTCCCCTACATTGGGCTCATCTTCGATCAGATCAGTCAGTCGGTCGGTGGCTCCATCAGCAGCAGACAAAACAGTTCTGTCACACCCCACCTCCTTCTGCCATCAAGGGCGCCCAGCCATGCATAGCCTTTTCTCTGCCTTTCTTTCCCTCATGGATCATGGTGGACAAAAAAACAATGAAGCCACCTGCTATAGTCAAGGCCACCCCTGCTAAACAAGCAGCAGCCGAAGGGGTGGTGATGGCGGAGCACAGAGTGGAGAAGCGAATAGTATAAATTGGTAACTACCCATGTTGTACTTTTCAGCCCTAGACAATCACAGTATTTGCAGAGTCCTTGGGAGAAAGGTATGGTGGGGCGAGAAATAAGCATATTTATTTATTGGAATCATTCATCAGACAAAGAAGCAGAATAAAAAAGCTATTGGTCCACATACAGTGGATTCAAAGCTTCCCTAAACTCAGAGGCGTTATTCAGTAGATTCTGACCAGTTCTGGAGAACCAGTAGCAGAAATTTTGAGTAGTTCGGAGAACCGGCAAATACCACCTCTGACTGGAGATTTTACAGTATCCTTCCCCTGCCACGCCCACCAAGCCACGTCCACAGAACCGGTAGTAAAAAAAATTTGAATCACACGACTGTGACCTTGTCTTTTCCTGCAAGATATAAGCCATGTACGAATAATTTTGCCTTCCCCACTTTCTTGTTTTGAATTTCCTGTCCAAAGGTAATTGAATTTTTTAGCTTAGAATCAAAGATATCTAGGCTCAGATTGTCCCCTTCTTCTGCCCCAGACAGGACATTTTATGGTGATATAGTTTTCTTCCAGATAAATAATTGGTGGGTGTTTAGTTATGAGGAAAGCAATGTCTCTTTCAATAATAGAAATTAAAACTATTTTATTTTAACAAGAAAAGAAGTAAAAATATTCAGAGAAAATTGGGATAAGAAAATGAAGAGAAAAACCAAGAAATTATATTACAAAAGTTTTTCTTTTTTATTGTTGCTAAATGTAATATTTCAAAAGCAGAAAAAAATAAAGGGGCATAAAAGTGCATTTAGCATGTTTTTCTTAGAACAATTAGCTGCCTTGTTTTAGGTAGTAAAACCTTAGTATTCAGGTTAAATTGCTGTGTTGGCACTTTGCGATAAATAAGTGGGTTTTGGGGTTGTAGTTTGGGCACTCAGTCTCCATCTCTGACCTAAGACATAGCATCATTTTTTTCTACTCAGGGATAATCTGAGATCACGCTAGAATTGAGGCTTACTGGCAATAGAGAAGTACAATGAAACAAACATGCAGAAGCTAGGTGAGGAGTTGTCAGATTCTCCAGATGAAGATCTTTGTTTTCTTCTTATGAACCAAAGGGCATCTCCTTTGCAATGTGGGAGGTTCCAACTCTTATTTGGAAGAAATACCTTGTAAGGTCTTCCCACTGTAAATTTATTTGCTCTTAACATTGAACAAAGGGTGCAAAGACACACATACAATTCTCACCCCATCTGCAGAATTGTGTTTCTGTGTCCATTCTTGTCAGATGAAAATATGAAAGTAAAAGATCCATAATGAGGACCCAGATTGTTGGAGGCATTATGCTGACTCTGAAACCACTCAGAGAAGGCCGTTTGCTACCCAAAGATATGTATTAAAGATGCAGCTGTATACATTTCTAAATTAATTGATTGATTGATTAACCTGAGAGTCACAAAGCACATCTAGATGATACTGTATAAGTTACACTGAGCAGATATGTAATCAAAGTTGAACAAAATAATTGAGCAGTATTGAATGTTCCATGAATAGATTACATTATTTAGAAAGAGATGTGCGAGGAAGTTAGTATTTAAGTTCCTTTTTGTTCCAGGTCAGAGTCGAGTCCAAAATGGATTTTAATAAACATGGCATTGCCTCTCCGTAAATGGACCGTTTGCTTGTAGCTGCTTTGGTAACCTTGACTGATAATAACCTGTGTCAATTGTTTTTCTTAGTTATTGAAAATAGGAAAAAGAAAAGATTATGCTATGACCTTAGTTCAGAAGCACAGCTGTTTCAGTTGACTATCCCTTATCCCTTCTGTTAAGTTTGCATGAAGAGACAGACGCGGAGTGCTTCAAGCTCTTTAGTTTATTAGTGACTACAGCTCAGAACGGACCCGATTTGGCTGGGCTGCAGCTGCTACTTATAGCCAGCAGCCGCAGTTGACAGCCAATCAGAGTGCAGGGTTTTTCCCGCACTTTTAAACCAATCATTTCTAACACTTTACAAGAACAGTTCAAACTAAACCAATGACTTCAAACCTACATACATAACACCTTCCAGTCTGTATATTTATAGGATATTTATGGGACTAATATATCTGAATTTTTTTATGCAATTTCCCTAGATGAAAGGGTAGCCTTCAACAAGCCCAGCAATAGGAAGAGATGAGATGAGTTTTCAAATTACTTACTGTGATAAAAAGGATTTTTTAAAAAACCTGGCTCTTTCCCCTTTCCTTTGGTGGGAGGAAAATAAATGCAAAAATGTCCAGCCACAGAAGGACACAAGTTATGTCCAGCTGTTTCCTCACTTCTACAGCATAAGTTTAGAAATGCAGTTTAGAAATCTTGAGCAGCCACATTGCCAGAAACTCTCAAATTTGAGAGTGGGAAGCTTGTGGAAGGGTTTGCGGAAAAATTGCTAAAAGAACTAGTAGACTACTACATCACAGAAGGCAACTTGATAAGGTAAAAAATAATGACTCAGAATTGGGGTGGTGAAATTATTAATTTTAATTATTATTATATACACATGTGAAACACATGTGCCAGTTCCTTAGCTAGTATTGGCCTTCATATGCATCAAGTACTTCTCAAGATGTCAGAATGTATCAGCATAGTAGATGTGTAGATCCAAGCACTGTGGCCTCTGTAACTGACAGGTGGAAATTCTGTCAATGTGTAGATTTTCTAAATACCATCTGCAAGTTTTTGGTATGGCACCCAGTGTGCCAATAACCACTGAGACCACCATGGCTTATTCATACCTTAATATTTCAATTTCAATTATTTCAGTTATCATGATTGGTCACATATTCAACCAGACGTTTAAATTGGATTTGGCAATTTTATACACCTATAAAGTCTTCCCCAAAGAATTGGGATAGGCAGATGTTGTTGTTTAAGGGTCTTATTAGTGCAAATTGTAAGCTGTTCCAGGTAAAGCGCTCGTCACCTCCCGTTTGGACTACTGCAATGCTCTGTACATGGGGCTGCCCTTGAGGACCACCTGGAGGCTGCAACTGGTCCAGAATGCAGCGGTGCGGGTTGTGATGGGAGTGTCCTGATACTCCCATGTTACACCCCTCCTGCATGAGCTGCACTGGTTACCAGTTGCCCTCCAGGTGAGATTTAAGGTGCTGGTGTTAACCTACAAAGCCCGTCATGGCTTAGGACCGGGATATTTATGGGAGACCCTGCTGCCAGCAACTGTTTCCCATCGTCCTGTGCGCTCTCACAGAGTGGGCCTCCTTGGGGTTCTGTCAGCCAGACAATGTCGGCTGGCGACCCCCCAGGGGTAGGGCCTTCTCTGTGGGAGCACCCACCCTGTGGAACCAGCTCCCCCTAGAGCTTCGGGTGGCCCCTGACCTCCGCTCCTTCCGCCGGGGCCTCAAAACCTGGTTATTCCAATGTGCTGACCTGGGCTGAGGGTGGGGAGGGGAGTTTTTATTATTTTTAGCTTTAATTGGGTTTCTTATTTAATATTTTTTAATTGTATATTTGTATTGTTTTATGATTGTATGCCGCCCCAAGTCCTTCGGGAGATGGGGTGGGTTAGAAATCCAATAAACAAACAAACAAACAAACAAAGCTGCCTTTTGCAACTGAATGATGATGATTTTATCAATAGCAATAGCACTTAGATTTATATACCGCTTTACAGTGGTTTACAGCCCTCTCTAAGTGGTTTACAGAGTCAGCATATTGCCTCCAACAATTTGGATCCTCATTTTACCGACCTCAGAAGGATAGAAGGCTGAGAAGGCGGAATCAGATTTCAGCCTGGTGAGATTTGAACTGTCAAATTGCAGGCAGCTGGCAGCCAGCAGAAGTAGCCTGCAGTACTGCACTCTAACCACTGCGCCACCATGGCTCATGCTATTCAAGTGGTGCTCCAAGTATTTTGGAATGGTATATAAGGCACCTATTATTATTGGTGCTATCTTTGCTCTCTTTAATTGTTAAATTTGGGGGTTTGGCAATTTTATCCACCCACTGAGTTAAAAAAAAGGCTCTGGTCTTCAAACAGACAAAACTTGCCATACAATATCACAGACTTAAGATTTGAAGAAAACAAAGATAGCAGCGATAGTAATAGGCACCTTGGGTGAAATTCCAAAACATCTGGAGCATCACTTGAATAGTATCAGGATTGACAACATTATCATCATTCAATTGCAGAAGGCAGCTTTACTTGGAACAGCTTATATCCTGTGACAATATCTTCAATACCATCAAATAACAACACCTGCCTATCTCAGATCCTTGGGAAGAATTTGATGGATGAATAAAAGTGCCAAATCCAATCTAAACATTTGGCTGACTGTGTGTCCAACCATAAAAATTAAAATAATAAAAGAATGTATCATTGAAATTGAAAAGAAAGCTACCCCCTCCCTACTGACTCTGAGATCACTGCTTTGACATCACTTCAGTAGGAAGGCCATTCAAAAGTATTTGAGGTTCTAGATACATGTAGGATATTGGGTTACTTTCTTGACAGTGGGATATTGGGTTACTTATCTTTCAGACCACCCACTTTGTAGGGTTGTTGTCATGAAGGAACATCAGAGAAGAATATGTTTTTCATTCCAGCCTGAGCTCCTGGGAAAACAGAATATAAATCAACAAGAAAATAAATTCCACAGCAATTTCTCAAGGGCAAATTTTTCCCCATGTCAATATTGATAGTATCACTACAGGAAAAGCTCAGTGGAAAAGTTCTCTAATAATACTTGGAGATGAGCTCAGGAATAGGAAGCCAGGCAAGATATAGAACACTGGGAGTGGGGGTGGTTCATGTGGTGAAAGACACACAACTTCTTGGCCACTTCACAACAAAACAAATGCAGGGAAATGACATCTGCCCTTGAGAATAGATCCAAAATTCTCTTCTTCTTTGAAATAATTTGTTGAAAGCAAACCTTTCCTCTCATATATGGAAGAAAATGCAAACCATTTGTCTATGGAGCATTTAAAAAGCTATCTGCTATTTCACTGCAGTCCTCTGGTGATTGACTGTCAAAACCATGAACAAAGGCAAACTCGGCATTAGAGCAGAAAGGTCAAGACTGAACATTGGCAAATTGGAAATCAGTAAATTGAAATGGACTAGAATGAGTCACATCATATTAGTGGAGCACCAGATCTACTGTGGGCAAAAAAATATCAAAGAAGAAATGAAAAAGGCATCATTATGGATAAAAAGATGTCAAACTCAATGCTTTGATAAAATTTCATCAAAATGATAGGATGATCTCAGTTCAAATATTAAGCAAGCTAATAAAAAATAACAAGGATCCAAGACTATGCTTTGACCACTGTTGCAAAAAAATTGCACATTGATACTTTTTTACAGTGATTTGCAGCATATTGTTCATACAACTTCAAAAGAGGCATTAGGTGGCATCTGCCACCAGCAAGACTAGCAAAGATGTTTAGAAACATGTCTGCCAAATGTTGGAAATGTAACCAGATACCAGGTACCTATTATCATATGTGATGGACATGCATGAAGGCAAGAAAATACTGGACAAAAATACATGCATGGTTGGCAAAGATGATTAAACAGCATATAGATTTAAAGCTAGAAATATTTCTATTAGGTATAATACCAGAAAGCTATGATAAAGGGTCTATATATTTAATGCTTCATGTATTGACAGCAGTGATAATTGTATTTACACAATATTGGAAAAATGAGAACATCCCACCAGATGAAAATATAATTCAGAAAATATTGGACTGCACAGAGATGGATAGACTGACATTGAAAAATAAAAGATAAGGGAGATACAGAGTATTATTCAACATGGGATAGGTTTTATCAGTGGTTAGATATGAGAGACAGAAGTTTGAAGAAGAAAGATTATTGCTGTTTGCATGTAATAAGATGAATATTATTTATGACTATAAGCATGCTAGTATAATCAATATAACTACAAATAAATTAATATAACTATAATCATTGTTATTATGCAATTATTATTATCATTACAAGTAGACATGTTTTTCTTTTTGGTAAAATGAAGTGCCTGGACAATACACTGTTTTAAAATATTTATAATCCTTGATAATGATATAAATAATTATATGTGTGTGTGTGTTTGTGTGTATACACACACACACACATACACACATAAATATACACATATTTATAGACACACACACATAGACACACACATACACACACATACACATACTGGTATGCTAAAAATGGAAATCAAACTGCACTTGGAATATTGGGAGGGAAATAACTTCATTGTATGAAAGGAAGCAAGAAGAAAAAGTCTGCTAAAAAGATTCAGTAATTATATCAAATAATATCTTCCAGTAATATGAAAGACCACTCCAGATATGGATATCACTTGATGGACCAAACTGAAATTTAATTTCATGTATGATTTTTAAGCAAAAATAGAGAAGCATGAGTCAGTCGACAAAACCAATATTGGTATTAAGTGAAGTTCAAATCACAAAACCCTTTTTAAAATTACAACTCAAAAAAATGAAATATTAGACAAAAGAGATCTGGCCTTAGTATTATTCTATAGGACAGTGCAGTGATGGACAAGGCTGGATTTAGAGGATTAGATCTGATAAGAGCTCCTGAAGTACTCTTGACTGAAACTATAACACTGAAACAAACAAAACATCCCAAAGTGCAAAAAGTTAAAGATGAAATTGTTTTTTGCTGATATGTTGAAAACAACTGTGAAGATATGCAGAAAACAAAAGGCAATTAAAAACCCCAAACAAACAGGGCAATACAATCAATTTAAAAAAAAGATTTATTTAAGAAAATTACATAATTTTTAAAAAAGAGATGTAAAATAGTAAGGTAAAAGACAGAGAAAACAAAAATCTATTGAATAAAGAAACTACAAAGGAAAATGGTACAAAGATATGGGTAAACTGTCTTTAAAAAATTCCCATATCACTGATACACATAAAAATGTTATGAATTATAACTAGACATTCAGAAAGTGAAATTAAATGGGCCCTAAAAATATTATGGTACGAAATCCAAAACTAAATGAAATACCAGCAGAATTGTTTAAACTATTGCAAAGATTATGTAAGTAAAATGGTATGTGCAAGATGGCATTGGACAGAAGACTGGAAAACATAAATCTGTATTCAAATACTCCGAAAAGGCAGTGCTAAGGAATGCTTAAACCATTAAATAAATGCACTTACATGATCAAAAATCTGTTTTTGCTTGTTTCATTATACAATGTTATTGCCTATAAAGAGCACAAAAATGTCAATAACTTTTAACAACATTGGTGAACGGGGGGCCACCACACACATCTGCATTGCAAGAATGCATACATTGAATGTATACATTGAATCAGAACACGGAGAAATTAAATGGTTCAAAATTGGAAAAGGATTATTTCAAAGTTGCATGCTGTATTCTTATTTATTTAATTTGTATGTTAAATGATAGATTATTTAATGCGTATTTTAATGCAAAATAGTTAAGAAATAAAACTGGAAACAAAATTACTGAAACAAACATGCACAACTTCAGATGGGCTGATGGAAAATACTCAAAGCACTCTCTTATTGAAGGTGGGGGAAAAAAGAGAATGCAAAGGCCAGCCAGCTGCTCAATATTTTAAAAAAGGTTATATCAACAGTTAAACAGTTACTCAAGGTGAATAAGCAGAGAAAAAATTAAAGACTCATAGATTCACTAAGTGATTACAACCATGAACATTGAGCTGAGGATGTGGAAACCAAATTTTTGAAGCAACAATTGAAGTGTCTAGTTAAGTTTAGCCTGTAGAAGCGAATGTCTACAGGATTGTTATAGAAGAGAGGAGATGAATATACTTCTTGGTGTCCCAGAGAGCTGTACCAAAAATAGCAAGTTAAAGCTACAAGGAAGAAAATTCAGGGTAGACACTAGGAAAAGTTTCCTGGCTCATCTGCTACTTGAAAGAAAGACTATGACAGATCTTGATCAAATATTAAAGAACAGACGCACCAGACTGACAACAAAGTTATATGTTGCTGAGACCATGGTTGTGGATCTGAAAGATGGATTGTCAAAGGGCTTGAACAAAATACAAATCTTTAAATTGTGGTGCTCCAGAATATGGTTGAGAATAGCTTGGATTTCAAGAACAATACAATAAATACTAGATAAACATGTAGAAGTACTAAGAATGAAAGTAAAGCTTTTATGTTTAGACACATAATGAATAAACAAGAATTATTAAAGAAGGCCCCGAAGCTTGGTGACAACAAAAGGCAATTGTAAAAGAAGCTGACAAAATTGGAAAAAGTAGTTACTACACACTTTGATGAAATGATGCCCATTAGATCAAAAGCAACTACACAAGTGAACAAGAGTTGAAAGGAGGAGGCTTGTGGTTGCTCAGGGGAATGCCTATGGATAGTCTGGTACTCAGAGGTACCCTGAGTATAGCTAGAGCAGGGGTGGGCAAACTTTTTGACTCAAGGGCCACAATGGTTCTTAAACTGACCGAGGGCCGAACAAAAGCATGGATGGAGTGTTTGTGTGAACTAATATAAATTCAAAGTTAGATTACTTCACGTAGCCTTCTGGGAGAGCAAGAGAACCCTCTGCTCTTCAGCTCGGCCGGATAGAACAGCCGGTTGATCCGCCCCGGGCCGTAGTTTGCCCATGGCTGAGCTAGAGCATACCAATGCTATACTTAGGAAGGATCTTAGGGCAGAAATCATGAGCTTTAAAGCTTCAAACTGTAGTTAGTTTACAGTATTCTAACTACTTAAGCTGTATTAATCAGTTATGGTCACCATAAGTTGTACCACATCATGGGTGCATTAACAAGTTGGGGAGGGGCATGCTGAAGGCAAAGACCACAGATTACTTATCTCTAGATCCAGGATACTTAATTTAATCCATGGGACACAAAAATTTCTAAATGCAGTATCTGGCTAAAATGTCTGTGGACATTCTTGGTCATCCCAGTTATAGTTGTAGATAGACTACTCAATGCAGTGTTTCCTAGCCTTGTGAAGCAGGAACTTATTGAAAGGATAGATAGCAACAGAGACTATCTTCAAACGGGGAAAGTATAAGGTTGTTAATTGCAAGCAGAACTGCAAAATAATTTTGCAATGTGGAGAACAGCTATTCAGAATCCCCGACTGCATTCCATTGCCTTCCTCCTATGGATTCTTTCATTCTCTTCCCAACAGTCAGCATTCCAAGGCCAATGAGCACACTTAATCCTCTTTGAGATATTTGGGAGGAAAAGGGAGGGAGTCCCCTACTGTTTTGTTGTTTGGTTATAGAATAGTAGTACTCAAGATCCAGAACTCTGGAAATAAAGGGTTGTATGTTCTTGTCAACAACAGGCTCTTAAAATAACATTTATCCCCTTGCAAACTAGGGAAAGATGTCTTTTGATAGAATAAACCAGTATTTTAAAGCAAAATAAGTCTTTTAGCTAAAGACATGGGTGAACTGCCAGGTCACTTTCTCAACTATACATAGCTTTGTATGATTTTTTTCAAAGAGCAACAGCAGTAGGGAAAGCATTCTAGCAGATAGGAAGCCAGATATTATTTTAACAGAATAACAGAGTTGGAAGGGACCTTGGAGGTCTTCTAGTCCAACCCCACTGCTCAAGCAGGAGACCTATACCCCTTCAGGCAAGTGGTTGCCCAATCTCTTCTTAAAATCCGCCAATGATGGAGCACCCACAACTTCTGAAGGCAAGCTGTTCCACTAATAATATTGTTCTAACTGTCAGGAAGTTTCTCCTTAATTCTAGGTTGGTTCCCTCCTTGATAAGTTTCCATCCATTGCTTCTTGCCCTACCCTCAAGTGCTTTGGAGAATAGGTTTATTTTATTTTTTGATTTTGTTTGTTTCTCAAACATGTACAAGATAACAAGTATAGGTATGAACATAAACACGAACAAAGGAAGTAAATATAGATAAATGGGACAGAAAGATAGGGATGGTAGGCACACCGGGGCATTTAAGCACGCCACCTTTAAGGACCTCTTAGGAATGGGGTGAGGTCCACGGTAGACGGTTTGAAGTTGAAGCTGTGAGGGTTTGAGGCTGTAACAATGGAGTTGGGTAGAGCATTCCAGGCGTTGACCACTCTGTTGCTGAAGTTGTATTTTCTGCAATTGAGTTTGAAGTGGTTTACCTTGAGTTTGTATCGATTGTTTGCCCATGTATCATTGTGGTTGAAGCTGAAGAAAGTTGATCCCCTCTTCTTTGTGGCAGCCCCTTAAATATTGGAACACTGCTATCATCTAGTCCTTTCTTTTCATTAAACCCAAGTCCTGCAACCATTTTACATATGTTTAGCTCCAGCCTCCTAATTACTTTTATTGCTTTTCGTGCACTCTTTCTAGACTAGAGTCTCAATATCTTTTTTTATATCGTAGTGATCAAATGTGGATGCAATATTCCAAGTGTGATCTTACCAAAACATTAGAAAATGTACTAACACTTTACATGATGTTGACTCTGTTCCTTTGTTAATGCAGACTAGGACTATGTTGGCTTTTTTGGAAGCTACAGCATACCGCTGACTCATAGATTGTCCACTAGGACTCCAAGATCCCTCTCACAGTTACAACTATTTTTTTTTTAATTACATTTATATGCCGCCCTTCTCCGAAGACTCAGGGCGGCTTACAATTTTTGGGATACAACCCAATGCACTCAGCAATAGCCTTCATTCCATTGTATATTCCTGCTTATTACTAAGCGGCATTTTTACAAAGTCAGCTTATTGCCCCCAACAATCTTGGGTCCTCAATTTACCTACCCCGAGAGGATGGAAGGCTGAGTCAACCTTGAGCCTGGTGGGATTCGAGCCTGCACTAATTGTAGGCAGCTGGATCTTAAGAGCAGGCATTTAACAGCCTGAGCCCCCAAGGTAGGTACCACCTATTCTATACCTGTGCATTTAGTTTTTCTTGCCTAAATGAAGAACCTTTCTTTTCTCACCGTTAAATTTCATTTTGTTAGACAGATATTGTTTTATTTTGATAGATAGATATTTAGCTTTTCTGCACTCAATTAAAATTTTCCAAGGCTTTCATATATTTCTGTAGTGTGACATATATGAAACACAGAAACATCCTCATACATATAAATATAATAATAAAGTAACAGAGAGCCTTGTTTGGCTCTCAAAAAAGAGGGAAAGACAGCCATTGTCCAGTATTTTCTCTGCATTTTTACAAAGCTAAAATATAGTTAACGATCATACTCAGTCCTAAATTTATTGAAAAATAATGAAAGGAAAACTATTTTTTCCATCAAACAATTTACTTTTGAAACAGGAAGGGTATTTTATATTCTCTGAAAATATGTTGAAAAGGAACTATGCTTTTCTCCCTATCCTAGCTTCATTTTCTGAAGGAAACATCTTGAATTTAGGTTTGCTTTCCAAGGTAGTAAAAGTAAAATCTGTAGAAAAAACACGTTTAAAACTGAACATAATTTTAAATCAGCATTTTTAAAACATTGCCATTGTTTAAAAAGTTCAAATTAAAAACAACTTAAACTTAATGTGAAAAATGAACTAATGTTATCAGAGCTCCAAAGCAATAAAAGAAAAAGAAACTGGAAGAGCAAAATTCTGCAACCCAAAACTATACATGATTTTGAAAAATATAGTGACTAGGATTGTTAACAAAAACAGAACATCAGAACAGATGGGGACAAACAATCTCTAAATCCCAATAGAGAAAGCCAATGTCTTTAGCAGCACTGTTTCTTAAATATGAATGCACATAGTCCTCAACTTACAACCACAATGGAGCCCAAAATTTCTGTTCCTAAGTGAGACAGTTATTAAGTGGTTATGTCATATTTTATTACCTTTCTTGCCGCAGTTGTTAAGTGATCACTGCAGTTGTTAAGTGAGTAACAACTAACACAGTTGTTAAGTGAATCTGGCTTCACAATTGACTTTGCTTATCAGAAGGTCATACATGACCCTGGGACATTGTAATCATTATAAATATGAGTAAGTTGCCAAGCATCTGAATTTTGATCACATGACCATGGGATGCTGTAATGGTTGTAAATATGAAAAATGGTCATTGGTCACTTTTTCCAGTGCTGCTGTAACTTTGGTCACTAAACAAACTGTTGTAAGTTGAGGGCTGCCTGTATGACCACATTATAATAAACTGATATCTTCGATTTACCATTTGAGAAAATTCTGCGTGATATCTATGGTCTTGGCATACACATGGACTACTCATACCCCTTGTTCAGATAGTAAAAGATGTGGTTTAGATTTGAGTTGCAAATTATTCAGCAAAATATCCAAAACACAGTGTTTCCATTCAATATTCTACTAAACATCAGGACCTTTGAACGATATTAAAGCCGGTAGCTTCTGGGTAAATCCCTTCATTAAGATGAAGATGGTTTCTAGGCTCCTTGGGAGAAAATTTGACTTCATCCCTTCTTGCTGAACTCTATGCCCTGGGTAGGAATTTATATAATGAGGCACAATTCAGATTAATTGCCCGCAGTTCACTTCAGATGAATTGCCAGCTCATTCCCTACTCTATATTATGCAAAATGGTAGTTTTCAGGTCCCACTGCAAAATGCTTTCTTTGGGCCCTCATTGACTTCAGCATGCAGCCTTCCATCTGCCTTTTGTGATTGCAGCAGATGCCTGTGAACTACATTAAAATTTTCCCACAATAATTCAGAGCAATGTTTTATGAAAGTTCTAGAGCAGCCGTGGGCAAACTATGGCCCGGGGCGGATCCGCCCGTTCGGCTGTTCTATCCGGCTATGAGCTGAAAGAGCGGAGGGTTCTCTTGCTCTCCCAGAAGGCTACGTGAAGTAATCTAAGTTTGAATTTATATTAGTTCACACAAACACTCCATCCATGCTTTTGTTCCGGCCCTCCGGTCCAGTTTAAGAACCCATTGTGGCCCTCGAGTCAAAAAGTTTGCCCACCCCGTTCTAGAGCATCAAGGGGCCATTCAGCTTGTAGGTATTGTATACTGTAGTACTGATGCTCCATTGTTTGCCCAACAGTGATAACCAGTGGATTCTTTTCTTCCTTTTCTAGGCTCTTGTCACAGAGCATAATAATAGTTTGTCATGTGGGACATAACTTCTCAGTCAAGCATCTATACCCAATGAAATATGAATTTAGGATCATAAAAAGGGAAAGATAATTGAGGAAGGCATGGAGATCATTCAACAGTACCATGAAAGTATTAGAATTTAAGGGGAGGGGAGGGCAAGAGTCCACTTAGATATTAAATCTTTTAATATTCTGGATCAGCCCTCCCCAACTTAATTATGTCCACATGTGCAGGAATTACACCTTCCATAATTATCTCCCAGCAAGATCATATAGGTATATAGCTCCATATCTATATTTGAAATGTATTAGGTGAATGTCCAGGAAGCATTTTACAAACACTAGAGGGCAAAGGTGAGATGAACCATTAGCAGCTGAGAAAAAGGCAAGTTGATTAAAAGCAATAGACTGGCCATCTTCAAAGGTTGTGACATATATAATAGAGTATTTTTTTCTTTTGCTCCAAAATATAAAACCAGTCAATTATAATAAAATAGATTTCTAGTAAAGTTAAACAAATCTTCCTGATGGTCCCAAGCTGTCAATACCTTTTCTTAGCAATAGAATACTAGCTTTGTTAGAAGGTTTAAAGTATTGATAAAGATGCCCTAATCTTTTGTTTTCTGCATCGGTAATAGACTGGACTAGATGATGCCCTTTTCAAATCTATGATGATACAATTCTAGATTGTAAGTACTGTAATAAGGAGGGTGCCTAATAACTTCTGTGAAATAATGACAGGTAGCACTGCTAGAGGTGAAGATTTCAGATATGTGCACACACTTTGCTGCCAAAAGAATATATGTTTTGTGTCAAAGGTTAAAGGAGTTAGTTTCAAAAATGATTATTGTACAAGCTGAAGACAACCTGGAAGATCTGTTCGTCACTCTGCCAGTCTCCTTTTCTCAGTCCCAGATGCAAAGAATCTGGCTACTGTTGATTGCTGGTAGAAAAAGGCATTTTGTGCATACTTTGAGATTTTTCTTGCCACTCACCCTGACACATTCCAGATTCCTGACTCAACAAGTTGAGGGGCTCAGGAGAAGTCCAAAGATTTATTTGCTTTCCTGGGGGAGGGGAGAGAACTACTTTTCTGCACATCTTGCTTAGGGCAATCTAAAAAAGCAGCATGTGTCAGCAGTAGCACTTAACTCTCTTCTCTTGCTTCCCACAAACAAATGACATCTCCTCCTGCTCTCCTTTCTGAGTACTACCTCCCCCAAAGTGATTATATCCTGCTTTCTCCCTTTGCAGACATAACTGGGGCAAAGGAGATGAAGGCAAGCCCCATCCTGAAAAAAACCATGCCTGGAGGACAGAGATGTTACCGGCCTGGGAGAGGAAAGGAATGATAATAAAATTTGGAGAATTTTAGTTCATGCACAAAGGGGAAGAAATGGGCAAGTCAAAACATCTCTGTGCAGGCAAGTAAGAGTCTGTGTAACCTCCCCCTCCCCCAGTGTATAAGTAATTCCAAAACTATGACTTTCTGTTTCAAGATCAAATGCATGCCTCTTTTTCTCAAGGGACCCAAGTTTTATTGTTTTAATAATCTCCGCCTTCATTTGGTGAGAAAATAGGTATTTTGCATTAATATGATATAATTGTGTCTCTAGACCAGGGGTCCCCAAACTTGGCAACTTTAAGACTTAAAGTCGCCAAGTTTGGAGACCTCTGCTCTAGATCCATCTTCCACCAAGGTGTGTGTATAAGAATGGTTTCACTGAATTATTAAAAATTAAAAATCCTAGTACCATCTGCATGCAGGACACTTACAGAATCAGAAGGATCATGGGTCTGGAAGGGACTTTGGAAGTCTTCTAGTCCACCTTCTGCTGAAAGCAGGAACCTTATATCATCCTAGTCAAATAACTGACCAGCCCCTTCTTGGAAACATCCAGTGATGAAGCACTCCATTGATTAATTGTTCTCACTATCAGAAAATTTCTCCTTATTTCTATGTCTCCTTCTTTCTTTCTAAGAGTGGCATGACAGCAGTATTCCAACATTTGAGGGGATCAACCTATTTCCAAAACACCAGAAGGCAACACAATAAACAACAGGTAGAAACTAATCAAGGAGAGAAGCAACCTAGAATTAAGGAGAAATTAACCAGTTGAACGGCTTGCTTTCAGAAGTTGTGGGTGTTGGAGGCTTTTAAGAAGAGACTGGATAGCTACTCATCTGGAACAGTACAGGCTTTCCTGTTTCAGCAGAGGGTTGGACTAGAAGACCTCCAAGGTCCCTTCCAATTCTATTATTCTGTTATCTGCTATCATTACTTCTTATCCTGCCTTCTAGTGCTTTGGAGAACAGTTATTGTTTCCCCCTAATCCTTCTCTTCCGTAGGCTAGATATACCTAGCTTCCTCAACTGTCCAAACACAATTTAGCCTCCAAAGCCTTTATGATCTTTGTTGCTCTTCTCTGCACACTTTCCAGTCACCTAACATCAATTTTGTATTGTGGTGACCAGAACTAGACACAATACCTCTTCCCTATACTTTCACTTTTAACTGCATGAAAATTTCCATTTTCGGCAAATAGAAGACTGGTTAGGGGTACATTTTTGGAGACTTCCCACCCTCTATTTCAGGAGTGTCAAACTCAAGCCCATGAGGTGCTTAAATCTGACTTGCAGGGCCAACCTGGAAATAGCAAAAGACCAGCCTGTGGTGCATCTGCCAGCCAAAATGGGCCATGGTGGGGGGCCCTATGAAGCTCCTGTGCGGTCCCTTTTCAGCCGGCAAAGTGCTGCTGGAGGCCAGGGAGGCAAAAAATGAGGCACCGTGCCCTGTTTTGGCCTGCAAAGTGCTCCAAGAGGCCATCCAGGCCAAAAATGAGGTGGGGGGGGGCCACCCTGTTTTCATCAGCAGGGTGCTGCAGGAGGTGTCCATCCCGTCTCCTGCTCTATTTTTAGAAACCTTTAAAAAAATTTTAAATTCATATTTATATGCCTCCCTTCTCCGGAGACTCAGGGCGACTTACAATTTTTTGGAGCACAACCCAATGCGCTCAGCAATAGCCTTCATTCCATTGTATATGCCTGCTTATTACTAAGCGGCATTTTTACAAAGTCAGCTTATTGCCCCCAACAATCTTGGGTCCTCAATTTACCTACCCCGAGAGGATGGAAGGCTGAGTCAACCTTGAGCCTGGTGGGATTCGAGCCTAGGCTAATTGCAGGCAGCTGGAACTTAAGTGCTAGGCATTTAACAGCCTGCACCACCAAGGCTCATAAAATTTTATATATAAAAGAAAAATCCCAAATTAGGTTTTCGGATGGAATTATTTTGCATTCATACCATAATAAGTGCAATTCGTAGCAATGTAGTTTAGCCAAAAATGTCCTTCAATGGAATTTTCTAAATGTGAAATATTTAGAGTGAAATCTCTCCAGTCTAATAAAATCCCTTTTTTACTTAGGCATCATTATGTTTCATAATCATTCTTTTCTTTTTGGAACTCTTGTTTGAGTTGATAGTTTCATTTAGTACATCACAGGTAGTCTTATGTGATACACACAAAACGTATTTGCTGTTTCTGAATTTTGAATTTTGGTGCAATATATATGTTGTAAAATGTCAGAATTCAAATCCGCATGCACGTACTTACAGTGCTTACAGTATAACCAATTGACCGCTAGTGGCAGTACAGGTAGTTCTCAACCTACAAGCCCAAAATTTCTGTTGTTAACTGAAACATTTGCTAAGTGAATTTTGTCTCATTCTATGATGTTTCTTACCACAGTTGTTGAGTGAATCATTGCAATTGTTAGGTTAGTAACATGGTAGTTAAGTTAATTTGGCTTTCCCATTGACTTTGCTTGTCAGAAGGATGCAAAAGGTGATCACATGACCCTGGGGCACTGCAACCGTCATAAATATGAGTCAGTTGCCAAGCATCTGAATTTCATTCACATGGCCATGGGGATGCTGCACCGGTTGTAAGTGTGAAAAATGGTTATTTTTTCAGTATCGTTGTAGCTTTGAATGGTCACTAAATGAACTGTTGTAAGTCGAGGACTATCTGTAGATGTAGAGAAAATTAGCAGAGGTGTCTGTACTTGTATCTCCTTTCCTTGTCTCAAAGATAGGTTTGCTTATGGCCAATTCCTCACTGCAGTCTAAATGGCTTGGTCTCCTATGTTGCTCCCAGCTGCTCCTTAAGCCAACTTCAGAAATTCCAGCCTGGATTGCAGTCGGTTGACAAAGGGCCTATATGGCCAGCACAAGACCTGATTGATCATCACTGCCAGGGAATGCATGACTTATACTCTGGTTCCTCTACTACCAGTGCAGGTCCTTACTAATTCTTAGGCTTTTCTTTGCTTTCCAAGATGTTTTCATACTTTCATATTCCTTTCCTTCATATGTCCTTCAAATTAGATGCCCTTCCTTCCTTCCTTCCTTCCTTCCTTCCTTCCTTCCTTCCTTCCTTCCTTCCTTCCTTCCTTCCTTCCTTCCTTCCAGCTTTATAGTACTGAGGCTACAATAATCAAAATAATAGATAGAACAAGTTGTTTTTTAGATCCATGGAAACTTTGTAATAAGGAAAACTGATTCTTCAGCTTTCCTTATTACAAAAGGAAATTCGGGAAAAAGAAGTGATGTTTCTACACTCCAACTTAAGGATTTTTTTAAAAAAAAGAAGGACTGGAAGCTTTGCCATACTGTGGGCCCAGAGAGGAACAGCAAGGGGAGCATTTTTTTTACCTGCCCTGGTCTGAAATGGAAAAGATCTCTAAAGGAGATGTCAGGGTTGAAAAGAACATGAGCTTTTAGACTGATGATAGAACATTGAGTTATGAGGTCATTGTTGGAGCAACTGCAAGATCATTTTAAAAACCAGCAATCACTGACCAGCAGAGAACACAGCAACTCAGCAGACCAGGATAAAATGCTTGTCCAGGGTAAGGAATAGCCAATGGAGAGAAGGGATTGTGCCAAGTCCTGTAGTCAGTCAGAGCTGGAGCCATTACAGGTTGTCCTCAACTTACCACCATTTGTTTAATGACCATTCAAAGTTACAACAGCACTGAAAAAAAGTGATCTATGATGTTTTTTCACACAGCTGTTGCAGCATCCCAATGGTCATGGGATCAAAATTCGGATGCTTGGCAGCTGGCTCATATTTATGACAGTTGCAGTGCTCCGAGTTCACGTGATCACCTTTTGCGACCTTCTGACTAGCAAAGTCAATGGGGAACCCTGATTCACTTTACAACTATGCTACCAACAACTGCAACTATGTTACTAACACCTGCAGCAATTAACAACCATGGCAGGAAAGGTTGCAAAATGGGGCAAAGTTCACTTAACAACTGTCTTGCTCAGCAATAGAAATTTAGGGTTCAATTGTGGTCATAAGTCGAGGACTACTTGTACTAGTCTGGGACAAGTGCTGGAAACTATCTGTTCAAAAAAGCTTAATAGAATAGAATACCTTTATTATCACTGCATTCCACGAATACAATGAAATTTACAAGCTACTCCAGCACAGTGCCCCAAACATTCAAGGTTTTAGTAACAACATATAAAGTCCTACATGGCTTGGGTCTGGGGTATTTGCGGGAACGTCTCCTGCCAGCATCACACTCCGATCACCTTGTACACTCCCACAGACAGGGCCTCCTTGGGATACCATCAGCTAGACATTGTCGGCTGGCGGTGCCCAGGGGTAGGGCCTTCTCTGTGGGGGCGCCCACCCTATGGAATCTGTTATGTATGTAGGTTTGAAGTCATTGGTTTAGTTTGAACTGTTCTTGTAAAATGTTGGAAATGATTGGTTTAAAAAGTGCAGGAAAGCCCTGCACTCTGATTGGCTGGCAACTGTGGCTGCTGGTTATAAGTAGCAGCCGCAGCCCAGCCAAAGTGGGTTCGTTCTGAGCTGTAGTCACTAATAAACTAAGAGCTTGAAGCACTCCGCGTCTGTCTCTTCATGCAAACTTAACAGAATCAACTCCCCTTGGACCTTCGTTTGGCTCCGGATCTCCGCTCCTTCCGCCATGACCTAAAGACTTGGTTATTTCAGCAGGCCAGCCTGGACTGAACCAAGGGGGGGGGGGCTTCTTTTAAAATAATTTTAATAGTTTTAATGTTTAATATTAGGCTTGTACTGTTTAATCATTTTTTAGTTAATTTATTGTATTGTATTTTATTTTGTGAGCTGCCCTGAGTCCTTAGGGAGAGAGGGCGGCATACAAGTCTAAATAATAAATAAAATAAAATAAATAAATAAAAACCACATCACAATCACACTACAGAGTATTTAAAAATTAAAATAATAATAATAATAGGACTAAATCACAAATGCACTGTTTGATTCAAGACAATTACTGCCTTGGAAAAGAAACTGTTTCTCAATCTATTAGTCCTCATTTTAGGACACCTATAACGCCTCCCTGATGGTAACAGATTGAAATATGAATGTCCAGGATGAGAACAGTCTGTGGAGATTTTTAGTGATCTAGAGAGGAGTCTGGTCTTAACAAAACTCAGGTCAGAAAACAGCAATTTTGAATCACAGCTGGGATGCACCAAAATGAAATGCATTTGCAATGGGATAAGCCTGGATAGACCTCATTCAGTTCCTGCATTTTGGAAGTGAGAAGTGTCCCATGCTGGTGAGGGACCAAACATAGAAAGGGATCTGCCCTCTATGTAACATGTGTCCTAATGTTTTGACAGATGTTCTCAGGGTTATCTTCATTTTCTTCCATCTTTGACTTCTACAGTTAGGTTTGCAGTTTACTTATACTCTCTGAAAAAGTAGTACTCAACTTACAACTGTAATAGAACCTGGTATTATGATTGTATGTCTTGGCAGTTAAGTGAGCTACCAGGTGTTGATTTTGTGAACTTTTTTTGCAGCAGTTATTAAGTATATGCCATGATCATTAAGCAAATGCAGTGGTCATTTAACTTGTTTTCCCCAATGGGCTTTTTTTGGCTGGAAACCAGAAGTAAATGCTGGAAAATGGCAAAACTGCTAAAATTATTGTTGTGTGATCATGGGACACTTCATTCTGTAAATGCAAACCAATTGCCCAGCACCTAGGGAAGTCTATCATTACATGAGGGCTACCTATATGATGAAGAAGAGCATATTATAAGCTCTTAGCTACAGGTAGGCTTAAGTAATTCAGGATTTTCCGTCACTATGTTATTTCTTAATTACATTTTTTTCTTTTCCTTTATGTGAGCAACAACTTCAAGAACATGAATGTCATGCTCCTAATTTTGATGTTCCTCTCTCCACACACTTTCTTTCCATTGAGCATGATCAAATACTTGCCTCTTTGCTTCAGTGAACATAACAATGGAAAAGTGGGTTTGATTAATGGGGCGTACAAGAAGTCTGACAAAGCCTGTTTTCACTAATTTCTAGAATTTAGGACGTTGCTGCTCAGTTGATCAAGAAAATACAATACATTGTCAGAAATGGAGACAGGATGGACGCGCAGTGTTTCTCAACTTTGACAGCCTTAAGAGACATGGACTGAATTCTCAGAATTCTAGATGAAGTCCACACATCTTAAAATTGCCAAAGTTGAGAAACATTGGGCCTGCATTCTACTTTACAGAGGAAGACTGAAGAATATTTTTAGCATTTAATATTTATTTTATCTTTTACATTTATATAAGTTATATTTACAGTATCTAAATTGGATATGTTGCTATTTGGGATGGTTTTCTTTGGAACTGTTGACATTTGGAATGGAAAAATTGTGTGTTGGGTCTGTAAACAATGATGTTTAAGCTTTTCCCCCCCAAACAGTTACTCTAGAAGTTAGGGGTATTTTTGAACTTCTATTTTAAAAAAAAAGGAACAGTGATCCTTCTTTCTGTTGGAGCCTTCTTCATTTCTACCACTGCAATCAGATTTCAGTAAAGTTTAGGAATTCGTGGTCTTCTCCTGATGCAATGTGCACCTGGAGGAGCACCAGGGAGAGTTTTGGCAAGTCACAGAGAGGCTTAGATTAAGAGACTGCATATATGGGGGAGGGGGAAGAGGTTCAAGGAAACTACACTCTTGAATCTCCTAGGATATAGTAATTTAGAAGGTTATATCTTTTGTCTGGCAAGATTCTGTCCATTAAGTGTAAGGAAATAAAAGATTGAACTCAACTGGATTTCAGTCTGTCTATACAGGCTTGAGCCTGACACCCTCACAGCAACCATATTTCCCAGATCATCTCTGGCTCAGGGCATGTGTACAATTTTACTCTGGATTGGACAGAATTGCAACCCCTGAAGGAACGAAAGTTAAACATTATATTTACAAATCTCGGTAAAGTTTGGATTCTCATTATTAATATTAATAGGGTTAGTTCAGAGATCAGTTCAAATACTATATGCCAGGGTTATCAAACTCCCAGCCTATGGGTCGGATGCATCATGTGCTGGCCATGCTCACACCCGGTTTAGCGAAGGGGAAAAAAGTCCCGATATGTCATGTGACACCACCATGACAATGTGAGTTTGACACTCCTCCTATATACAAGTGTAGAAAAGACTCTTTCATTTCTGTAGTATGAAGTAAAATTTGAAAAGATATCATGCATGGTTCTCACACCATGGTCCTGACCCTTTTGCATGATACCCCATTCCATCCTCTTCCTTCCATCAGTCAGCACTCTGAACCCAATGGTGTGTTTTTTCCTTCTTAGTGATTGAACTTTTGTAAATCTTGATGTCCCACTATATCATTCCCCTGTAAATGAACAGTGTCTTTTTGCTAGTTAAGGACCCAGACTTATGAGTTACCTTATAACAGCCATGGGTCCAGGCATCCTTGGGGAGAGGGAAGAGATGTCACATATTATTAGGATGTCATTGGGCAAATGACATGAATTATGTACTGTATTCCATGATATATAATAATTTGTACATTATGTAATTATTTATTGTATAATTTGCCCCATGTGCGTGATACCTTGATATGTATAATGTCACTATGGCTGTTAGAGAAATGAATTCCTTTATTTTCCTCTTTGAAGAAATAAACATATGTAAACAGAGTTGGTAGTTTATACTGTATATTTATAATAGCTCTCCCAGATAGCTGTTCTCAGGTTAGGGTTGCTAGTGGTGATGGGAGTAGGACTCAGTGGTGGGATTCAAATATGTTTACCACCGGTTCGATGGATGTGGCTTGGTGGGCGTGCTTTGTGCGCGTGCACACACTTTGCATGCACACGTGTGCCAAACACGTACTTTGCGCAGGCACAGAGGCGTTTGCACAGGCGCAGAGGCGTTCTAATTCATCTCCTGCAAGCCTGCATCATCCCGGTTGCTTCAGCAGCTGCCGCGTGACACTCTTCTGTGCCGCGCAAAGCAGCTGCGCTTCAAATTCCTTGGTGGTGCAGGCTGTTAATAGCCTAGCACTTAGCTCCAGCTGCCTGTAATTATTGCAGGCTCGAATCCTACCAGGCTCAAGGTTGACTCAGCCTTCCATCCTCTCAGGGTAGGTAAAGTGAGGACCCAAGATTGTTGGGGACAATAAGCTGACTTTGTAAAAATGCCGCTTAGTAATAAGCAGGCATATACAATGGAATGAAGGCTGTTGCTGAGTGCATTGGGTTGTATCCCAAAAACTGTAAGCCACCCTGAGTCTCCAGAGAAGGGCGGGGTATAAATATGAATAAAAATAAAAAATAAAAAAAATAAAATTCAGAGGATAAAGGTGAGTATGGGAGCCTGGGCTGGCGGGTGGGCCCAACAGCAGAGCAGCAGAGAGAACCAGTTCGGTCTCCACTGCTCATCACTGCTACTGGCTCTGCAGAACCGGGCCGAACCGGTAGAATACCACCATTGGTAGGACTTCAACATATAGGTAGCTCTCAGTTTACAAGTACAATTGGACTAAAATTTCAGTTGTTAAGCAAGGTGTTTGTTATGTGAGAGTTTACCATTTTTGCCATGGTTGCTAAACAAAGCACTGCAGTTAAGTGAACCATGTGGTTGTTAAGCTAGCTGGGAAGGTTGCAAATGGTGATTACATGACCCCAGAAAATTGTAACTATTGTAAAGACATCTCAAGTGCCTGAGTTTAATCTTGTGACTGTGGGGATGCTTTGATGGTTGTAAGTGCGAGGATCAAAGGTTGCCAAATGAATGGTTCCAAGTTGAGGACTATCTGTACTTCAAGGCCAAGTTGAGGAAGGCTGAATTAATAAAATATTAACTGCTATGGGAAACAGCACAATTGTGCTGAAGCAGGTATATTATTCAAATCTTAAGTCATTATTAAAACTATAGAAATGTCCTGCCATTATAGAATACTCTCTCCACATCCATATTAAAAATTCATTTTTTCTATTATGACATCTGAAAGCCACTCCATCCAACCCCTGATGTTCTCAATACTTCTGAAACTATTGTGCTTCCCTTCTCGATGGATAAAGATTTGGGGAATAAAGCAAAGAAACATTGGGGCTTGCCAAGGGACAATCCAGGTACAGTGCTAAGATCCAACTTAGGACCCCTAAATAATACTTATTCTATTGTCACACTAATACTACATCATCATCAGTAACAAAAATGCTTTCAACAAAAAATAAAAAATAAAAATCCGCCACTAAGCATTTCTCTCTTGTGTTGCTGAATGTGCTATAGTTACAGCTGCAAACAGATTGGAGGTTAGATTAATATCTGTCAGATTTTAATCGGGCTTGGCTGGGAGTTCTTAGTTTAGTGATAAGATAAATCTTGGAAATGTTTCACCTAGACTCAGCTTTCAATCAGTGATTCTGGTTTACAACGGCAGTAGTTCTGATCAGCCAGAAGAAAGGATATGACTAACCAGCAATATTTCTGCTTTGCTTCAACTCTGGTTAAACATTAGGTGTGAATGTGAAGAATAGGGATGGAGGCAGCATTCTCGAAATCAAACATTCTCCAGATTTCCCTCACCAGCACAGCTGGAATTCCAGGAATGTGACAGCTGATTCAAAAGCCAGAAGAGCCCACAGCAAAGATATGGAGACCCTCACCCGCCCCCATGATACCACCTAGTGCAAGGAACAGGGCTGGTAATGGAAGAAGATCAGCCTACTATTGCCCACCAAGGTAGCACCATTTGGAAAAAAAAACTAGACTGAGGTTAGTTCGTGTTTATTCTTAGGAATTCTACTATGAGGGAGGGGAATCTGGGCTTCTCAGAGGGTGTTGAATTAAAACTCCTAGCAGCCTCAGCAACAATGACAGTTGCTAGGAGTTGTACTTTAGCAGTCTCTGGAGAGCTAGAGGTTGCTGGTGTTATAGACTCTCAGCTTTCCATCCCAGCTACCTCTGAACATGCAAAAAACCATAGGAACCCTCTCTCTGTGTCCCTTTAATTTGATTCTAAAATTGAATAGAATAGAGAAGACCCTATAGCATTTCAGACAAGTGACTGTCCAGTCTCTTCTTAAAAACCTCCAGTGATGAAGCACTCACAACTTATGAAGGCAAGCTACTCCATTGGTTAATTGTTCTCACTGTTAGGAAGCTTCTTCTTAATTCCAGATTGCTTCTCTCCTTGATTAGTTCCCATCCATTGTTTCTTTTACTGCCCTCTGGTGCTTTGAAACAAAGTTGACTCCCCTCAAATACTGGAATACTGCTATCATGTCACCCCTAGTCTTTCTTTTCTCTAGATTAGCCAAACCCAAAACTTGCAACCATTCTTCAGCTGCACCTCTATAACTGTCTGGTTTGGCTCTGCAACCCAACAAGACAGACACAGACTCCAGAGAGTAATTAGGACTGCAGAAAAAACAATTACTACCAACCTGCCTTCCATCGAGGGCCTGTATACTGCACGAGTCAAAAAGAGGGCTGTGAAAATATTATCAGACCCCTCACATCCCAGACATAAACTGTTTCAACTCCTACCCTCAAAACAATGCTATAGGGCACTGCACATCAGAACAACTAGACACAAGGACAGTTTTTTTCCCGAACACAATCACTCTGCTAAACAAATATTTCCCTCAACACTGTCCAACTATTTACAAAGTCTGCATTACTATTACTATTATTCTTCTCATCACTCCTTTTCACCCATCCCCTCCACTTGTGGCTGTATGACTGTAACTTTGTCGTTTGTATCCTTATGATTTACATTGACTGTTTCCTAGTATGATTTGATTGCTTATTGTACCTTATGACTATTATTAAGTGTTGTACCTGATGATTCTTGACTCTTGATGAATGTATCTTTTCTTTTACGTACACTGAAAGCATTTGCACCAAGACAAATTCCTTGTGTGTCCAATCACACTTGGCCAATAAAGAATTCTATATGCTTTAGTTTCCAGGCCTTTGATCATTTTAGTTCTCTTCTCTTTACTTTTTCCAAAATCTCAACCTTTTTCTGTAATGTGATGACCAAAGCTGGATGCAGTATTCCAGGTGTGGCCTTACCAATGTTTTATAAAATGATACCAATACTTCTGGCTCTGAGCGCTGCAGGCTCGTATTTAAGTATTCATCACTATGTTTTAAGTATTCATCATCATGTTTTAAATGAATGAGGAGGTACCTGTGGTGGGGAAGAAAGGTGAGTCAAGTATATTTTGCCAGGGGGATCTGAATAAGAGTATTGTCACTTTGGCTCATGTGCTCTCTTCCCTTAGTTCAAAGAATGGAGTCATGCTCTCTGTTAGGCCATAATGTGGTCTGTTTGCTTTTGCCCCAATGTGATATGATTACAGAACTGATCATTTCCTTTTTGGTAAACGACTGTTAGGAAATGGGTAGCTTCCCAAGCAGATTTACCCCTTTTAGTGTAGCATTACATTCTGTTGACTTCGTAGCTAAAGAACACATTTGTGTATTATTCTTGTCAGCACAAGAGAAATGGTTTGGCATTGTCTTCATCCAGGATTCTTTTTGATGCCTTCCTAGGATATCCTGGTGATCTACCATTCAAGCCTTAATTAACTTGAATGGTAGATCACCAGAACCTTAAGCTCAGCAAAGTTCACTTAGTGTAATGGGAAGTAGGAATGACCTTGATGAACAGGAGGAAGAGTTGCAACCAAGACAACAATCAGATAAAGGGAAAAGTGTGGTCTACTCGGGAGGAGAGGACCACGATCCTCCTCAGGGTTTATAGCTGGGAGCTATGTATATAAGTTTGTAACTGCATATTCAAAATTGTTGGAGTCAGAGTTAGTGTTTCCTTTGAATGAGGTTTATACTTGTTGGCGTTCTTCCCAAGGACTTTCCCTGGTTATCTGCTTGGAATGTAGAATTACTTATCTTGGTTTGATTCGGAACTCTCGCTACTACGGTTTGTTCTTGTTTTACTTTTGCCTCATTATTTACTTTTGGGACTTTAAACTGTGACTAATAAAACAGTTACGTTGAAGGCATTGCCGGACTTTAATTCATGTTTTGGGTTTTGGGTTATTTTGAGAAACTACGGGTCATCACAGGTTCCAAGATCACATCTGCCAACTCCTTCAAATTCTAGGATATAAACCACCTGGTCCCAATTATTTGAATTTATCCAAGGTGGATGGGTATTTTCTTACCTATTTTGACTTGCATACCTGTTCTATCTTCCACTGTGCTGATTTTGATAGGTTGGCATAAAGATAGATGCAAAGAAGAAATTAAAAGATTTGCTTTCTCCCTGCTGCCTGTCACCTCTTGCCATCTTCTCCCGTAAGTATACCTAACATTTCCTTGACCTTCTTGTTGCTTACATATTGAAATAATCTTTTAATATTTTTTTTAGTATTTGTTACCAGTCTTCATTCATTCATTTTTAATTCATTCTTCCTGGCTCTATTCTTATAAATTTGGACTATTTGCTGTTTTAATTATGTGCCCCTTTTTCCATTTGTCAAACAGCTTTTTGTGCAACAGTGCTGGTTTTGCCTGGGCTCTCTTGCTTTCTTTCTGTGTGGTACTGTTTTTGTTTGGGTCTTTCTTATCTCATTCCTCCCCCCTTACAATGCCCCTCCCTGACAGTGCATTCTTCTTTTCCTCGGCTACCCACCTGGAACATCAACAAGAGTGCCTGTGGTTTAACTGCCTTGAAACTCGCCCTTAGGGGAAAAACAAAGATCAGCTACAGCATTTTCTCCATCTGCCCTACAAGCAAGGAGGGAACATCCTGCCCTGCAGTGCATGGAGGAATGCTCTCTTTATGCACTGAGAAAGCTCATACTCTTTGCTTGCCCATTCCAGAGAAACTGATAACAGAATGGGGCTTAAACAAAGGACTCCCTTAAAGCTTATCTCCAGATCATCTACACTGCCACGCCTCTATCTTTGCCAGCACTAAAACAAACTACATTTCTGGTTTCAATTTTGTAATTATCAGCTGCATGTTGGCTGCAAGTGTAAGTATTCAGATCAATGGCTCTCAGATCAATGGCTCTTAAATCAATTGCTTCATTAACCCTCATTAGTTTCAACAACTATCCTCTATACATGATAACCAAGTAAGATCCAACCCAGTGCTTATAAATAGGACCATCAGCCTAGACAAAATCTACTTCTGTTGTGTTCATTCTCGACTGCTATGTATTTGGATAATTCTCAGTCCTACCTGGAACCCACGTATCATATTTCCCTTCTAAATGGGTAGTGATGAAATCTCTTTATTGGAGATCACGTTTTTGGCAATATACAACCCCCTTGTGGAGCAAACAAAACATTTTTTAAAGTGGCTACATGCCTACAGCTGCTTCTGTTGAAAATAAAGCAGTTGTTCAATCAATCAAGAAAGGAACAGGTAGAAGGAAGCACCTGGTTTTTATTATTTATAATGTTGATTCCAAATTAAGCTTTTGGGAGAATATTAAACTGTTAAATCATTTGGCAGATTGAAGATTTCTAAAAACCCTCCACCAGTCTTTAGCGCACCCAAACTCTGCTGGGATAGAAATTAAAAGGCTGTTAGAGTTTCTTGAAAACTTTGAAAGTTAGCTCAAACTTCAACTCCACCACAGCCAGAGGTGGTATTCAGCAGGTTCTGACCAATTCTGGAGAACCAGTAGTGGAAATTTTGATTAGTTCGGAGAACCGGCAAATACCACCTCTGACTGGCCCTGCTCCCATCTATTCTCTGCCTCCCGAGTCCCAGCTGATTGGCTGGGTCTTCTTTTGTTGCCCTACACAGGAGAACAGAGCTGGAAAGCAGGTTAGTGGGGTGGGGAGAGAATGGGATTTTGCAGTAATCTTCTCCCAGGAGTGGGAGGGAATGGAGATTTTACAGTATTCTTCCCCTGCCATGGCCACCAAACCACACCACGCCCACAGAACCAGTAGTAAAAAAAATTGAATCCTACCACTGACTACAGCTGAATAGTTGATGTAACTGAACTGTTGATATGACCAAAAATTGACAAGTTCACATTATGTCCATGGATTACTGTTTTTTTAATCATCTTGGTTTCTTTTTTAAAAAAAAATATGGGCTTCAGTCTGTTTGCACTGATCTTTACCAAGAACTGTGGCTGTTGGCATCACTCTTTATGGCTTTAGCCATCTTGCCTACATTCTGCTGAGGTTTATTTTGTTGTTCTCCACTCAGGAGGGCTTTAATTTCAGATGAGATTTTTCCTTGGTCCATTGGCTTGCACCACTGCTTGTACATTTCAGGTTCTTCTCTAAGAGCACAGATGACTTTTTCTCGGCTTGAAACCAGCTTTTCCAGATATTGGTACCTCAGTTTTTTCCTCACTCTGCATTCCCTTGTGCTCTGCCAGCTTCTCTCTTGTTTGGCTTTCAAATCTATTTTAGCTTGTTTACAGCCCTGTTTACCTGGTTTCTTCACTTTGCGGCCAGCTATTTTGCTCTTGTCCATTAGACTGCTGGGAGGACCCCCACTGTCACCGCTATCTGCTAATCTGGACCCGGGCATCGAAGAGATCCATGCACTCCCTCCATGGCAGGTCACCAGCTGCTTCATCAGAGTTTCCTCAGTGTGGATCAGAGATGATACGTCAGCTTGGATAAAATACAGTTTAGCTGCCTCCCCCACCCATATTGTTAAAGTGTCCTCTCTAGTTTCTTAGTTCTGGCATGAAAGTTGAACATCTCTTATCTTCATAGAAGCATTCTAAGTTTCCTATGCAAAGTAAACTAACATTGTCGATCTCTGAATTTCAGTTACTACAGACTTTTGATGGAGCTAAATTATGTCAGTCTTGGAAATCTGCTTTGTCCACAGAGCTGTGTGCCCTATCCTATAATAGCCACCACAAAGAGTTCAGAAGAGCCCATAAAATCTGGGTAGAATCTCATAGCATTGTGCTATATTCTCCAGAATGCATTGTTCAGTATGTTCTGTCAAAGTTGAACTTTTCTGAACAAATATATAGGGATATGATATCATGAAAATTGCACTGTATTGTTTATTTCTGCCTCCTGGTGGTTGTCAGACTATATTGCTCAAAAATTAGGATAAAATTGCTTGTATGAAAGGTTTCATTCTATTAATTTGATTCTCCCTCTCCCATTTTAATATTTCCATTATACCATGTGGCCATACTTTTAGGATTGGCTGAAGGGTTAAAAAAGTCAGGATGGAGACCAGGACAAAACCTCCACCCATTTTTATGTAGTTTGCACATGATGATGCACATTAAAAAGTGGTTGGAGCTTCAATCAGGTGTGGCTGCCATTTTGATATACATATATTTTTAACCATGGCTGAGAGCACTCCTCACAATGATGCAAAGGGACAAGGTTATATTTTGCAATGTGAGCAACTTCAAAAAAATTGTTCCCCCTATTTTGGGATTCTTGAGGGCTCAGAAGGGTGAGATAATTATCTTTCTTTGTTGTTTTATTTGAACTAAAGCTGCCCTTGAATTAAGGCCTACATGGCAGTTTCTATAAATTTCCTGCCTCAGAATGGCAGGAAAAGGTAGGGGGAGGGGCTCTTGGAGTCCAGAGACTCCATCTAGGTTTATAGATTGGCCATCCCTGTGTTAAACATGGTTTCCATGGGGCACCCCTTCTGAAACAGAAGGTAGCTCTCCAGTTGAGAAATCCTGGTTTATAAAACCACAATAGATTCCACTGTATTTTTCCTATTTGCTGGAATGGGAAAGGCAAATAGGCAGAAGTAGTTTATCATGACATCAGTTTTTTTATTTGTGTCAGAAGCATTGCAACTAAAATAAAGCATACTATATGACATAAATTTAAAATATAAGATATAAGATTAAACTATGTACAAATTAAACAGATCTTACCCAGATACTAGCAACATTAACTGTATTCTGTCCTGCTATCATGCAGTCCTCAAATATAACCTGATGGGAACACAAAGGGCAGGTATTCATGTGTGTTGTTGCCTGCACGTCACCACAATTGCAAAGATTGCATTCCACCTATGATATCAAGGAGAAACAGCCTAGCATTACATTAGGATACATTTTAGTGTAACCACACAAGGCGGTATTCTAAATCATCAACATTTCTTTCTATCTATCTATCTATCTATCTATCTATCTATCTATCTATCTATCTATCATTTAGAAACTGTCCATCTCACTTAGAAAAGGACTCCGATCAATGTACAAATAAAATACTAAAGGCATTAAAATTGTATATAAAATTTAAGTAAGAGGCAAATATAATTAAAATTCAACATTAAAATTAATTAAAAAGTGGAAGCAAAGTTCTAGGAAGTTAACCAACCCCATTGAATATAATATATAATCCTGGTTTGTTTGGTCACAACAAACTAGACCTGTTATTCTTCGACTATATTTGGTTTGTTTTATCTGCCTGTGTGTGATGCAGCAAAAGGATTTCACCTAATAATTCTGTGCTGAAGTCAAATGAAACTTTTATATGCTTATTTTCCCTGTCTCTGATAAAAAGAAATTTCTCACACATGCACATATATTTCCTTATTTATCCTCTGAACTTAAGAAACTTGTATCTAGAAAAAAAGGAAGTCTCAGACAAGGAACAGGTAGTACTAAAAGGTTATTTACAAATAAGTTTCAGGAAGACAGCAAGGCAGGGCATCTTTGAACAATGAATGAATCAAACAAGTAATGTAGGAAGGAAGAAACAAGCTAAACATCAAGGACAACTTTTGAACTTAACCATTAGCTCAGCCATGAGAAATAATCCTGAGGAAAAGAATACAATCTTTAAATATTTACTGTATTTGAACGTAAGGCCCATTCAGTTCAGAGAAGCTTACCTCCATGGAAATGCATACAGGATTAGTAAATAACACAGCGCTGGTTCTATTGAAAGAAAGGGGATTCCTCTTAACGCTTCTCCCAGTCCAAGCCAGCATGACAAATAATTATGAGAGTTTTTAGCTGATAGTACACTAACAGGCCATACACAGCCTGTCCACAAATTCTTCTTAGAAGACAACATCAATCAGTTGGAAGAGAAGGATTTTTTAAATCTTGATTTTCAGTAAAAGGTACTAAAAAAATTACAGAAAAATAAAAATCCCGAATTTGTTCTTTCCCGCATCCTCATTCTCTCTCTCTCTCTCTCTCTCTCTCTCTCTCTCTCTCTCCTCCCCTCCCTCCCTCTCTCTGTGGGTCCAACACTAACTCATCTTGTGAGACTATCAGGCAGTCATAATAATTACTTAATAGGAAATCAGTGACACTTTACTGCCATTCTGTCATATTCCAACCCATAGCTGTGTCAGAGCTTTCTTGGAACTCATTTGTCCCAAATTGGAACACAATTTCTTCTTTTCCCTGTTATATCACCAATACTCAAGAATTTATGAACTTTGTTTCAAATAGTCACTGACAATTAGATTAATCTGTTTAGTCTAAATAATAATAATAAAAACCATCATAAAATAAGGTGGTATGGCCATGTCTGGGAACAAAATTAACTACCGGTAAAAGGACAGAGAACATGGCAGATGAATTACTTTACCCCAGCATCTTCCCCTATGGTAACATTTTAAAAAGACAATAAAAATGCTAAGAATGAAACAAAAAGACCGGAACATATAGTGTCTGGCAGCCAAAACCCTGATAAGGGATTAACACCAGACAAACAGAAAACAATAACTTAATCCAGGAACTACCCAGGAGAATACCATATTCCCACCAACACTGGAAGGGCAAGCTATTATATATAGAATGGAATGGAATAGAGAATAGAGTAGAGTAGAGTAGAGTAGAGTAGAGTAGAGTAGAGTAGAATTCTTTATTGGCCAAGTGTGATTGGACATACAAGGAATTTGTCTTGGTGCAAATGCTCTCAGTGTACATAAAAGAAAAGATACATTCATCAAGAGTCAAGAATCATAAGCTACAACACTTAATAATAGTCATAGGGTACAATAAGCAGGAGAATAAATACAATAAGTAGGAGAATGTATACCATTTCAGATAAATGACTATCTAGTAGTCCCTTAAAAACATCCAGTGATGGAGCGCCCATGATTTGTGAAGGCAAGCTGTTCCACTTGTTAATGGTCCTCACTGTTAGAAAATTTCTCCTTAATTCCAGGTTCCTTCTCTCCTTGATTAGCTTCCATCCATTTATTTTAGAGGAGTCACGTGGTCACAAAGAGGCAGGACAGCAGCTCAGTGAACAGCAGTTTTTATTAATACAGCTCAGAAACAACAATGAACACATGCAGCAGGTGCCAGCTTTTATTGCTGGTGCTGTCCACCACTTCAGCCACTGATGGGACTTTATTTTTCCTGCCGGTGGCTGAGCCAACGAGTGGAGTCTTTCAGCCGACTCCACTCCTTGGCCATATATGGGCATACATAACACCCCTCCCCTCCTAGTCAGCACTCATCCAATCAGAGCCTGCCTAGAGGATGTAGTCATGCAAGTAGGCGGGGCTTTGATGGTGTGACTGGACCTGCACACCTCAGTCGATCCTGGGGCGGCGGCCTGAGCGGATAGGTCCGCTGCTGCTCTGGTCCCCGATGGTGGAATTGTCTGGAACTCTTCCACTGGTGCAGCAGGGACCATCGAGCTTGAGGCCTCAGAAGGACACCACTGGACTTCCTCAACACATGGTAAATGTCTTTGGTGAACTTCTTCTGTGTTTTGTGCTTGTGTTGAGATTCTCTCGGTGTTTGTGAGTCGGGCCTCCGGCTGGTTGTCCACACTCAGGACCCAGCCTTGGAGCTGGTCAATGTGGCGCTCCCATACGCTTCCGACTTCTGTTTCCACCTGGTAGGACTGAGGCCCGGTGCTCTCGCTTACCCTTGCAGGCACCCATGTTGGACCTCTGGTGTAATTGTGTGCGTAGACCGGGTCCCCCATTGAGAATCACCTGCATTTCCCAGTGGAATCTGGGGGCGTCTCCAGGTGGTAGTTCGGGTGGACCCTGTCTAGTATTGTCCTTAGTTTCCAGCCCATCAATAGTTCAGCTGGGCTGCAGTGTGTTGTGTGTGGAGTGACATGTTGTGCCAATAGCAGTCAGTCAATCTTTTCTTGCCAATCCCCCTTTCCCATTCGTTGTAGGGTCTCCTTTGTGGCCTTTACCATGATTTCATTTGTCGCCGAGTGGGCAGGTGCTGATAAGGCATGCCTGATTCCTAGTCCACTAGGAAAGCCTCAAAGGGTTTCGCTATGAATTGCGGTCCATTGTCTGAGACCAAAATGTCCGGTAGCCTGTGGGTGGCAAATAGGTGCCTGAGCACCCTTATGGTTGCTTCTGATGTGGTTGATGGCATCAATGCGATCTCCAGCCATTTGGAGTATGCATCAACCACTATCAGAAATGTTTGTCCTTGGTAGGGGCCTGCAAAATCGATGTGCAGCCTAGCCCAGGGTGTTGTCGGTGTTTCCCACTTCCTGGGTTTGGCTGCTGGGGGTGCTGGCCTGGACTCTTGGCATGGTGTACAGGTGGTGACCCAGGATTCTATTTTTGTGTCCATTCCTGGCCACCATACATAGCTCCTCGCTAGAGCCTTCATTTGAACCATCCCTGGGTGACCTTTATGGAGAGCGTCCAGCATTCTCTTTCTTAAGGGGGGGGGTTTGATAACTACCCGGTCCTCCCACAGAAGGCAGCCTTTCAAAACTGACAGTTCCATTTGTCTGTTTTGATAGAGTTGGTAGTCCTCCCCTTGCACTGCCTGTGGCCATCCCCTCCATGCCCAGTTCAAAATCCACGCCATGGTTTTATCGCGGGCAGTTAGTCTCACTATCTCTGACAACATCATCACTCCTGGCCATATGCTTTCTGTCAGTAGGACTGTCATGGAGGGCGCTGGGTCCTCAGCTGTCTCTAGGAGGGGGCAGCGGCTGAGGGCATTGGCGTGTGCGATTGCTTTTCCTGGTCTGTGGATCAATGTGTACTGTAGGCCACCAGGAACACAGTCCATCTCAGCATCCTGGGGGACAAAATGTTTGGTGTTGCTTTGTCGCTGACTAGTATGCCCAAAAGCAGCTTGTGGTCTGTGATGAGGTCGAACAGTCTCCCATAGAGGTATTCATGGAACCATTTGACCCCAGCCACTGCGGTGATGCCTCCTTATCTATCTGACTGTAATTTCTGTGGGTCTTGGACAGGGTTTTCGAGAAATAGGTGATAGGCGCTTCAGTCCCATTGGGCAGTCTGTGGCTGAGGACTGCGCCTATGCCATAGGGGGAAGCTTCGCAGGTTAATGTCAGTGGCAGTGGTATTGTATGAGCACGCTGTCCAATGTCAGAATGTTTTTTATCTGTTCGAACACTTCCACTTCGCGTTGTCCTCATGTCCAGCCCGCCGTCTTGTCCAGGAGTCTATGGAGCAGCTTGGCGATGGTCGCTTTCTGTGGCAGAAATACATTGTAAAAATTTAAAAGTCCCAGGAACGCTTGTATTTCTGCCTTGTTCTCTAGCCTGGGGGCTTCCCTGATGGCTTTTAGTTTCCCATTTGTGGGTCGGATGCCTGTGCCATCTATTAAGAACCCCGTAAGGACTCGACCTGAGGGACAACTATTTGGCATTTTTCCCTCTTTAGTTTCAGGCCAGCCTCCTGGAATCTCTCCAGGACTACCTTTAGACGTTCCATTAATTGGGCTCTGTTTGTGGCCGAGACGATCACATCATCAAAATAGGGGATGACTCCCGGGATGTTGTGTAGCAATTTCCATGATACTTTGGAACAACCCCGGGGCTATGCTTACCCCGAATTGGAGTCTTTTGCATTTAAATGCCCCCCGGTGCGTGACAATGGTCTGCGCCTCAGCCGTGGCTTCATCAACAGAAGCTGTTGATAAGCCTGTGCCAAGTCCAGTTTTGCGAATATGTTTCCCCGGCCCAAGGAATGCAGTAGGTGCTGTACAATGGGCATGGGGTAGGCACTGTGCTGCAATGCCTTATTCAGGGTCATTTTATAGTCCGCACAAATCCTGATCGACCCATCTGGTTTCACTGGGATTACAATGGGTGTTTCCCACTTTGTGTGGTCCACCGGTTCCAAGACCCCTTGGGCTATCAGTTTGTCGAGTTGCTCCTCGACTTTGGGCGCAGGGTGAAGGGAACTTGGCATGGTTTGAGGTGGATGGGGTCTAAGCTGAAAGATATCGGGTTCCCTGTATACTTGCCCAGTTCACCATCGAACACTGCACTGAACTCTCACTCCAGTTCTGCGATGTCTCCTTTCCGGTTGTGGGGGGGTCCCGGTCACGTGGACGCCAGCGATGCCAATTTGAAATGGTGAGAACCATTCCCGCCCAAGCAGACTGGGTAGGCTCCGGTCTACTATGGTGAGCAGTAGCTTCCCACTGAATGCTCCATAGTCAATGGGGATGATCTTCTTCCCTAGGACTGGTATGCGGTGGCCCTGGTAGTCTTTTAGTATAATGTCTTGCGGTTCCAGTTGGTTCTGGCGTAGGTTGAGTAGGAGTCCCTTCAAGGTTTTCCATGAGACCATTGAAATGTAGGACCCTGAATCGACTACCATCTGGCACAGCTTGTGTTCTATTTGTACTGTGGCCATCACCTTGTTGGCTTCATAGGCGTCAGTGTGCCTCACTTCAGTTTGTGCGTAGCCAATGAAAGTGAAGTGGGCTTCTTCCTCTCTCGCCTCTTCCCACCTTTTGAATCTCTGCCAGAGGACTTTTGCCCCCCCTTGGCAGCCATGTTGTCACATGGGAGATACAAACCTCTGCGATGTGGCCTCGCCGCTCACATCTTCGGCATATCTGAACTGACAAACTGATAGTTTATGGCTCCTGCCACAACTGCTGCAGTCTCGGGTTCCCGGGTTGCCGCCTGGTTTTCTGGCCCTTAGTTTGTAGACTTCGCCATCGCCTCCATCATCGCTGGCTTCTGATTCTGACTCCGCGGGCCGTGGCATAGGGTTGGTCCGGGTAGCATGGACCTTCCTGTTGCCCTGGATCCATGCTGCCGAGTTGTCTGCTGATTCGGCAGCTCTGGCCTCGTCGACTGCTTCCTGGAAGGACACATCTTCACGGGCAAGGAGCTTCTTTTGCAACGCGGAGTCCCTTGTGCCCAGGATGATCCGATCTCTGATCATCCTCTTAGTGTCAGGGAACCTGCAGTTCTTCGTGATCCTTCGCATTTCCGCGACGAACATGTTAATTATTTCCCCATCTCTCTGGCTCCTCATGTAAAAGTCATAGTGGCTGGCCAAATAAGACAGGGATGGACCGTAGTGACTTCAAAGGGCGCACTGCAGCTCATCCCAGGACACGGTCTGTAGGTCGTCTGTGGCTAGGGCATCTCGTAAATTTTGACGTCACAGTAGGTCTAAAACAATGCCTTTTTCTGCGTGTCGGGGGCAGCCTGGAGCTCATTCACTTCTAGATGCAGGTTGAATCACCCCATGTACGAAGACCATTTTTCCTTGGCTGGGTCGTACGGAACGGCCATTGGATGGTGAGCCAGGCCAGGTGGTCGTTGTGCCATGCTGTCTGCTGCGGGGGTCATCTGGTCTCGGTGGCGATTCAGTAGCCGGTGTTGATTGTGCCTGAGGTGTCCCTGCTCCTTATGTGCAAGATCCCACCTTCGTCGCCAGTGTTTTAGAGGGGTCACGTGGTCATAAAATTGCAGGACAGCAGCTCAGTGAACAGCAGTCTTTATTAGTACAACTCAGAAACAACAGCAATGAACACATGCGGCAGGCACCGGCTTTTATTGCCGGTGCTGTTCACTGCTTCAGCCACTGACAGGACTTTATTTTTCCTGCCGGTGGCTAAGCAGACTCCACTCCTTGGCCATATATGGGCATACATAACACCATTGTTTCTTGTCCTGCCTACAGGTGCTTTGGTAAATAAGTTGACCCCCTCCTCTTTGTGGCAACCTCTCAAATACTGGAATACTGCTATCATGTCACCCCTAATTCTTCTTTTCTTTAGACTAGCCAAACAGAGAGCAAATAGTCACTAGCAGTGATGATGCTACCTAGTATAGTGGCAGTGCAGGAAAGCCATTATTATTGCAAGGAGTTAGAGACATATTTTGATGTCAGCTTTGCATTAACAAAAGCCTAGAAGCTTACTTCTCATTCTGAGCTAGCCTGTTTGTTTCTCACTTTTGCTTGCTGAAGGAGAAAGAATCTTCACAGAAAACTTTCACATCTTCACATAAGACTTTGCCCACTGGAAAGTCTCAGGTTTTTTTATTTCCATTCCAAAACCATAAGTCAGGTCTTGCAATCTCCTGACCATAGCAGGGCCATGAAGTCATGGTGCCAATTTTGATTTTTTTAAAAACCCTACAGGATTGTTTTTATTAGGGAGCTTCTGCATGTAACCTAACATTAGGTAGGGAGAAACTGGCTGACCATGGGGTATCTCTGCTATCATTATTAAGGAGCTCCTGGTAACCTGTAAGAGATTTGGTTGTTATCTTGCTTGATATCTCTGCTTTTAGATTATGCTTTCCAATTTGTTTGAGCTAATAATACAGCTTAGAATCCCTTTATCCACTGGTGTCCTTATTGTCTCTGGATCCAAAATCATCATTTGCTTGGGCACCTAATCACTGCCTGACAATTGGTTAAAGCATAATGGGTAACAAAAGCAAGAGTTAGTGGCAATGCCCTGTTTCTGAAGGAAAAAAATCTGTTAGGTAAGATGATAGTGACTATTATTATATCCCTGGTTGTCCCAGTGTAACTATTTGGGAGCCAGTGCCTCAAATATCAAACTGGAAAATTATTAAAATCTGGTGTGTATCTGAATTTGATTGGTTTACTAAGAATAACAGTAAACTGACAGTTCCAGCTGCCTGCAATTAGGGCAGGCTCGAATCCCACCAGGCTCAAGGTTGACTCAGCCTTCCATCCTCTCGGGGTGGGTAAATGGAGGACCCAAGATTGTTGGAGGCAATAAGCTGACTTTGTAAAAATGCTGCTTAGTAATAAGCAGGCATATACAATGGAATGAAGGCTATTGCTGAATGCATTGGGTTGTATTCCAAAAATTGTAAGCCACCCTGAGTCTCCGGAGAAGGGCGGCATATAAAGGTAATTAATAATAATAATATATGAAAGTAATTTGTTTGTAAATATGGCAGGACTTCATAGCTATAACCACAACCATAACAGAAACAAAGTGATGTAGTTTTGCAAAAATTGTGAAAGGAATGATCAAAGTTCACCTGACGAGACAAAGAATGGGTTATAATCCCATTAAATTGTATTGGGATTAAATTGTATATTAAATTAGCCATTTATTGGATAAACAAAAGCATGCAATGAAATAATATAGATGCAGAAGATGAGTGCATCCCTGTGCACAGATATCATATAAGACTTCAGGAATACCTATGTTATATTGATGGTTTGGGGGTTTTTAGTTCCCTGGAAAAGCAGAATAGGAATCCTAAAGGTATTGGTTTAAACTACTAAACTTGGAGGGATGAGGACAAGCTTGCTTTGAACTTTAACCTAAAAGTGACTATGGTAATTGGCTAGACTTTAAGGCCTTTATCAGAATAACATCTGAATTTTAAGTGAATTTTGTATCTTTTCCTATAGCTATTATTATTAGGAAAAGATGTTTACTTCTTTTAGGGAGATGTAGGCAGACTTCAAGAAGGAATTATTTGCTTAATTGCAGTTCCTTGTCTGTTTTGCATCTGCTTTGCATTCCAGTTTTTACCATTAATCTCACCCCTTGTCCTGCAACAAGAGTCAAGTGTTGGCTCTAATGCAGGCCCTTGGAAAAGGAAGAGAGTGGAATAGTCTCACTGGTGATCATGAAACAAAGGATGAGTTGTAGCTTCACTAGTTTTAAACTTTACAAGGAAGTTTCATTTGTTCCTTTATATGGCACAGTATGAATAAAATAAAAAATATATTTAAGATAATGTTTGATAGAGATTCCATGGATTGGAATTGTCTAACTGAAAAGTTTTAAAACAGCTTTTGCCTGTAGAAGCAGTTCAAGCAATAATTATACATAGATTTTCTTCTTCCTACCTTTTCAAATTTTGATTCTGAAAAGTTATTGGGGGGATTAATAGTATTAGAAATTCTTGCAGTTGAATTCTATAAAGTTGTCTTTACCTAAACTGTGCAATGAACAGTTTACGTTTTGCCTCTAGGTAGCTTGCAATAAAGGATGGAGAAGGAAATAGCAACCCTCTCCAGTATCTTTGCCATGAAAACTTAATGCACAGTAGCAAAAGACAAAAAGATATGACATTAGAAAATGAGCCCCTCAGGTTGGAAGGTATCCAATATGCTACTGAGGAAGAGCAGAGGGCTAGTACTAGTAGTGCCAGAAAGAATGAAGTGACTGGGCCAAAGTTGAAAGGACGGTCAGCTGTGGATGTGTCTGGTGGTGAAAGGAAAGTCCAATGCTGTAAAGATCTATACTCCATAGGAACCTGGAATGTAAGATCCATGAGTCAAGGCAAGCTGGACGTGGTCAAACAAGAGATGACAAGACTGAACATCGACTTCTTAGGAATCAGCGAACTAAAATGGACAGGAATGGGTGAATTTAATTCAGATGACCATCAGGTATACTACTGCAGGCAAGGATCCATCAGAAGAAATGGAGTAGCTGAGAATACTGGGATACAATCCCAAAAGTGACAGAATGATCTCTGTTCAAATCCAAGGCAAACCATTCAAAATCACTGCTGGAGCCTAGCTTGTATGATTTTGAGCATAACTTTACTAATATGTGAAATGAGTGCAATGGTGCGGTAGTTTGAACATTCTTTGGCGTTGCCTTTCTTTGGAATTGGAATGTAAACTGACCTTTGCCAATCCTGTGGCCACTACTGAGTTTTCCAAATTTCCTGGCAAATTGAGTGTGGCACTTTTACTGCATTGTCTTTTAAGATTTTGAATAGCTCACCTGGAACACTGTCACCTCCATTAGCTTTATTGTTGCTCAGATTTCCTAAGGCCCATTTGACTTCAGATTCTAGGATGTCAGTGACCACCCGATCGTGTTTATCAGGTATGTTAAGATCATTCTTGTATAGTTCTTCTGTGTAATTTTGTCATTTTTCTTAATCTCTTCTGCCTCTGTTATGTCCCTGCCATTTTGGTCCTTTATCATGCCCATCTTTGCATGAAATGTTCCCTTTATATCTCCAATTTTCTTGAAGAGATCTCTGGCCCTCCCTATTCTATTGTTTTCTTCTATTTCTTTGCACTGTTCATTTAAGAAGGCACTTTTATCTCTTCTAGCTATTCTCTGGAATTCTGCATTCAATTAGGTGTATCTTTCTCTTTCTCCCTTGCCTTTCGCTTCCCTTTTTTCCTCAGCTATTTGCAAAGCTTCCTCAGCCAGCCATTTTGCTTTCTTGCATTTCTTTTTCTGTGGGATGGTTTTAGTTGCTACCTCTTGTACAATGTTGCAAACCTCCATCCATAGTTCTTCAGGCACTCTGTCTATCAGATCTAATTCCTTACATCTATTTGTCACCTCTACTGTATATTCATCAGGGATATTTATTTATTTATTTATTATTGGGATTTGTATGCCGCCCTATCTCCCGAAGGACTCAGGACGGCTCACAACAATAAAAACATACAATACAAAATTTAAAAAGGTATTAAATAGACATCCCAATAACCTAATTAAAACTAACAACAAACCGATAAAAAAACCCATCAGTCCAGGTCAGCCAGTTGAAAATGCCATGTTTTCAGGTCACGACGGAAGGATCAAAGGTCAAGAGCCATCCGAAGCTCCAAGGGCAACTGTTTCCAAAGGGCGGGTGCACCCACAGAGAAGGCTCTCCCCCTGGGGGTTTCCAGTCGACACTGGCTGGCTGGCGGCACCCTGAGGAGGCCCTGTCTGTGGGAGTGCATAGGGCAATGGGAAGTTGTTGCTGGCAGTAGGTGCTCCCACATATACCCTGGCCCTAAGCCATGCAAGGCTTTATAGGTGATTACCAGCACCTTGAATCTTACCCAGAGGGCAACCAGCAACCAATGCAGCTCACGCAGGAAGGGTGTAATATGGGAATATTTGGATACTCCCATCGCAACCCACGCGGCTGCATTCTGTGCCAGCTGAAGCCTGATTTAGTTCATACCTGAGTGGCCTAGTGGTTTTCCCTTTCTTCAATTTAAGCCTAAATTTTGCAATGAGAAGCTCATGATCCGAGCTACAGTCAGCTCCTGGTCTTGGTATGAAATCCTTGCAGCTGTTAATATGTGTAACATGATATATCTATCTGTTTTATTGCATTTTTGTGTTATTATACCTAATAAGAAAGTTTCCAGATTAAATTCAGTTTTCTGACTCGTGATTTCTTCTAGCCATTGCCTAATTGTATTCCAATATTTTTTCACCTCCTGGCATGTCCACCAGTTATGGAAATAAGTGCCTTTTTCTTTTCCACACTTCCAACAGTTTGGGTCTGAGTTAAACATTTTTGCCAGTCTAGCAGGAGGAAGGTGCCATCTGTAGAACATTTTATATTGATTTTCCCTGTATGCTGTAGATGTAATTAATTTGTAATTTAATCCCCACATTCAGGAGAGAATTTCATTTGTGGTGGTGGAGCACATGACAGAGGCGGTGATCTTGGGATTGTCCTGGCTTTACAAGTGGTGTCCAACTATTCGATGGGAGGGCAGTTTTAGGAAGATATGATTGGTAGTGGGGCATGATCCGCCAGAAGAAAATGTGTTGGATGCCACAACACCCACTGCAATAAATACCTTGGTGGCTAACCCTGAGAACCCCAAGTATCCTTGAGAATATAACGATTTAGCCAATGTATTTAGTGAGATTGGGAGTAATTAATTACCACCTCATTGTCCTGCTGACTGTGCGATCGAGCTACTTCTGGGTATGAAACTACCTAAACCCCAGATGTACTCTGACTCCTAAAGAGATGGGTGAAATGTGCAGGTACATCAATAAAAACCTAGCGAGGGGGTTCATCAAACCAGGGCATGTGCATATAGCAGCTCCAGTTCTCTTTAGAGAGAAAAAGACCTTGGTTTGAGGCTTTGCATTGATTTCAGGGGTCTCAATGCTGTGTGTGCCAAACCACTATATCCCTTGCCTCTCATCAAGGATCTCATCAAGGAGCAAAGGGGTGTGTATTCACAAAGCTGGATTTACAGGAAGCATACTATCAATATGTATTCATGCTGGAGATGAATGGAAGATGACCTTTAACTGTCCTCTTGGAAGCTATCAATTCCGAGTCACGCCCTTTGGGCTGCAAGAGGCTCCAACAGTCTTCATGCAACTCATTGACAGAATTTTGCATGAATATTTATACCAGGGTATATTGGTATATCTGAATGATATCCTAATCTATTCTGATAACATGGACAACCATGTCAGACTAGTGAGACAAGTCCTGGAGAAACTTTTAGAGGCTCAGTTATATGTAAAATTATCCAAGTGCGAGTTTCACTGCACTCAGTTGGATTATTTGGGATATAAAATATCTGGTGAAGGCATAGAAATGGACCCTCAGAAGGTAAAGTCTGTGGAGTATAGAACTTTACAGCATTGGACTTTCCTTTCACCACCAGATCAGTGGTGGGATTCAAAAATTTTTACTACCATTTCTGTGGGCATGGCTTGGTGGGCGTGGCAGGGGAAGGATACTGTAAAATCTCCAGTCAGAGGTGGTATTTGCCAGTTCTTAGAACTACTGGTTCTCCAGAACTGGTCAGAACCTGTTGAATACCACTTCTGCACCAGATACATCCTCAGCTGAGCATCCTTTTGGCTTTGGCCCAGTTGCTTCATTCTTTCTGGCACTACTAGAACTAGCCTCTGCTCTTTCCCAGTAGCATATTGGACACCTTCCGACCTGAGGGCTCATCTTCCAGCATCATATCTTTTTGTCTTTTGGAATTCCCCAAATGGTGCCACATATCTTACAGTTGCCCAAACTGATAAACACTGATCAAAGGTGCTGCCATTTGCTGAGAGTAAGTTTCTTGTCTAGATAAAGTGACCTTGACTATGTGTCAGAATGGTTGCCCAATTGGAAACTCCAAATTTCAACTAATAAATGCTCTGTCCTACACATTGGCAAAAAAAAAATCAGAACACCAAATACAATTTAGGTGGAAATGATCTTGTAGGTGGCTCCCACTCTGTCAAGGACCTAGGAGTACTTATCTCAAATGATCTAAACCCCAGAGCTCACTATAACAGCATTGTCAAAAAGGCTTTAAGAGTTGTTAATCTTATTTTGCAAAGCTTTTTCTCCGGCAACATTGAATTGTTAACTAGGGCATACAAAACCTTTGCCAGACCAATTCTCAGATACAGCTGGAACCCGCACTGTATATTGGACATTAACATAAATGAGCGGGTTCAGAGTTATTTCTTGAGAAACGTTCTCCACTCCTCCACTCACAATAGAATTCTCTATGCTTCCAGGCTCGAAATTTTGGGCCTGGACAACCTAGAACTGCATTGCCTGTGGTCTAATCTAAGCATAGTCCACAAAATTGTCTGCTATAACATCTTGCCTGTCAATGACTTCTTCAGCCTCAATCACAATAATACACAGGGAGACAACCTGGTAAACCGCTTCACACTCGATTGCAGAAAATACAACTTCAGCAACTGAGTGATCAATACCTGGAATGCCCTACCTGACTCCGTTGTTACAGCCTCAACCCTTCAGTTTCAACCTCAAACTGTCTACTGTGGACCCTATTCCTAAGAGGTCCATAAAGGGGGCATGCATAAGTGCACCAGTGGTGGGATTCAAATTTTTTTACCACCGGTTCTGTGGGTGTGGCTTAGTGGGCATGGCAGGGGAAGGATACTTTAAAATCTCATCAGAGGTAGCATTTGCCGCTTCTCTGAATTACTCAAAATTTCCACTACCGGTTCTCTAAAACTGGTCAGAACCTGCTGAATACCACCCTCTGCTACTGTCCCTGTCTTACTGTCCCCATTTATTTATTTATTATTTGGTCTTATATGCCGCCCTATCTCCCTGGGGACTCAGGGTGGCTCACATCATAAAAAACATACAATAACAAATTTTAAAAAATTAAAAAATTATTAAACCAATTTGACCAAATAAATTATCTAAAACCAAAACAAACATTTAAAAGTAACCCAACCCCTCCCCTTAGTCGAGGCCGGCTTGTTCAAATAACCAAGTCTTTAGGCTGTGGCAGAAGGAACGGAGGTCGGGGGACAAATGAAGCTCCAGTGGAAGCTGGTTCCACAAGGTGGGTGCACCCACAGAGAAGGCCCTACCCCTAGGGACCACCAGCCAACATTATTTGGCTGACAGCACCCCAAGGAGGCCCTGCCTGTGGGAGCGCACCGGGCAATGGGAATTCGATGCTGGCAGGAGGCGTTCCCGCAAGTACCCTGGCCCTAAGCCATGTAGGGCTTTATAGGTAAGTACCAGCACCTTGAATCCCATGCGGAGGGCAACTGGCAACCAATGCAGCTCGTGCAGGAGGGGTGTAACATGGGAGTATCGGGAAACTCCCATCACAACCCATGCGGCCGCATTCTGCACCAGTTGAAGCCTCCATGTGGTCCGCAAGGGCAGCCCCATATAGAGAACATTGCAGTAGTCGAGTTGGGACGTAACAAGTGCATGAGTGACCGTGCGTAGCACATCTGGTAAGGGCGCAACTGGCGCACCAGGCACACCTGGGCAAATGCCCCCCCTGGTCACAGCTCCCACCTGCTCCTCCAAACTGAGCCGTGTATCCAGGAGGACACCCAAGTTGCAAGCCCTCTCCATGGGGGGCAACACCTCCACCCTCATGGTTAAAGATGGAACTTCCTGGATTATACGAGATGCCGGCACGCACAGCCACTCGGTCTTGGCTGGGTTGAGCTGGAGCCTGTTCCTCCCCATCCAGATCTGCACCGCTTCCAAGCACCGGGACATCCCGGTGAGGGCATCACTGAGTTGGTCTGGGGTGGAGATGAAAAGCTGGGTATCATCAGCATACTGATGATACCTCACTCCAAAACCATGGATGATCTCACCCAGCGGCTTCATATAGATGTTGAACAGGAGGGGAGAGAGGACCGACCCCTGTGGCACCCCGCAAGGGGTTGCGGAGCCAACCTCTGCCCACCTGTCAACACCGATTGCAAACGTCCCGAGAGGTGGGAGGAGAACCACCAAAGAACCGTGCCTCCCACCCCCAGCCCCCCAAGACATCGCAACAGGATACCATGGTCGATGGTATTTGCTCCATTTCTTCTTGAATATGTTCATACTTATACTTGTTATCTTGTACATGTTTGACAAACAAATAAAATAAAATAAATAATGAACCTCGGTTAATGTAAAATACACAGTACAATTCCTCAATTGTACAGTAAAGCAATAAAGGGTTGCAGTTCCATTGCCAAAGCCACTAGATGGTAGTGTTTCACCAAACATAAGAGAAAGCATACAGGAATGAAGAAATGTCTGGTGTGCTTGTGTATATGTATTCTAGGTAGAATCCAGCAGTCCGGCACCCACCAGTTGTTTCGAACTTCAACTTCCATCACCCATCCAACTATACTGGCTTGTCTGGGCATGGCAGAAGTTGCATTTCAATACATTGCAAGGCACTAGTTTTTCTACTATCGCCTAGCCATTGCTATAGCAATATAAAGCTTATCCCCATTATTCTTATCTTGGCCCAAAGATACTTGGATGATGCTATAAATTACCTGGAAGAAAACAGCCTGAAGGTGGTATGGCATAGCATGAGAGAAAAAAATAGAAGAGCCTTGAGAGCTAGAAAATAAGCAGGGTCTGCTGCTGTTAAGACAAAGCTCAGATGGAATAAAAAAAGGCACTTGATAGTAAAAGAAAAAGAAGGACTGAAGTAAATTCATGCGATAATGATATACAATTGCAACTTTTTAAGTATCAGGAGCAGCAACCCTTCCCTAGGTCATATGACCAGGAAAGGGGTGCGTTTAGAATGGAGCAGTTTTCAGTATTCTGTGCCTTTGCTTGCCAGGCTAGGGCAGTGTTTCTCAACTTTGGGATTCTTAAGATGGACGGACTTCAACTCCCAGAATTCCCAAGTTTCAGCATATATGGAGGGCACCAGAACAAACTAGCTTCACTGACGATGAGTAATATTTTAATACCAGGTATTGCCCAGCAGATGGCAAACATTCATCATATTTTGTTTAATGATTTCTTAAAATGTTATGTAGACTTGAAGATACCATAAAAATAGTGTGCATGTCACCTAATTATAAAGATATCTTGTATATAATATGCTTTTATGTTTAATCTTTATTTCACCTCACATTAGGATAAAGCTATCAAGATAGCAGTAACAAATATTTTACTATTTTCTGAAAAGGGAGGGGTTCAATGACATAGGTTTTTTTTTAAATATCACGTAAGGAGAAAAAAACAATCTAATCAAATATTGCTAGATTTTTATTATGTTCAATTTAATTAAAGGGGGTGAGTAAACACTTCATTTTTCTTTCAACAAATTATTCCATGACCTGTATGGTCTTATAAGAAAACAAGATCTTCCTTAATATAAAATGAATTGTCATGCAATCATATAATCTATTCATTTAAAATCATTCTCTAATGTGCCCTTCTAATATATATGCATCATTCATATCTAGTACCTATACATGTATGGCTTGAGAACAGTTATGCCTCAAAAAAACTTGCATTCTTTCAGTTTTGAGTCTAGATGGGGAATTGTCTATGGATTATTGTTAAAGTGACAAGAATTTTAAAAAATTCTCAAGAAGGGTTAAACATGAGATGCTGGCATTAGAGCTGGTCCTACAATTACATTATAATTGAGCCATTTCCTTTAGGCAGCTGATTTTGCAGATTGCAAAATGCCAGCAAACAGTTGATAATCAGTTTTGGAGAAATATATTTTTTACTCCTGGGAATAGAATAGAATAGAATAGAATAGAATAGAATAGAATTCTTTATTGGCCAAGTGTGATTAGACACAAAAGGAATTTGTCTTGGTGCATATGCTCGCAATGTACATAAAAAGAAAAGATACATTCATCAAGAATCATAAGGTAGAACACTTAATAATATAGGGTACAATAAGCAATCAAATCATATTAGGAAACAGTCAATATAAATCGTAAGGATACAGGTGACAAAGTTACAGTCATGCAGTCACAAGTGGGAGGGGATGGGTGATAAGGAATGATGAGAAGATTAATAGTAATAGTAATGCAGACTTTGTAAATATTTGGACAGTGTTGAGGGAATTACTTGTTTAGTAGAGTGATGGCGTTCGGGAAAAAACTGTCCTTGTATCTAGTTGTTCTGGTGTGCAGTGCCCTATAACATTGTTTTGAGGGTAGGAGTTGAAACAATTTATGTCAGGGATGTGAGGGGTCTGTAAATATTTTCACAGCCCTCTTTTTGATTCATGCAGTATACAGGGCCTTGATTGAAGGCAGGTTGGTAGTAATTGTTTTTTCTGCAGTCCTAATTATCCTCTGAAGTCTGTGTCTTCTTGCTGGGTTGCAGAACCAAACCAGACAGTTATAGAGGTGCAGATGATAGACTCAATGATTCCTCTGTAGAACTGTATCAGCAGCTCCTTGGACAGTTTGAGTTTTCTGAGTTGGCGCAGAAAGAACATTCTTTGTTTTGCTTTTTTGATGACGTTTTTGATGTTAGGTGTCCGTTTTAGGTCTTGTGATATGATGGAACCTAGAAATTTGAAGGTTTCGTCTTGAAGTGGCTTATAATATTTTTTTTGTTTCAGACATTAAGATCATTTGGTCAAATTGTGTCTCTGATTTTAGGACAAAATATGGTTTTTTTTTCCCAGGCAGTAAAATGTCTTTGGAGGGTTGGCTTTAGGTACATGGAAAAGTAGTATAGTTACCTGACTAAATCCAAGGTCTAAATGATCCAATTGGGTGGGATATCCTTAGAAGGTGAATTTAGTTCAAAATATGATATTTATCCTGATGCCTGGCAGAAACATGTTCTGGTGATGGGCTCTTGATACCTGAGGCCAAAATCTTTCTATGGGAAATTATTATTAGGAAATCCAAAAATGCAAGCACATTGAAATAAAGGCCTTTGTTTATTTTTGTTCTATTTTGTTCATTATTTTTGGAGTAAACCCCTGCTTAATTATGATAAGTTTTGTCAGCTACAATTAAAAAAACCCTGTCTTTCACTCCAAAACTGCAATTCCAAATCTGGATCTCCAGATATTGGGATCCAAATACGATGGCCACAAACTGAGGATTTCATGAGTGATCCTGGATTAAATAAATTGGTATGTTAGATTTCATACGCTGCACTGTTTTTGAGAGCAGCTTTTAAATGAACACAGAACTTGCTAAGAAAGTAAATCAAATGGACAAATTGTATCGAGAAAGGATATACCCAGAAAGGGTATTGCATGTTTCTTTATTTTAAAAAATATAACATTGGTTCTTCACTGTAGATTATAATATTTGGAACCTGGTTCAATTTTGATTGCATTAGGAATGAGGAGCCACTGGTCCAGGCAATGTGCAATCCTTGTATAAATTTCATGTGTTTCGTGCCTTTTCTTTGAAAATCTCTTTGCAAGATACCAGCTCAAGCCAAGAACAAAGAGACTCAAATAGGACATTCTTGGAGTTCAATGCTTTTCTGGATTTTATAATTCCTGCTCTGGAATCTCTACTCATTTGAGATTTGTTTTTTTGGGAGCGGACAGTGGTAATTAGTGAAATCTACTTTACGCATGCTGAAGGGCTGAATTTGAGAGTCCAAATGTTATCCTACATTTACCATACTTTTATGTATTATAGTTATAACAATTAAAGCTAGCCCTTGACTTACACCATTCATTTGAAGTTACAACAGCACTGAAAAAGGGACTTATGACCATTGCAGTACCACCATTGTCATGTGATCAAAATTCAGATGCTTGGCAACTGGCATGGTATTTATGACAGGGTCATATGACCACACTTTGTGACATTCTGACAAGCAAAAATTGATGGAAAAGCCAGATTCACTCATCTTACTAACTTAACAGCTGCAATGGTTAACTTAACAACCATAGCATGAAAGGTCGTAAAATGGAGCAAAACTCACTTAAACTGTCTTGCTTAGCAACAGAATTTTTGGGCTCACATCTGGTTGTAAGTTGAGGGTTACCCAAATCACTTCATCCTCTGTTCCAACGCTTTTTCTGTTTCATTCTTCTTCCAACCCTGTTAAGTAGATAAAGCAGAAAGTTAGTAGCCCCTAATACTGTTTCTTCTTTAATGACTTCTCCACTTTCTCCCACTGGAAGCTCCATACTTCCTTTCTTAAACTGCCATTTTGTTTTCAAGAAAAGGAAATGAGCCATGAAACAATGCATCACTCTCCATCTTAGGTTGATTTGATGGCAAGTATTATCAATCACATCTGGAAAGTAAGGTCTGATATGGATAAACCAGGATGAATAAAATTTTCCCTGTCCATTGCTTTTCTCTCTCTCTCTCAAAAAAGGTAGGTATAAATGCAACAAATAAAACTTTTTTTTAGGAAACTACAAATTTTATTAGGGTATTAAAAAAATGCAAAATTTAAAACATATGGAAAAAGGAAGCTGCATTATAATGAGTCAAACTATTGGCTCAACTAATTCTAAATCCTGGAGTCCTTGATGCTTGCAGCATGGCTGGCTTGCTTGCAGATGTTTCATTACCCATCTAGGTAATGTCATTAATACTCCACAGTTCAACCTAATTATATATATTCTCTTCTACTGTGATTCTAGATTTCTAGCTAAACAATTTTTTGCAGGATTTTAAGGAAAAAAACATTTTTCCAGTGTTACTTGGAGGTACAAGAAAATGTACAAATAATTTTGACTTACAACCATTCATTTAGTGACAGTTCAAAATTACAACAGCACTAAAAATGTGAGTTATGACCATTTTTCATGCTTACGACCATTTCAACATCACCACGTCATGTGATTAAAACTTGGGTGCTTGGCAACTGGCATGCACCTATGATGGTGACAGTATCATGGGATCACCTTCTGGCAAGCAAAGCCAATGGGGAAAGGCAGATTCTTGTACCCACCATTTACTATAACTGCAGTGAATCACTTAATAAGAAAGGTCATAAAATGGGGTAAAACTCACTTAACAACTGTCTTGCTTAGCAATGGAAGTTTGGGGCTCAGTTGTAGTTGTAAGTCAAGGACTACCTATTTTATGTATTTTAACTCTTTTGTCTGCAAAACAGTATTCTATAGTATTGAATTATAAACATACAGTGTTGTTCTGGTCCACTTAATAGCTGCTGGGACTGGTCCACTTAATAGCTGCTATATTCAGGAGTTGCCATGAGGTTGTACCTTAAAGAAGACTATCCAGTCCTTTCAACAATGCCAATATAGAAAGTGATAACTAGACCAAATGGGATGATCTCAGAAACTATCTTTGTTGAAATAAGCATTCATTTTTTGAATGTATTACATATACATTCAAAATTTGATATACATTCACATTTGATACATATATATTGGATCTGGCATATTTTATGTCTTTTCTATCTCTAAACATGAACATATGTACACATAAACGTGTTTGTGCAAACCCTCCCCCTTGTGTTCAGGCCTATATACAAATACATATTTCAGTCAGGTTATTTATTGGTGAATCTTTTGCCTTGGTACATATTTACATGCCTGCTCACACACAGGTACACACCCATCAGCTTGCCAAAGGTAGCCACCCACACAAACTTCTCTTCAGATTCTTAGCAACTATCTTACTGTGATCATCTGTAGTCACAAACTGCCTATATCCCAGAAATATTGCTACAAAAACAACCTTGTGCTCCAATTTCTACATTTAGCAGCCCAACTATAAATTTCTAAACTTTTCGTAAGCAAATGCCAATGCTATCTTCTACATTTTTGCATGTTTAAATATCTTGGGGAGCTTAGAAAGCTGAAGGTTGTGACTCACACTAAAGGGGATGACCATTTACCACATGAAGGTTTTCTTTGTAATCTTCTGCATATCGTTCCCCTTTAAAAGTAATAATACATTATACAGGATACGTGCTCCTAAGAACAAGCAGATAAAAAGCCACAGGTGTTATGCCTGTGTGATTTGTCCTTGAAGAAGCAGGTGTACTTAATATTTCTTTCTTTAATTGGAAGGGTGTTTATACTTCCACATTTTCAGCTGAGTTTCAAGATTCTCATGTATTTGTTTCTTTAAAGAGAAATTGCACAGGCTAATTTCAAAGGTATCTTCAAGGACAGAGGAGTAAAGAATTAAAGAGTTGAACATTACCTTTTGCAGGGATCCTTCCCCAGAAGTTTCTCTTTGCATTGAAAAGAAATTTCCAATAGCACTGAGATCAATTCTGCAAATGGTTACTGATTTGCTAAACAAATGTGGTTATCAATCCATGTTAAGCCTGGAGGTTTGGGGTTAGACTTTTCTCTTAGATTTCATGTCTCTATGCCTAGAAAAACATAAGTCTGTGGGGTGCCCAGCTTTTGGAATAGTGTTTCACAAAGCCAAGAACTTCCCAACTCTTTCATGCCATTGTAGTGAAATGCAGTTGTGAGACCCAGCATGTCGTCTTGAAAATATATAAAGCCTATTTGAAAAAACTCCAATTAAAAAAAATGCACTTAAGACTTAAAAGTTGAATATGAACAATCTTCAAATCTAGACTTTTATTATATTTTGAGTTTGGAAGAGACTTTCCTGGGCTGTTTCTCACTCTATCCAAAACTATATGAAATAAATATACATACAAATGAAAAGTTGCTCATATAGCCCAAATTATCTATCTATCTATCTATCTATCTATCTATCTATCCATCCATCCATCCATCTATCTACCTACCTATCATCTTCCATTTGTATTACACTAAGGTGATGCAATTGTCACAACAACATGAAGATCAGATCCAAACTTAGCCAAGAATTCCCTGAGTGTGTTATATCTTGATTATTTTGTTAGTTGTCTAATACTGTGGTCTATCTAAGGACGTGATTAAGAAATGGGGAAACATGTTTCTCAAGACCCAATTTTAAAAGTTTATTATGATGGAAGTCCTCTAGAACCCAGCAAATACTTAAATTGCATTCCATTGCTCTTAACAGAATGTAGTGAAAGATAATTTTAACTTTTTAAAAATCTATTTGCTTTTGTTGGGGTGGGGGCTAATGAAGATTTGTACGGTGCTTCCCAAATGAATAATTGTGGCATAATCAAGTGTTAAGGAGATGCAAAAGAACGGCTATTTTACTTGTTTTTTAAAAGAAATAATGCCCTATTTGTGCGTGTGTTTGTGTGATTTTAAAAACCCCAGACAGGTCTTCTGGAAGTAGGCCACCCACAAATAAAATATATTTGTCAGTTCCTAAATCTGAAATGCACCTTAAAGTGGATGATCAAAATATGCTTCTCAGCACACCCACGAGCGAATTTCCCCATTTCTTTCCCGTTTCAATATATACTTCCCCCAGCCATCCTGTTAAATCCTTTTCCCCAAATAAGGAGGGGAGATGAAGAGAATCCCCCACTTCTGGCATCTGGCTCCCTCAAGGAGTTCCGCGTTCTCAGGAGGAGAAGGAGAAAGAGGTGCTTGCAAGGGTAGTGGTGGGAGCGTAGTTATTTTCTAATCCATACTTTTTTTTTAAAGTATAGAGAGATAGAAAGAGACAGAGGGAGGGAGGGGAAGAGCATGTTTTGCCTTGAAGGCAATATTTCTGGAGCCAATCGGAATGTAGCATCCACCCTTCTTTCTCCCTAATTAGAGGGTTTAAGCAAGCTTGCGCGGTTGGATTTCTTACACATTTTCTCTAGAGGACGACAGTAGCGAGTGCAGCGGCGGCAGAAGCAGCAACTGCTACAATTAATTCCTGGAACCATGGCTGAGTAACACTACTCAACAGGACGTGAAGGTGGAAAAGATTTGCTCCAGTTAGTTAGTTCTTTGGTTTTCTGCGTCAACCCGTGTTTCTCATCATGAGTGGACCCTTTGATAAGAAGATTACCAGCATTTTGACTGACATTTCCAGCTCTATCAGTTGCCATGCGGGCACCAAAGACTCCCCTACGCTTCCTGAATCGTCCATCACCGACCTGGGATATTACAGCACCCCACATGCTCAGCATGAATATTACCCCAGCCAGCCTTATACTCAGCCTATGAATCCCTATGCATACCACCCCCAATTTAACTTCAATGGGATGGGGACGACAGGGACTTACTCCCCCAAATCCGACTATGCTTACAGCACTTCGTATAGACAATATGGATCTTTCCGGGATCAGCAGCTATCCAGTCAAGAAACAGGTAAGGAAAGTTTTGAATCAAAGTCCAGAGTATGTGAGTTTGAGTGGATAACTCGCTCTGTTTTGGGGTTCAGGGAGATTAAATAGCTTGGAATCTCTTGGAATGTTTTTCCAACTCTGTTGGGGATATTTCAAACAATGGGGTACGAATATGTGAATGAGTGTATATGAGAGAGATATTGCCTTGCCAGAAAGTATTGTCCTAGTGGAAAGAAATGAATTGAACTGTGTCCCTTTATGTTGTTACATTCGAGACACACAAACTTTTCTGCCACTAACCATTAAATTCTTGGGTGGGATTATATTCTTCCTTTAGAGTTTTGTGCTTTATGTAAAACATAGGCACCATCCACCAGGCACTTGTAAAAGGCAATTAAGGCACAGCTGAAATCATTTTTCCTCCTTTTTCTTCTTCTTCCCCAATTCAGATTCTGCCACCAAAAAAAAAAAAAACCTTTTACAATTGGAAACTTGATTTTGTGGAGTTATAAAATTCAGCAATAGGAAGTTTGGGGCTCCACAACTTTTTCCCCTCTTCCGGAGTGGAGATTCTCAGTTCTTCAGAGGACTGATTGATCCATTGTGGTTCAAGATTGGTGTTTTGCTTCCTTCCAAGTTGAGCTTCAGAAAGTTTCAAACAGCCTTTCTCCCCCTTTCCCTTTAACTATTTTTTTCCTGGGTGAGAAAAGGTCTGCACATTTTTTCCCAGTTTTGTATGCTAGTTCATGGCTACTCTTTAATTTGCAAAGTGCAAATACTACTGCTGCAACAATACCTTAAATTCCATCTTTTGTTTAAGGAAGGGGGGGGTGAATTTTTTTTCTTAAAGAGAAAATAATACTAAGCCTGAAACTTTTTTTCCTGAGGCCAAAAAAGATAAAATTGAAAAAAAATCCAGTTTCCCCTTCTCCTTAAAAAAAAGCACATTTTTTCTAAATCAGTATTTTATCAAACGTGCTGATTTTTTTAGTAGCTTGTTTCTCTCCCACACAGACCTGTGATGTGTGTAAAACTTGTTATTTTGCTGGTTAAAACCTTGATATCATCACCCACAATTTGGTACGTGTAAGGGCATCTGTTTATTTTTATGAATTAAAAAACTGGGAAAGGAGTAACATAAAAGTTGGAAAAGTGAAAGACAAAATACACAACTGTGAAAATAATGGTGTAAAGATGAAAATGATAGAATTCTATCTTTAAACAGAACTAGCATGTAGATTTTGGCTACAACTGTCTGAGGCCTATAACTTACGCCCCCATTCCCCACAAATATTTCAGGAAGGGAATACGGGGTTGTGTGGTTCCAATGTAACCGGACAATGCTTCCTGCCAAAGAGGAAAAAAAAATACATCAAATACATCTAGTGAGACAGAAAATAAATTGTTAAAAAAAATAAAGCTAGGTCAAAATGGAAGCATGGAGAATTCCATTTCTAAGATAGAAAGCTTAAGACAGAGCAAAGCAGTAGGCTGTATCCTGCAATGTACCTCTATTGAACTCTGACTTGGTCCTTTTTTTAAAAAAAGGGAACAAAAAAAGGGGTAGGGGGAGAAAGGAGAGCCCAAAAGAAAAATGAATTGGAGGAAAAATAATAAAAAGCAGGGGGTGGAGGAGAGACATTGAGCAAAAGAAGGAAAGAGAATAAAAAGTTTAATCAATTTTCAAAAATCCTTTTTTTTAAATGGAATTCCACCTTATCCTAATTGTTCAGTAAATGGAATAGTAGAAAGCCTCTGAACTTTTAGTTTATTCTGACTTACACCAACAAGCAAGCAATGATTGATTCAAGCTAGCTTCATACAAATTACAAACAGCTGCTCTTTGATAAGAGTTACACATGAGTAAATTCCACTGAGAGGAGAGGGGCTTAGTTTCAACGTATTTGCTCAGCACATCTCCTGCAGAATCCTTTGCATAGCCCTTTAAGTCCCTCTTTCATCCTTGGTCTGACTCTAGGTAGGAATGTGGAGGTGGAAGTGATACCGTAGAGGCAGGTGCTGGCTGCATCTTTCAGCATCTTGTTTTACTCTGTAAGTGGAAAAAAAGACAATAGGTAGACAGCAAGTCCTTAACATTATTGGAAAGACAGATTGTCCTGCCTGATATTGTTGGTAATTGATAGAAGCAATAAATGTCTCCTTGAAAAAAGCAAAAGTTACAATTACAGGAGAATTATAGCAAATTGCTTTTAATATAGGGTTTGTTCTTCTGTCATATAAATCAAATTATCCTTGTCCTATCCAGCAGATCAGTGGCTGAGAATTCTCTGCTGGAACAAAGCATGGATTTTTGCAGCTGGAACAGATGATGTTATTTTATCAAAGGTTTAGAAACCAGCAGTACTTTCTTTTTCAGTGTCACTACAATACTTTCTTCTGCTATTTGGATTCTTTCCCCTAGAGTATATCCTTTGTCTCACTTTTGCAGTTTCTGTGAAGGAAGAACCTGAACCTGAAGTGCGAATGGTCAATGGAAAACCCAAAAAAATCCGAAAGCCTCGCACAATTTACTCTAGCTATCAGCTGGCAGCTTTGCAAAGGCGATTCCAAAAGGCACAGTACCTGGCATTGCCAGAGAGGGCAGAGTTGGCTGCACAACTTGGACTAACACAGACCCAGGTAAAACTTTAGAAACTGGAAGGAAGGCTGATCACAAGACAGAAAAAGTGCATGTGCAGTTTTGTTTAGTCTTTCATCTTTGTTTTGGGAACATGAGGGTAAAGAAATGTACACTGTTGCAATGCCAACAAAAGTTCAGCGGGCTGCAAAATGCAGCACTTTAGACCTTGAAAATTAGTAAAAATCCACAGTGTTTTTGAAAAAGGAAAAGATCAAGTTAAATAAAAAAAAACTCCAAGGTTGACAATGTCAGATGCTCTGTCTAACCTTCAGTTATTTTTTTAAATTATTTCATAATCATTTGGGGTTTACAGATTGGTTGAATTCAAATCAGTTCACTAGTGTCTAGTTATTAAAGTTCCTCCAATCTATCCATTCTTCTCTTTTCATTATATTTTGTAAATGATTTTTCCATATTTGTCTTCTCACTTCTTTAAACAGGCCACTTTATCTGTGTGTACATGTGGGTTAAAAAACAAGATTCTACCATTTTTCAGGACTGTTAACCATTTATGGTAGATAGCTTTTTGCATGCTGAGAAGTAAAAATGTAGATTCTGCCTAAACACAGTATTGACTTAGGATGAAGAGGATCACAGAAATGAGATGGTGAGTTCCTCTGTTGTCATATGGAAGACAATCATGATGTCTTTTATGATGACAATTCTAATTAGAGAAAGCATGAGCTGCCATAGATACAAAACGTAATAATAGAACCACAGTAAGCAAGCTGGGACAGAAAAAGATGGGAAGGAGTGAAGTTATTTTTCTCTGTCCTTTTAGTCCCGTAACCTACTTGTATCTGGCTGAGACCCAAAGATCCAGAAATGGTATGCTGACTAGCCAGAGAGGCGGAGGAGCATTGCTGCAGGAAACATGTGGGTGGGGCAAGGCAACTTAGTATGTGTTTTGGCAGATTCCCCCTTTTTTCCTCCTGAAGCTAACTGAGCTTAGGCCAAGAGAATTGATGACTCGGAGAAGGAAGTTGGCTTGAGTGGAAAAAGAACTCATTGTTAGTCTTTAGATGAACATCAGTGGGCCAACTGGTTATTGTGGGCCTCCCTGAGTCTAAAGGTTGCTAGTTGCCATTTGACAGAAGGAACAATATTCCATGTACTATGTTTTCATTTACTATAGATACATGTTTCTTAAAAAAAAAAAAAGAACAAGTCCTCTGAAAAGGGGTCTCAAACTCACATTTTGCAAAGCAGGAACTGTGGTTGAAAGACAGTTAAGATGCAGAAAAAGATGACTTCACTTTTCAGAGCTGTGCTGAAGAGGGAATTTTAGGAAGTCCTCATTTCTATGCAAGCTCCACTTGCTGAATTTCCCTCTCCTTGCTTAGCTGTGAATGGTGAGAATACACTTTCTTCTTCACCACCTCCTCTCTGCCTGGGAAACAACTCACCAAAGTGCAGATCAAGCTGAGAAAAGGGAAATCTCAGGATTCTTGTTCAAATCTCCCTTTTCTCAGCTCAGGATCCCCCCAGATCTTCCAGACTTTAGTTCCTAGTTTCTCTAGCAGGTCTTATTGGTACATTGTCCCCCCCCCTTTTTTTTTTAAATAGAAGCCATAGAGCTATTACACCACCGAATTAAATTTACTGATTTGAGTGGTATTTCATCTTTTTTTTGTTGCCTCAGAGCAAAGTTACAATCTTTTGCAGAATCTTTTGGGACCAATTAAGATGCAGAAGAGTTGTGGGGAATCATGAATGGATACATGAGTCTGCAGTCTTAGTAAACTTATCTTGGAGCCTAGCTACTCAAAGTTAGTGGGATGTATTTCCAAACAAGCATGGATAAGATCAGTCAGACTGAAAATATTTCTAAAGTTCTTCATTTTGTTTGATAAGAGCTAAAGCAATGAGGTAATATATACATGGAAGCAAATGCTGCCTTTAACCTGAGGGTGGGATTTTTTTTAAAAAAAGTTTCAATTGGTGACTTAGCTGTGTATTCATTTGGTTAATTTGTATGCTAGTGTGAGAACTCAGAAAATGGATTAATTGAATACCGAAGCACAATGCATAAACGTAGCCACTAGGCACCCAAGTTTTCACTATAATTATAAATGTTTTTAAAATACATAAATACCTTCTTGCAACATCCAGTGGGATAATAAAGCAAGATGCATCTTTCACTGTTCCCATTGGCTTTATTCAAGGATACACTGAAGTATAAATTGTTTGTACTGATTAAGTTTACATGACTACATTGTCAATTTTATTTTAGCTTGACATGTTGTGAGAGCTCAAGCTGCTTGTCTTGGCTATATAGCCAATTTATAATCCAGAGAAAATTAATGGTTTATCTAAAGATAGCAATGGGAAACAAAGATTTAGACAACCCATCAAATATCTAAGGCAGACCAGACAACTTAAGATTTGTTGGGAAGATTTTGGATTCAACATTAGGCTACTATCCTTTTATCAAAATGTCTCCTCTCATTTATCCTAATGTTCAGTCAACTAATTCAAAATCAAACAAGTCTAATAAAAAAAAATGAAGCCAAAAGAAAAGGGGAAGAACGAAAGGAACAACAGCATACACTATCCCCAAACAAACTCTTATATTTTCACCAGTAGCTGTATGTGAGGTTGTATGGCCCCAGAGTGAAATAGGTGTGCAAGTTTATGAGTTTAGTAAAAGGCTAAAACTAAATGGATCTGAAAATTCCCTTTAATAAATGAATAAATATATATGAGGCTAGAGACATACCATATCTTGCCTGCAAAAATTCAGGCAACCATGAGAGGGCAGCAAAGAGATACAAGAAACCTTACTGCCATCTAGTAGTCATCCAGATCAATGCAACCTAGATATGTTTACATAAAAGAAAAAGAAAAGTAATATACAAGGCTGGATTGCCAAAAAGTAACTTCTTAGACAGGGATGAAATCAGGGTAAAATATACTTTTTATTGTGAGGGCTTAACTTTTAATCAGAATGCCATAAAATAATAATATAAAGTTATAATGCAATTTTAAAAATTTGCTTTTTAAAAAAAACCTAATCTGAGCTATCCTCACTAGATTCTTCAATCTTAGAATCTACAAAATTCTACAAAATTATATGAAAAGTATCACCTATAACAAGAATCCCTTTTTCACCATTCATTTTTGCAGATTCTTCTCAAATAACGTGAACTAGATGGTCATCTTAGGTTTTAAATATTTAACACATTTCTATAAAAAATCCATATGAGTAAGATATGTTTATTTAGTTCCATAGCTATCTAGCAAAGATCCTCAAAGTAAAATATTAGATTTTTGGCCCTTTCTGCATTCTGGATATGTTTGTTTGAAATTATTTTAGATAATGTACTTTGCACTGCATTATTGGATTGATATAATCATTAGCTGGATCTGGACATAGTCATGGACAACAGACCTTTTGAAAGAAATGAGACTTAGGTTTAATCACAACTTATTGGAGTTCCGTTTATTGCAATGGATCTACTCTAAACATGATTTGATCTGGATCTCATTCCCTATGTTTAGTGACCTTCTTCCCAAGTAAGTATGAAGAGGACCATAGCTTTCCTTTAAATCAATGTTTTTCAAACTTTTAAGATTACAACTCCCCTTTTGGGGTATGTACCCACAATACATTTCCTTCATTTTAGAAATGTCCAAAGCACTTTTCTGTTGAGCCAGTGTTTCTCAATCTTGGCAACTTTCAGATGTGTAGACTTCAACTTCAACTCCCAGAATTCCCCAGCCAACATGGTCTCCAGCAAAGCAGAACCCCTTAACCAGAAAGTCTGCACATCTTAAAAGTTGCCAAGCTAAAGAACACAAATTCAGAGGATTACGAGATAAGATCACTTGAGACTTTCAAGAAGAGATTGGACTGCCATTTGTCAGAAATGTAGGTTATCCTGCTTGGATGGGTGGGTTGGACTAGATGACCCACAAGGTCCCTTCCAACTCTGATTATCTGTTAGAAACTCCCTAACAATGAGAACAATTTAGTGTTTCATTTTAAAACTTGGAAAGTTCCTTCTAGATCAGAGATCCAGGTTTTTGGGCTACTCGTTTGACTTTTTCTCATTAGTAGTAGCCACCAGGGTCAACATCAGGATTGGTTGGAATCATAGAACAACGTAAGAAATTCTCAGAGTATCATTTTAATATACAGTATTGATAAATTGGTAGGTATATCCCCAAAAAACAAAAACAAAATGATCCTTGTATAAACTGAAGGAATCCTCTCTCCTGCAGAAGCTTCCCAAAATATAAATATAAAAATATTTTTCATTAGTTCTTGCTCGTATAGTTTAATTTGGCAGTGGCTGACATTTGCAGAAGATTAATTCAAAGGCCACAACATACTTAGTCTATGAGAATGACTTTTTCTTTTCTCAATCATAATTCAGAAAAAGGGGTATAATAGGATGGTTCACAAAGTAGAAAGGTATCCTTTATCATAAGCTTAGATTTTAAGCAAAGCGAGCTTCAATTCTGTGGAGATGTTACCACTTAATAAATGTGAGGAAAACTACACTCTTTGGATTCCTATTAAAATATTCCAGCCTTTTGCCAAACGCTCACTCACTGCTCAATATGATATTCCAAAACATCATGTGTGATTGGTGATACATATACACAAACACCCAACCGAGTTAGCTTCCTCTGTTTCAGCTCCCACATTCAAACATAAAGCTGACTTATATGTCATCCTCTCCCACAAGCCTTCCCTCCTTAAGCAGGTCATGAGGGGCTGGTAAAGAAACTGGATTGGAATGCAGAGCCAGCCAAGCACCCTGAGGAAAACAAGGCTGCTTAATTGCTTTGATCTAAATTAAGGGAGCAAGTTGGCGTGCTTCCGATTCTGATAGGTCAAGAGCATAGCATAGTGGTGGCAACCTGACACATCGAAAATTGCACCCAACAAAATGCTCTCAGGGTGTACAGATGAGTTTTTGTTCCTACAAACACAGACTGCCCCATGACAGTCTGGAAGGAATTTTCCCCTAGGGTCACCATGGTCACTGACCCAAGTTTTTTTTTCTGTAGACTTTTTTTTTCAAGGGTGGTGGTGGTAGGAGGTGGCCTGATGCTTTGCTCATATGTCTGAATCATCTGAAGTTTTTCCCATACGGGATGGGTTTTATTCATGTTGAGTATGAGGTAGCCATATGATTGTCAAAGCAAGAATTTCCTCCCTTCCCCGGGTGACCACCAGAGACAAATTGCATTTTTTTCCATGCTTAGCTTGCTTGAATCATTTTACACAATGTTGCATTAAATGTATGATATCTACTATTTGCCTAAATACATTGTCTAGTGTGAATTTCAAAACCCAACCGATAATTCCCGAGGTATAAGAATATACTTACAGCCATCTATAACAAATGAGATATAGTCTTTGACTTTGGTGTAACTGGACTTTTTTGGTTTATTCCTTGAAAATGGTTCGCTTCTCATCCAAGAAGCTTCTTCACTTCTGGATGAGAAGCGAATAAACTAAGAAAGTCTAGCTGACTTTTGGAAAGGCACCGAAGAATTCATTGTAATAGAATTCCCCAAACCTCACCGGTCAGAGCTTTTTGCTAGCAACAAATACTTCATACTGTCGGTGGTGTTTTTTGGCAAGTATCACCAAGATTGCACGGGCTTCAAGTTTCTGATGTGTCTTAATTAAAATATATCAATATATACTGTGGAAGTCTCATTACTTCCATCCTAGTTTGGTAGGAACTTTTCTAAGGTCAGATTTTAGAAAATGAAAGAAATACCGAGAATGTAGTTTTCTTTGAACATGAGGGGGAGCTCTTTAATCTTGTGGATTTGAATGTTATCTTTGAGTCTTATCAGTTGTCCTTCCACTTCTTTAGCATTTTCCCTTCTGTTTTTTCTTTTCTTTTTTTACTATCTCACATTCATGCATGCTTGCATACATTCAGCATAGTTGCTGCCTTTATACATTTTATCACCCTCTAAAATGGAATATTAATGGAAGAATCTGTTAATTGCAGTTCCTTTACTCAAAAATATTCTGACACATTGTACCTTTCCATCTTGAGCAGAAGTAGATTTGATGCACTTTACTAGAATTAAAAAGGTCCAGAAACACCTTTTCCCTTTTGTTTGGGGTTTTGATAGTTGAAGTCCAGACATATAAAAAGTATGAGACTGGAGATTGTTCCTCTGTTATCAACAATTTGTAATGATTTTGGATTATTTCAGATTAAATCATATGGTCTGTTCTTGTGAGTTCACAATCCTATCCTATTGCAGGTTAAAGAATTATTAGCCAGTCAATATAGCTGCATTTTAATTAATTGCTCAGAATAAAAACTTGCCAATTCCAAAACAATAGCAATAGCACTTAGACTTATATACTGCTTCACAGTGCTTTACAACCCTCTCTAAGCTGTTTTACAGAATCAGGATATTGCCCCCAACAGTCTGGGTCCTCATTTTACCAACCTCAAGGCTTAGTCAGCCTTGAGCCAGTGAGAATCAAACTGCTGAATTGCTGGCAGTCAGCAGTCAGCAGAATTAGCCTGCAATACTACATCCTTAGCACTGTGCCATCATGGCTCTTCCATTGATTACTAACTGCAGAGAGATTTCTCCTGCTCCCAGAAGAAAAATGGATGTTTCTCAATTAAACAAAACAGACATTGTCCCCAAGTCTTCCTGCTTCCTTGTTTTGATTAGGAAGAGTTTCTGTCTCTACTATGTTTGATCCTTTATTCTTTCTTCCTACCTGCCACCCACTTTCTTTTGTTTTACTTGTACTCTTTCTCTAGAGTGGGATGTAGATGGAGTCACACAACTCTACAATGGTATTGGGAAGGTTTCCAGCCAGCTAGGCCACTATTCCAGCCCTGCCCTAAGTTTCATCATGGCAGTCTTCCCAATCCCAATGTTTAGCATCCTTGAAAGACTTGTAAAACCTTTTGAGCAAGCTTTTGTCACCTGACATTTTTTGCAATGAGCCACAGTTCCCTGCTTCTGTTAATACACTGATTGGTAGACCATTTTAGAAACTGACTTGTAGCCCCACTTTTCAAAAGGAAAGGGGGATATGCTTATTTTCTTCTACACATTCCTAGAAAGAGTTTAGAGCAGAGATTGCTATTACCCCTGTGATTTACTCTCACAAACTTTCTGCATTTTAGATTGAGGAATAGTAATTAGATTCACTGTTTATGCTAAGTCAAAACTAAACAAAACAAAATGTTGCCTAGCATGGTCTCTACAGTCAGGCATAGTTGTAGTTCATGGTTTAATACAATATGTGAATCCATATCAGATCTTTGAACTATCTAATCCAGTCTTTCCAAGAAAATATCTGAAAATGCCAGGATTTGAGCCCATTATCTGTTTCATGAAAAGTCTTGAATCCACTGAGCCACAGACCTCTCCTTGAACTGGTCAAATAATACTTTTCCTTGTGTTGATGGAGGAAATGCAGAGCTTTATCTTTGGTGGGGAAAGGACTGGCTTAGAATAGAACAGAACAGAATAGAATAGAATAGAATAGAATAGAATAGAATAGAATAGAATAGACACAGCCTATTCTGCAAATTAAATAATGTTCTCTCTTTCTTGCAGGTGAAAATTTGGTTCCAGAATCGTAGATCAAAATTTAAGAAATTGTACAAAAATGGAGAGGTCCCCTTGGAACACAGCCCAAATAACAGTGACTCCATGGCTTGTAATTCTCCACCATCTCCTGCCCTCTGGGACAGTAATACTCATAATAACCCAGCCAGCAGGAGCCAAATCCCCAGCCACTCTCTTATAACTCTACCCCAAGCTACCTGGAAGATCATAATTCTTGGTTCCAGCATCAAAATCTGAATGGGCCTCACTTACACAACAGGGACCTCCGCCCACTTCTGGCTCTATGCATCACCCATCTCCAGGGCCTCCTCCCAATCCTGGAGCAGTTTATTAACCTCCTTTCCCTCCTCAATGAAACCAGTGGAGCAGGAAAAAAGGAATGAGGGAGACAGACAGAGAGAGAGAATCAAACAGAAGGCAACAAGTTAAAACCCTTTGATATGTTTCACAGGACATGTACACATTCCATCTCAGCTCAGGAACAAGTGAACTGCAACAGGGCTGACATTAGGGGAGACATTTGGGGGAGGGGGGGTTTAAAGAAATGTGAAAGGGAGAGAAACTACTTTCAGCCCATGTTGCATCTCAATCAAATTGATTTCATCAAGAACTCTGTTACCTACTTCTTGGATGATTTCTCTCTGGGTTAATTGTTCCCAATCTCCACTATCAGCTGAGTGGCTCTCAGCATGGTTAGAGAAGAGCTGCATGGAAAAGGAGAAAAGGAGGGGGAAATATCCTTTTTTCCTTTTATTTATTTTGGTTTTGTTTTGTTCTGTTTGTTGATGACCTCCCCAAGCAGAGTGGTTTTGAGAGGTATCAACTTCATGTGTCTTCTGAAAGATTGATATGGCTGCAAATACCTGATGCCTATGACAGGAATGGGCTCCAACTGTTACTTAGCCATGCAGTTGGGAATGGGAACAATGTAAGCTATCCAACTCTTCCTCATTTTACACACCATCTTGGAAATACTGTCCTACTGGAAATTATAGCACTGTTCCACATAATGAAAGGGAGAGATAGATGTCAACAACTATTAATGTGATAGATTTTGTAATCACTTTAGGATTAAATTCACTTCATAGTCAGGTAGATATTACATCAAACTGGTCAGTATATAGTATTAATTTACAGTAGTGCTACTGGCTAGCACAGAAAAAGGGTGTGGGAACCCAGAAAAAAACAATGCTGACCTTACCAATGTTTATTTTGGATTTATACTGAATGCACTCTTTATTGCAGATTAAAAAAGGAAAGTAAAAGTAAACTTTTGTACTGGTTTTTCATCTGGTGATGGAAAAGAAAAAAGTGATCTCAGTTCTATACTAGCTCCGTTTAATAGTCTTGTCTTGAGTGTTTGAGGCAGATACTTCATACCATAAAAATAAATGAATTCCAATACACAAGGGAACAAAAAAAAACCCAAACTGATCTCCTTTATAATTCTTAGCACATACTGTTAAACCAAGGAGTTTTTTTACAATTTTTAAAAAATAAACTCTAGTAGCCTGATTTACTTAACATTAAATCACAAATCATGGTTAACAAACCAGATTTCCTGGCTTCATTTAACATGCTAAACCAGAGCCTAAAATATTATGGTGCAGTATCACTACCACAACTGAGCACAAAATTTCTATAGCAAAGTGACAGTTTTAAGTGAGTTTTGCCTCATTTTAAGACCTTTCTTGCCACACTTAAGTGAATTACTGCACTTGTTAAATTAGTAACAACTAAAACAGGGGTAAGGTGAATATGGTTTCCCCATTGAGTTTTCTTGTCAGAAGGTTGCAAAAAATGATCACATGACCCCAGGATATTACAATCATCACTATGATTCAGCTGCCGAACATACAAATTCTGATCACGTGACCATGGGGATGCTGCAAAGGTGGTGTGAAAAACAGTCATAAGTCCCTTTTTTCAGTACCATTGTAACTTTGAACAGTCACTAAATGAAAGAATTGTAAGTCAAGGACTACCTGCATGGGGTCACACAGGGTGCAAATACATGGTGTAACCATGCTTTGCCCAATGGGTTCATACAAAACAGTAAATAATTAACCAAAGTTAACAAACTACTATAGCTGAGTTTGTATGGCAATCTAAGTTAAAATCAACCAAAGCATAAACCTTAGCACAATTGTGTAAATATGATTTAGGCTAATATGTGAACCACATTTGAAGCTCTTCACTCAACTGATAAGTTATATTGCGGAAGTGCTAATTATACATAGAATTGGAACATCAAAGACATGGATTCTTTGCTCCAGGCCAAGTATAGTTGACAAAGTTTGTGTCAAGCAATGGAGAGATCATGAAGAGGAAAAAAAAGTGCCAATCATCCTAGATAATTCCAGGTGTACTATAGAGTAAGGCTGCATATTCATTACTCCACTTCTTGAATTTGAGCCCACTGATATCAGTGGGATTTATTTTCGTATAACTATGAGGAGTACATTGTAGGAATCCTGATTTTTGCTTTGGTCAAAAGCAAAATCTGACAATCTATGATAACAAGGGGGAATAACACCAAAGTTTCTTTGCTGTCTTGGTCTCTGCTTATTTCAGCATCAAACAAGAGTTACTTCAGGTTTGAATTTAGAAATCTCTCCACCCCTCAAAAAAAAACATACATGTATTTTATTCCAGCTGAGAAGCTGACCTTCATTTAGTTTTTTTTTTTAAATGATGCAGGAGAAATATTTTATTTAAAAATTAGGGAGATATTTAAAATACTTCAGAATAATTTTAAGTTATTTTTTTAAAAATAAATAGTTGTATGTTGCTCTAAAGCCATTTTAAGCTATTGTCAAAAAGGAAAGCTTATTTTTTAAAGCACAAACCAGAACAAATTGATCTTGGATATTTTTGAAATAAAGCTGTGTAGGTTTTTAACACAAAAAATAAGAGCTACAATTTGAATAACCAATCTCTTACGCTGTATCAAATACAATAGCGTCAGGTTCAAATTCATGTTGCCTGGTATAATAATTAAGGAGAGTAGGGTGAGGGGAATGTATATATGGCTTTATATAAAACATTTAAAATTTAAAAAAAAACTTTCTTTTATTCTTAGGGAAATTTTTAAAAAATCATTTCACTGAGATGAAAACTTTGCTTGAGATTCCTTTCTGCTTTGATAGCAAACAGAACCTTTCTGTATAATATTAATAAAATGTTTTTTGAACTTCACAGAATAAGACTTTATTTTTTTTTGCTTAAGCAGCTGTGGTTGAGGAATATGGATTTTGTTGTTTTCTTCCTCAAAGTTCTCATTCCAGGATGATGTGATCATAACATATTTTGAAGACTTTGCATACAATGTTTTAGCATACACCATACAGTATATGAGTCTACAGTGGAATCTATGAAAAAAGATATGGAAAGAGTGATTTGAATAGTCATTTCCAAATGATGTAATTGATGTCCTTAACCTGATGCTATATAGGTCTATTGGTCTACAAATTTCAGAAATTCCAAATAGAATTTGAGGTGTTAGTACATCTGGAGACTAACAGTTTGGAAGTATGACTTTTCTATTCATCCTAGCAATATCAGAAACATAACCATAGTCTTTTACCTTCAGGGACACCTCAGCAATTATGACAGGTGGCATGGGAGAATATTCCAAATGCCATGAGCAGAAGATCCTGGGCTTAAGACATCAAGTGTTTAGTGAACTTCATGAAACCCTCTCTGCCTTGTGTAGACAGTAGTCTTCAAGAGGGATAATAAAAATAGGATCTCAACCATTCTTCTTTTAAGATACGTTTGAGAAAACAATATGAATAGAGAAAAATCAACCTGAGCTGCTAATCCAAAAGGTTTCCTGAAAGGGTAGAAAGATAGGATGAATTCAGTTCTTTATGTCTGGTTTTGAACTAGTAGATGTACTGCACATTTTTGCAGCCTTCTAGAATTTGTAGGGGTTAAAGCAGATAAAAATATTTCAAATGCAGTAGACACATCCAATAAGATTGCAGATCATCCATGGCTCTTGTTGGGATTCCAATAATCTAACAGACCCTGCTGTATATTCACTTCAGGAATATAACATTGTGAATATAAAAAAATGAGCATTGATGGGATTCAACAAGAAACTGGCTTGTTTTAATGAAAGCCGTTGTCAGGCTTCCATGGTGAATTCAAGAAAGTTCTTGAGTAAGCTCTTGAGGGCTCCTCGTGAACTTTGGTGGAGCAATTATTATCATAAAGAAATGAAGGCATGGGATTCCTCAACCTGTGGGAAGCTACAGTGAATGAACTTGACGAATGATTGAAAAAGTGGAGCAGTCTGTGTAACTATGACTTGAAATTTTGAGAAGCACCAGCAATGTATGTTTGTAGAAATACATATACCAGTAACTAACTATTAGCAATTCTCAGTGCATGCAGATTTCCCTGTATTTTTGGATATAGGGCCACATTTAGAATTTTGAAATATTTTTTGAGCATTCTCATAAAATGTTTGCCAGGATGAGTTGATTTAATCACAAAACACAGATATAATAACAGGAAAAAAGTAAGGTGCTGCAGACACCAAAATAATGTGGAATGTAAATACATTGTTGGACATTAAGTTTGTTTAAAACTGGATTTTGTTTTTGCAGCATGATAGCTTCCCTTTGATTTTGAAATTCAAAACGATCTTTAAAAATAGGTAAGGCAGAACAACCAGAATAGCATAAAAGTACGTATTTTCAAGCTCTCTTACTTTACCCATTTAAAAAAAATGCTGTAAAAACATGGCTACCTGAGGTATTATCTGGGGGATGCAAGCTCTCAGCATCTCTTTCACTGTTCACATAATGGACACCACAGTGGTCACAGTGGTCATCCAACTAGCAGATATGGTAGTAGCAAGTAAATCCAGAATGACCAGAAAAACTAGTTAAAGACTATTGCCAAGAGTCAAATATATGTTGAAATTGTGGGGAAACCTTTCTAATCAGCAGATATCCTTGAAACTGCTAGACAAATGCCCAGAAGAGAATGCTTTAAAGATGTTTACAGTAGAAAGATGTATAAGGGAATAATTTTTGCCTAGCAGGGAGGCTGATAGTCATTTGCTTTTTTTGTTGAATTACTGGAATATAAACATTTTTAAGTAGATGGGTCAAATGCCAAGTTGTCATTGACTGTGATTAGAAATACAAATTGTAACTAGGTTATGTGGAGTTGGCAACAGAGAACGTTATCATAACTTGCAGGTCCTGTGAAGGCTCTGAGCCAGCTTTGGTATTGCTTCAGCTGGAAGCTTGGAACCACCATTGTAGAGAGTGTCTGGGTCTTCTAGAGATGCTTCCAGGATCAAACTGTGATTTACAAGGGAGCAAGAGTTTTAGACACTTGGTAAGTTAATGGAAGAGGAAATTCAGATCCCTCCTCAATACATGTAGCATTAACAAATGAACCTAAGAATTATATTCCAGTGAAAACCTTGCTTCTTCAGGAAGATCGTATTAGTTCAGCTAGATCTTAAGGATTAAGGTCTCTTCTGCCAGAAGTTGAGCTCATGGCAGAAATCTTTAGGAAAGACTGTATATTTAGGCATATTTTCTTTTTGTTTGATTTTGAAAATTTTAGTTGCATGGTTAGTATCTCAAAGTTGAAGTAGCTGAAAGTTTAAGGAAGAAATGTCTACAGGATCAGGTTCCATATGAGGTGAAATAGGTGAAGATAAGGATGGTGATCTCTCTCTGTCTCTCTCTCTCTGTGTGTCTCTGTCTCTCTTTCTCTTTCTCTGTCTCTCTCTCTGTCTCTTTCTCTCTCACACACATACACACACACACAAACTGAGAGAAAACCAGCACATATCCAGGTAGTCATCAAAGCAATATTATTTATCTTCGCTACAGCCTATCTTGCCAACTATTTGTAAAACTCAAGTTTCTTTTTTTTTCATTGTATTTACATGTAGTCCTCAATGTATGACCACAGTTGGGACTGGAACTTCTGTTACTAAGTGAGGTGGCTGTTAAGTGAATCACATTCAATGTTTGTCTTTTTTGCCATGGTCATTAAGTGAAGCATACAATCCCTGCACATCAGTGACAAATCTACAGTGGTGTCCATGAGTTCATGCACTATACATTGAAAGCATATGAACCAGTAGCTTAGTGGCATTTCTATATATTTGTTTCTAACAACACATACAGAAATTTAAGAAAGAAATCTTAACAGACAGAAACAAAGCTAAATCAGTGTGATGGAATCTAACAGAATTAGGAAATGAAATCTTTCTTACTTTCCTCATTTTCCCAAAAGTTCTATATCTTCTATTGCATATAAAATTTGCAATTTATCTCATATGCACAAGCTACTGAGAATGGGTTACTTTCCATGTCTGACATAGTTTTGATTGGGTAGGGTACATTGTGTAGTTGGGAAACATTTTGTGTTCCAACTTTGAGTCAGAAAAAGCAAAAAAGGGTTATTTTCTTCTTCAGATCTTATGAATCAACTTGAAGTGGTTTCACAAGCTATCATTCACTCTGAACCAATGAGATAAGAACATGCCAAATTCATATTAAGTACATATTAATAGCAGACATGGACAGAAACATGTGGTTGAAGGGCTACATTGAGACAATGGAGACAAGATACTGTAGATACTGTAGGGTTCAGCTGCAACAGACCCACCATCCAATAACACCCTTGGCTTAGAATTGGCTAAGACAGTTCTTCTCCATGATTTCTTCCTAACCTGGTTTTTCAGGTCTTCCAAAAATACACCCATTGTTGCTGTAATTGAGTTTATCCCCCCTTACTGCTCATCATCCTCTTCTCTTTGCTTCCACTCTCCCAGTATTAGAGCCTTCTCCAGAGAGAGTCTTCACATAATGTATCTGAACTAAGATCATTTGTACCTGGACATTTGTGCCTTGAATAGAATAGAATAGAATAGAATAGAATAGAATAGAATAGAATAGAATAGAATAGAATAGATTAGAATAGTTTATTGGCCAAGTGTGATTGGACACACAAGGAATTTGTCTTGGTGTAAATACTCTCAGTATACATAAAAGAAAAGATACATTCATTAAGAATCAAGAATCATAACGTACAACACTTAATGATAGTCATAGGGTACAATCAGCAATCAAATCATACTAGGAAACAGTCAATATAAATCATAAGGATACAAGCGACAAAGTTATAGTCAGTGGGAGTGATGAGAAGATTAACAGTAATAGTAGTGCAGACTTTGAGTGAGAACTCTGAGTTAATTTGTTTGATTACTTGTTTGTTTGTTGTGTCTCCATGGTATTCTCATGTATCTTCTCCAATGGCAAAATTCAAAAACATCAATACTGTTCCTATCCTGCATCTTCAAAGTCCAACTTGACTTCTATAGAGTGTCACAGGAAATATCTTGGCCTGCAGTACTCTGATTTTTTTTAGGTATAGACACATCACAGCATCCAAATATCTTTTCTAAGGCCTTCATGGCTGCTGTCCGAAATGTTAATTGCATTGTATTTCTAATTTGTTTGTCCTTTTACTGTTGGTGATTGATCCTCAAAGGAAGAACTTGTTTATTACTTTGATGTTTTCATTATAAATTTTAAAATTGCATATAGAGTGAATAAATAAGGGGAAAGCATGCAATCTTGCCTCACTTTTTTTGCTACCCAGGAGCCTCTCTGTTAGCTATACGCTTGCTTCTCATTTGCATCTCATTTGCATCTCATTTTCCATGGAGCTCTAATCCATGTTGGATGATCCTAAGTATTATTTTGTTAGCATGTGAAATTAAGGATATTGTACAATAGTTAGTTTGCATATTTTGCTAAGTGTCCTTTTGAGTATTGGAATGTAGGTTGACCTTTTCCAGTTTATTGGCTATTGTCATTCTCCACATTTGCTGGATATATTTTCGTCTTTTTTGTCCTTAGCAATGGCAATAGCACTTAGACTTAAATACCGCTTTATTGTGCTTTACAACCCTCTCTAAGTGGTTTACAGCGTCAGCATATTGCCCCCAACAATCTCAGTCCTCATTTTACTGACTTCGGAAGGAAGGAAGGCTGAGTCAACTTTCAGCCAGTGAGGATTGAACCCCTGTCAGTCAACAGAATTAGTCTGCAATACTGTATCTTTAGCTTCTCTTGTCTTCTTGGCAATTCCATAGCTTGTTCTGACATCTAGTTTGCTTTCTTGTTTCTTCATATTTGGCAGCCTCTTTTCATCTTCATTTTATTTTATTTATTTATTTATTTATTTATTTGGATTTATATGCCGCCCCATCTCCGGGGGGACTCGGGGCGGCTTACACTGAAATATATATACAAATAAATACAAAATTTATCAAATTTACTCTAATCCAATTATAATAAAATCAAATTAAAATACCTTTAATTAAAATCCCCAACCTGCTCAATCCAGGCCGGCCTGTGCAAACAGCCAGGTCTTGAGATCACGGCAGAAGGAGCGCAGGTCTGGGGCCAAACGCAGCTCTAGGGGTAGCTGGTTCCAAAGGGTGGGCCCCCCCACAGAGAAGGCCCTCTCCCAGGGGACCGCCAACCGACACTGTCTGACCGATGGCACCCCCAGGAGGGCCTGCCTGTGGGAGTGTACCGGGTGATTGAACCTGGATGCTGGTAGGAGGCGCTCCTGCAAGTGCCCCAGACCCAAGCCATGCAGGGCTTTATAGGCTAATACCAGCACCTTGAATCTTACACGGAGGGCAACTGGCAACCAATGAAGATCGCACAGGAGGGGTGTCACATGGGAGAATCGGGCCGCTCCCATCATCGTCCGCACGGCCGCATTTTGTACCAGTTGAAGCCTCCGTATAGTCCACCAGGGCAGCCCCAGGTAGAGAGCATTGCAGTAGTCAAGATAGGAGGCAATGAGCGCATGAGTGACCGTGCATAGGGAATCTCGGTCCAAGTAGGGGCACAACTGGCGCACCAGGCAAACCTGGGCAAAAGCCCCCTGGCGACGGCTCCCACCTGCTCCTCCATACAGCCATACGTCCAGGAGGACACCCAAGCTGTGCGACCTATCCACAGGGGGCAACATCTCTCCCTCCATGACCACAGATGGAATTTCTTGAATCTGAGATGCCGGTACGCACAGCCACTCAGTCTTGTCTTTCTTTAAGTTCATTCCATAATTCTTATGGTTCTCCATCAATGAAGTTCCAAAGTGATTCCTGACTTCCTCCTGAAATGGTAACTATATGCTCAAGATCTTAACTTGAAATCTGTACATGAGCAGTCTGTGATCTGTTTCACAGTCAACACCAGGCTACAACTGAATTTTGCTTCTTTTTAGCAATCATTTGGATGTTTGAAAACAGTGTTAGATGTAAGTACATCATTGAAATGGCAGAAATTGGTAAGTCAGACTTTTGATTTATGACTGTTTTCTAAGCATACAATCCATTTGCATTTTCCTCCATAATGTTTCCAGTTTTGACATTTCAGTCTCCCATTATCTTGCTTACATGTTGCTTACTTGTTTTGTCAATTTCAAATTGAAGTTCATCTTAAAAGTCTTCTACATTCTTTTCTTCTGTATTGTTAGATGGAACATAAACTTGAAAGATTATAATATTAAAGGGTTGTCCACAAATCTAATTGATATTATTCAGTCATTGACTGAACTGTAGCCAAATACTGTCCTTACTATAACCTTTCTAAGTATAAAAGCAGTGCTGTTCCTTGTTTTTCATGTTCTCATTTTAACTATTAGGTCTCCTGGCTGAAAGTATACAGGTCCAGCCCATTTCAATTCACTGATGCCTACGATGTCCATCTTCAGTCATTTCTTCTTTCAAAAATAGTAGGTTATAATTCCTATCACCACAACATATCACTATAGCCTGAGATAATTAATTCTAGTACTGTACATTTGAAAATTGCCAGGGTGGTAAGAAATGGGACTAAACTATGTTGCTCCCAATGATTTGAAGGAAGGCCAGGATTCAGATGATTCTTCTTCTCTCCACAAGTTTTATATATTTCCTTAATGTACATTATTATGTATATCTGTAACCCACATGAAAAGAACTTCTGGACCCCTTCTTTTGCTCCTGCTAAATATTGCCCCCCACCTAATGGATGGGTAGAAGGAAGGAAGGAAACATAAGTAGGTAGGTAGGTAGGAAGGAAGGAAGGAAGGAAGGAAGGAAGGAAGGAAGGAAGGAAAGAAAGAAGGAAGACCTAGAAGTTGCAAAACAACACCAACAAAACTCCAGTTCCAGCACCATCTTCATTCCCAAGAATGACTCCGTGTCCCCTAAGTTTCTTAAATATGCAAATGACAAGAGGCTGCCACACACAATGCAAAAGATGACAACCTACTTAATGCATATTAAAATGATTTTTTAGTAAAATGAATGCAGTAGAATGCTTATGATTTATATTCCATACTTGGGTCTTCAGGAAGGCTGACTTCTGGTTAGATAGTCTCCAGGCCATGTCTTACCTCTTCAGCCTACATCTCTTTTCTCGAATTAAATTTTGCCCGTGCACCTGAGCATATTATTTTACTCCTCTCTCTGCTTCCCCAAATATAAAAGAGATAGAAATATCCTTGCACAAGAAATGCCTGGCTGTGTTATTTTCAGTTCTGTCCTGAAAAGGGCAAAAATAATAATTCTGCTTACTTTAAATTCTGGGCAGACCATTTTAGAATATAAACCAACAAGAAAGTGTAAAACTTAGGAAATGCATATTGTATTACTTTACAAACCTAAAGTGTAGCATTAGACTAAATGAGTGGTGAACACACTTTATTCTAAAAGCCTAGCAGCACTCTTTTTATAGCTGTTAGAACATCCCATAGTAGGATGTTGAATACTCATTTTAAGGGAATTAGAGCTATAACTGAAAGAAACTCCATTTGCTCTTGTTCATATTGATCAAACTGGCCCTATCCTTCTAAAGTCCTCAAAGCCCTTTTTCTATTAAGAAGAATGTAACCTTAATAGTAAGTGCAATCTTGCATTAAATTGAAGAAGATCTGGATTTTATCCACATTTTTCCAGGCAGCTCACTGATTAACTGTGCACGTTACCACCTCTCAGCTTACCTAGAAGAAATGTAAGTGTAGAAAAGTGAGGTAAGAAGAAGAACCATTGAGCTACCTAGAAGCTTCTGGGAGAACAATTGAGAGGCAAATGTAATTAATAAATTAAAAGCACTGGATTTGATTCTTCCACCCAGCAATATTTGCACACAGGGCTCAACACTCTCCACAGTTGCCCTGAATACAGGATGGAGTCTTGTTGCACGACTGAGTCAATCAAAGCCCTTGAGGTCTTGCCAGAAGAAAGGGTGTTTTACAGCTGACACAACATAAACAAAGAGGCAAACATTCTGGGGGTGGCAAGCACCTCCTGTTTGTCCTCCTGCACCTGAGGGGGAGGCCGAGAGCTCGTGAGTCATTGTTGAGGCACTCCATCCATGCCCTGTGGAAGAGCTGCTGTCATCTGCTATGGAAGCTCCTTGCTGAAGTCTGTCACAGCCCAAGGGTTGTTTATCCACTTTGGAGCCTGCTTGGGCAGACCTGGATTGGGGATAGGGCAGGGGAATGAAAAGGCAGTGTTGAAATTTGTTCTGAAGATGAGAAACCATTCGGGCATTGAGACAGCTCAGGAGACAGGCCTAGCTTAGCTGGATTGGTTGGCTTTTCCACTGCCCTGACATGTGAGGAAGCTCAAATGTAAAACGTATGGAGCTTAGGCTGTGGGTCAATGGCCCTGCTGACCACACTACTGAAAGAACTTCAAACTGCTTCTGCTGGGTGGGACCCCATTTTCACTCAAAGTGTTGTCTTGACATTGGGTACCATGGCGTTCATAACACATGGACATAACCTGATGCACATGCCTTCATGCTCCTGTTGAAAGCTTTGGCTATTGATATCAAATTATAATTTGTCTTCTGACAGAAGGAGAAAATTGTTATATTCAAGGCTGATCAGTAATTATACTAATTGTTTAATTAAACTGGATGTGAAATGTGGATTTTGGCTAATTGCTTTTTGGAGTGATTTCCCTAGCATACTATTCAAATGCTCAGTGTCTGTCAGATTGTCCCAAACATTGATTCAAACTAAACTGCCCTTATGAAGCACGGTTAAATCTTTGGAATATTTAATAGGAAAAGTTAAGCTTGATATTTTAAGTGTGTGGCACAATCTGGGGAACAGAGTGTGCTGCTGTAAAAAGGAAAACTCTGATATCAATGTGGCACCTTCAACAAATTTATTAAATGTCTTAAGCTGCCCTCCAAACAGCAAGGTGGAGGGCTAAAAGGAATCATTTTTCAGAGCTGTGTGGGTCATCTACCAGTGTTTTCCCTGAATGCTTTTTTGCTGCCAAGATCCATTCTTTTAAAGTATTTGCTTCATCTCCTGAAGGCCACTGGTAGGACTGAACTGATGCACTGTATCAGTAGAAAGACAATTTGTTCCAAGTTCAAATTCTTCGAGTTGGAGAGTTTAGTAAAATGAAGGAGAATAGTACACTTATTTTATTACCTTTCCAAGGGGAAAATTGTGCACCTATATGTTGGTGGTTTGGTACAAAACATTGGGAATGCAAATTTAAGATGCTTCAAAGGCTATATTATTGGAATGGGTTGTCCACTTTTGCCACAAATGTATTTATGATTGCAATCGTTGTGATGGGGTTGCTGTTAAGCTTCATTGATAGCCATTGAAAATGAGTGATAAAATTGAATGACCTTCTCCATTGAATCCCTGCCAGAGAGGTGGTAGGTAGATAGATAGATAGATAGATAGATAGATAGATAGATAGATAGATATCTTTTGTAAGATACATCATCTCAAGAGCGAGGCAGTCTTTAGCAAGGGGCTTAAGGCTGGAATTTAAAGCAGTGTTTCCCTTTCTGACCATTTTAAGATCTATGGACTTCAGGTCCCATGTTGGCTGGGGAATTCTGGGAGTTGAAGTCCACACATCTTAAACTGGCTAAGATTGAGAAACACTGATCTTAAGTGACCTAGCTATAAGCAAGCAAAGCTGCTGGGTGTGAAACTCCATGTACCAATCAGTGGGCAGGACTCGAGAAATGCTATCACCACTGTACCTCAAACTGAACTGTCCTCCTCCACAAACCTACCCCATTGGGCAACGCTTCTTTAAACATGAACTTTACGGATGGCTGTATAGGTCTTTGGGCATGTTGGCTATGAACATCTGCATTCATGCTCTCACTTTGTCTTTTATTGCTTTCAAATTGCCCCTCAAAAGCTTCTGCTGCATTTCATTAGTCGCCATATCGTGCTGTTACTCATCATGTAATTCAGTTGAATAGATATAACTGAAAAAGACTCCCCCCCATTTATTCCTGCCCCTAGCATTTTTCTTCTGTACCAGATTTCAGATCGCAAATATTTTGTATTAGAGCTTTCCACAATGCTGTACATGCTGATGATGTAATAACAAAGGAGTAGAAAATCAAACAACACTAGCTTTAAATAAAGGCAGGTTCCAAGTGAATCTTAGGGAGAACGTCCTAAGAGTGATAAGAGTTTGATAGTATATAGGTAGTTCCCATTTATTGACAAAAATTAGGAAATGACAACTAGGTTATTAAGCACAGCAGTTGCTACGGCAAAAGTAGAACTGTGCTTGTGATCTTCAGTTTGCTTTACAGATTTCTGAATGTTATAATTGAGAGGATTGGTCATAAAGCATCACTACTGTAACTGAATGGATATTAAACACGGTAGCTAATCAAGGACTACATGTACAACTAATTACTGAGAACAGTGAATTGTGGATACTTTAATTTGGATTCTTGCCTGAAGTTAAGGGCTAGACATGAAAGTCTCAAAGATCACTTTTGATTCTAAGTTTGTGTTTATGCAACACACTAGATCAGTTATAGGCATATACAACATGTTAAGGTTGGTAACTTTTATGCTTGGTTAAACCCAGCCATTTTGTTAATTAAGGAGTCAGTATAATATGTAACCCAGAAAAGGGGCTAGCTAAGCAGCTGAGTTAAGCACATATTCACATACACTCCTTACCACAGCCTGAAAAGACTAACATTGTTAAGGGAGACATTCTCATGATGTCACCCCTGTTTAATCCCCAGTCCACTGTGGAGACAGACTGAAGTCGGTTTTAAGCATTCTGCAATTAGTGGTCTCTTTCCTCTTATCCTGACAATGACCAAGCTACAGGGCCCCAATGACAAACCCGGGGATTGACAAGGTTATGGATAGCAACCCATCCTGCTCCTATAACCATCTACATTTCTTCCTTCCCATCTAGTCTGGGCCCTGTAATTCTATTGCCATTTTGTCTTGGGTGTAAAAGAAATCAGATTCCTCATTTTTACAACTTCTTCTTTCTGTTTCTTTTCTTTAAAAAGAAAGATATCAACTTTCTGGGAGATGAGAAATGGCAGGTGACAACAGTGGCTGATATACCTGTTGAAAGTCTGCAATCAGTTGTAGTTCAGTTTCTATCCTCCAAAATATTTGATTCCCTTATAAGAAGAATGGGTTCTCTCTGGTTCTTTAAGATGTAGTTGAACTAAAACTCTCAGTATTCTGAGTTAGTATGGCCATTGGTGAGAGAGGAGTTTTAGTTAAGTCTTTATCACCTTATCGAGTCCTTAACTCCTTATCGTGTGAAGGTAGTGGGTCAATCATCCATAACTGAGTTTAAATATGCTCAGAGTAAACACATGTCCATCTTCCAACAAAAATTTTAGAATATAAAAATAATAATAAATCCCAAAGAGTAGAATTGTGAAGCACTAGAACAGTTTTCTATGTTTCTTTTTAGAGAAAGTGTAAGTCCCTCTATTATTTTTGAAGATAGAATTGTTCAGGTTTTTGGAGGGGGGTGTAAATTTATCCCAGATTAACGTATCTGGGATAAAATAATAGAAAAATGAATGAATGAATGAATGAATGAATGAATGAATGAATATGCACTCTAGTGATGGAGATTATATATATCAAGAAACCTATACCAGCTGGCAACAGAAACATTACAAAGGGGAGGGGGCACAGGAAGCTTACCTACTGTTTCCTGGAATGTCAAAAAGTTTCCCATATATATTAAACCAAGTGTAGGTCCCCAACTGAAGGCATAGGGGAAGAACAGAATAACAGAATAACAAACGAGGGAGGGAGAGAGGGAGGGAGGGAGGAGAATTCATATGCTCTGTTACTGCACACCTTGAGAAGCCATCACTCTTCCCTGCTCAATTCCTATCCACTGTCTTTTCTTGTTTTCTTTCACCTTCCTGCTTGAGAAAAGAGAGAGAGAATATAGTGCATATCTGGGCTGCAAAACTCTGGACAAGTAGGAAAGAGTTAGAAATCTTTCTATATCTTTGCTGACATCTAGTGCCCATCTGGATTTTTGCAACTCAGAGAGAGTCTTCTCTTACCCACAGCTTGGCATCTGACTTGGTTCTCCTTTGGTGGGAGTCAGAGAGACTTGCCTGGGGCTCAGGCAGCTCTACTTACTTCCCTGATGCCAGCCCAGTTTTTCTCATCATGGCAAAAACGACTTTCTCCATAATCCTCACTCTTTTGTAGGTGATTTGAGATATCAACCTACCGCTGAAGCTGACTTGTCAGATTTGCCTATTTGGCTAACATGATGCTACCTGCCTGCATGGCTTGCCAGTGTAGACTGGCAATTATATTCTGATATCTCAAGCTCAGAAGATATCATGGAAGAGGAACTGAAGGCATCTATTGTCCTGTGCTTTGAGGGAAAATCTGGTTTCAAGAATGCTACTTTCTCTTCATAACTTTCATATTGGTCAAAGAAGGATATCAGATCATCTTCTTTCTGTGCAATGGGAGGAAAGGTTGCAGAGCCCAAACAATCTTATTTTAAACTACATTTTAAACCAGGACAGGTTTAAAATGTATAGGCAGCTCTGAATTCAAATCCCGACAAATAAATTCATGTTATGTGCTACAGCAATGTTGTTTTCTCCACCTACTTACTTGGCCTTGCTTCAGGTTTGACAGAATAGGTCAAGTCTGGGACCATTGTGACCTTATCCATGAGCAATTCATTCTGAATCTTCATCTACCTAAAAGTTCAATCTAAAAATCACATGCTTAACAATTACTTAAAAGATAATGGATGCCCACCAGTTTCCTTGGATTTGTGGGCTCCAAATAAAAAATAGATTGTATTTATCATGATTCAGGCACCATGGGTGGCTTTGGTTCTTGTAACACTACAAACCAATTCCAAAGAGACCATATGATGGCTTAGCAGCATGCAAGAACCCAGCTTTTTTCACTTCTTTCTAGTAGTTTACATAGATAGTAATTGTTGAGTGGTAAGAATATACTGAATAACAAGTCATAGCCAAAACATAATGTTATACAGTGTATTGTACACAAATGGATTTGGAAAGCAATTTAGTCTTCCAGGGGAGCCTCTTGAATCATCCATATTTAGGGGAAACCATGACAGCCCTTGACTTATACAATTTACTCTGAACAGAGAGTCCCTATTGGTTTTCCCTGGCTCAATACCTCTGATTATGGGAAATTACCTTACATTTCCAGGGGTGTCTACCATTAGACAAAGGCAACAAATTCTGGGGTGATATGGAAAGACCTGGCCTTGGTTTGGGGGTTGTTAGTTCCAATAGCAAAATAACTTTATTGAACTTGGAGAGTGTAAACTAGATATGCTCTGCTTCCACATCATGCTTTCTGTGACAGAGATAGCTTGCTCCACTTTGTCACCAGCCTTAACTGGTGAAGGAAATGTTTCCTGCTTTCTTTAGAATATCTGTGACATCTGTTCTGTTGCTTAGAAGCCTGGGTGATTGCGGGCTTCACTTTGTGGTTTTATTTTAAAGATTAAACATAGAAATGTGCTTTTTCAGGTGCCACTGGACAATACCAAATGCCTTCAGCTGAGATACTGGTGCGGGTATTATTCCCTATGTTGCCCCCTCTGTCAAGCAATATAACATCGAGGCCCGGTCTTATTTTTCATTCTAGGAAGAAAATGTCTAGTCCTGGACAAGGAAAGAGTTAACCCAACTAGTAATTGCACAGACACACACACCCCAAGGTTCAGCTTTCTTGTTTGAGGGCTGTGTACAAACAGGAACCTTGTGCCGGCGGGTGGGCAGACAATGTGGAGACAGCCATGTATTTTACTACAGCTGCCAAATAAAAATTAAAGAAAAAGAAAGAACAAGAAAGAAAAGTGTTTGTTTGACGTGTTTAAACCTATGTTGGGAGTACACCACTACACACAGATGCATATAGGTACACGCACACACACACACACACACACAGCTATTTCTCAATATTGTTGAAGGCTCTGAATCAGAGGATAATTTTATCAGGGGAGAAGCTCTATTTTGTGACAGAAACCCCAGTTCAAAGACAGACATTTCTGTATGTGGCTGAGACCTCTGACCTGAATCTTGGGAAGTTGCTGGCAGTCAAAGAATGGACAACACTGAGCTAAAGAACCAATGGTTTGTGAAGCATCTTCTTTAATGGAAGTCTGAACATCCAAAACATTTGAAAGACTAGCTGAGTTTAGCAATAAGAACAAGTACAAAGCAGTCTCTGAGCATGTATACATTTCTCAAGTGATAAATAATTTTCCTCTGGAATGAGAGAGACTAGGAAGAACAGTCAAATAGAGGGTCATCAGTTCCTCTCATTTAAGGAACTGACTTTCTTTAAGATTTCTTGGTGAAAGTTGGGGAATTTTATATGTGCATGCTTGTGGGTATACACTGAAAATTGCAATGCTGAACATCTAAAAGCCCTAGTAATATTTCATTTGGAGCCACCACTTTGGGATGCTAAGAGTGACAGCAACAGAGTGGTCAATGCCTGGAACTCACTATTGTTGTTACATCCTCAAACCCCCAAAACTTTAACTTTAAGCTGTCTACCGTGGACCTCACTGTGTTCCTAAGAGGTCTATAAGGTTATGTGCATAAGTGCACCAGTGTGCCTACCATCCCTGTCCTACTGTTCCCATTTATTTATACTCGTTTATTATATATATACTTATACTTATTCATACTTACATGTTTATATGTTCATACTTATACTTGTTTTCTCATACATGCTTGGCAAACTAAACTAAACTAAATAAATAAAATAAAGATTCTTTGGAATGTGAGCATAACAGATTTCAAACCTAAACATGAAAACAAACATCTTGAAATGTTTTATTTTTAAAATGCAGGTGGAATTTGTAAAGGATAGGAGTTTTGATGTATGTAGGATAAAAAGTGTATTGATGCTTTTGAATGTTGGTATTGGGCAAGATTTTTCAGGATCTCATGTATAGTGAAAACAACAAGTGGGTCTTTGAACATGTCAACGCACAAATGACCAGACTCAAATTATTCTATTTTGGACACATAATGTGAAGACCCAGCTCTGTGGAGAAGGTTCTAATGCTGAGAAAGATAGAAGGAAAGAGAAGAAAAGGATGATTCAGCCAATTACAGGTGAGGACACATCATCATGAATAAAATCTATGTAGCCACTAAGAATTGGTCCTAGTTAGATAGCTCATAATCAGTCATTAAATATAACCGGATAGTTTCATTCAGAATAATTTTCCCAAGTCAATAACATTAAAAAAAGGTTTCATTGAGAAGGATTATTATACAAGTTTTAAATAAGAAAGATCTAATTCCAAATTTTGTTTCTTCTCTGTCTAACATTTCTCAGTTCTATCTCATTAAAATGAAACATGGTGGAAAATAAGTTTGATTAGAGTATGAAATATGATTCATTTATGAAAGAATGCAAATTCTTCCTATAAGCCAAACTCATAAATTATTCCACAAAATACCATTTGTGTCTTTCTTTTCATCCACTCAGCAACCTTATGAGGTAGAATGAATCGAGGCATGGTGGTTGGCCCAAGAATTCGCAGCAAGCTTGATGGATTAGAGCTTTGAACCACAGTATTTGCAGTCTACACTGGATCATTTATCTTACCTTCCCAAACCTAGTACCCTTCATTCTGTGAGCAGTTGCCTCAATTAGCCCATATTGAGGAGTCTTCTCTAGAGCAACTCTTGTTTGTCTGTATTTGTGGGGATCTGCTGGTCAAGCATACAGAAGTGGTCTTCTTTTGAACCAAGTGTGATGGGAAAAAAGATGCCATTTTATTAAACCCCTTGAATATGTTGGACTCTGCATTTCCTCTTCCTCTGTTCAATTTCATTATCTTTTCCTGTCCATTTGCTTTAGAAGAAACTAGACAAGCAGCAACAGGAAGGAAGAAGAAAAGCCACAGAAGAATGGTAACAGATGTGATTTCCTACTCAGATTCCCTAGATCTTTGCCAATACGTTGATGTATATCATAGATAGATGTTCTTTTTAAAAAGGAATATTGGCCTTTTTAATTTCCTTTAAATTTGATAAATGCATATGCATATTTTGATATGCATCCAAGAAAGGACCTATCTGAAGACTCATCACATTTAGTGTTGACACCCAATTGCTTCTGTCTTTTCTCCTTCCATGACATTTTAAATTCTTTTAAACACCTTGTGACTTTTTTATTCTAGAATGACGGGAACATTTAAAAATACATAAAATATGATACCAAATGATATATACATTTTACTCAAGTTCTAAACCAGTGGTTTTCAACCTTTCATATCTCATCACACCATGCAAAACCCAGGTCTACCATTATAGAAATGAAAAGTCCATCACTATGTTTGTGTGCATTTTATTATCATGTTTATCATTTATAATACATCTTAAAGACTAACATTTTAGTGACTTATCCTATGCCCACCTAGACTATTCAAAGTTTCATCCTGGTACAGATGTATATATACCACATGAAAGAACTACTGCACTAAACAATTGCAAGTTATAAAATATATCTGTATTCAAATTTTGATCAGGACTACATTACTGAACTGGTTAACAAAACTCTGGCTTAGAACCAGAGAACCAGAACATGCCATTGGTAGACTATCCATTTTCCCCCTACAGATCCAACAATTAAAGATACCTTTGTTAGTGGCCTGGCTGAGAACCCATAACTCTAAGGCATTTCAGTTTTCCTTAAAATAACATGTAAAACAAAAAAGGTGAAATAAGTACGCATGTTTTTAGTTGTAAAATAAATATTTAGTAGTATACCAACAGTTGCCATATTTTCAAGTCATCAAAAGAAAAAATGGTATTGAGAAAACAAACTAGGTTACAAATCTTAATTGCAGTGCAAGATTATATTTTTTCAAATAAAATTTTAAATGCTATGTCTTCTAGCTTCCCCTATTCACCATCTTCACTTTTTAAAAGTAAAACTTTTAATTTTAACAACAATTGTACTACTATTTTTTAAAATATTTCTCCCCATACCTACTTTTCAAATGTATGCCCCTTTATCAGTGCCTAGCTAGCAAAAACAAGTAGATTTGAAGTGCTGTATTTATGTAGTTTAAATAAAACTTTATTAAGTTATTGCAGAGCTTATGTTCAGTACACATATCAGCAACTAATAAAAATAAATAAGACTTATAATGTTTGGACAAAAACAAAACAAAATATAATGGTAATAATCTAAAATGTAAAAGTCTATATAAAGAAATGCATTTTTTAATCTGTCAGTAGTGACAAAGCAGTTCCTAAATCAGCTGAGTTCAGTGTTATTATCTTCAGTATTAGCCATGAAAAAAAGATAGCATCAAATGTTGACCATGTACCAGCTGCTCACTTACATAAAATCAAAACAATTACAAGGATAAGTTAATAAATGTACATGACTTTCAACTGGCAAAAAGCATAAATGGACTGCAACTGCAGACTGGGAATTGAAGATGTCTTTTTTAATGTTTTGATACTGCTTCCTATTTTTTTTATCAAAGAGAGCATACTATTTGCCCCCAATCACTAATTTAAGTCCCACAGAAACTCCTTATATTTCTCCACCAGTTTATTATAAAACTAAACATATTTTCATTGAATTTTTTTTGTAGATCAAATGAAGCTATTTTACAACATTATTTACTATTAGTGGAATAAGCCAAATATTAAATCCTTCTTGAAAAGACATAGCAAATCAAGCACAGGAATAAGTATGAGCTGCTGATAAAAATACCACATTGGTACTCTTATCCAGAGATCACTGGGCATACAGAGGATTTCTCTAACAAGGTAATTTGAGGGAATAAGCATGGATCATGGCAAACAAATGGGAAACACGGGCTCTTCAGTTTGGGGAAGCAAGTGACTCGGATGTGGGACTCTTTGGTTTTTAATCCTGTTTGCCATTCATCCTCCTTCTCAATGTCCCCAATGTCCTGTCATGACAGGAAGCTGTGATGACTCGGAGAGGCATTCCGCCCAGGGGTGACAGCCCAAGCTCACCCTACCTTAAGAGGAGCCACGTGCCAAACAAAAGTTGTCCAACTTGTTTTGCTGAACTAGGCTGAACAGTAACTTCTTACCAAACCAGTGGGGCGGATTGGGTGGTGGCACAAGGAGACAGTGAGACAACCAGGGTGTGGTAGCAAAATTTGGGACAGTCCCTCCCCAGATGGCCCAGCTCTCTGGCAGTGATGCTTGTCAGCATGGAAGTGCTTACCTTCTACTCTGCCATTTTATCTTGGCACCGATTAACAAGTTAAACATTTAAATCAGTAAAGGCATATAGATTTAATAAATAAATAAAGTTATTCCTGTATAAATCTTGAAAATTCCCATCTTTTAATGATCCAGAGTTCAGGCCAAGGAACCAATTATTGTTAGCTTTAATTCATAAGTCAAAGGGGCATATAATTGAAAGCTACATTTGCCTTTGGCAATATTCCAGACTCAGGAAGAAATGAAATTTAATACGGTGCAACTACAACTTCAAATAAAATCACATTGTATTAATTAAACAGAGATTATATTGAATTAACAATGTTTGCTTAATTAAGAACCCTTCCCCTATATTTAATATTTTTCTCCTTTCACATTAAAAATGACAACTTGATGGCAATTTTTGAAAGGGTTCTGTGGACTATGCTACAAACTTTTGAAAATACACTCCATCTTGAGGCCTCAAGTTATATGCTGCATACGATTACTTATATTAGTGTAGAATTTTACCATGTACACTATCTCTTGTTAGGTGCGTCTATCCAGTGTCTTTCACACATGCTTTTTCAGCATGTTAATCAGTGGTTCTCTTTGGCAATCTTAAAATCTGTGGGCTTCAATTCCCTGAATATCTCCGCTGACGTGGATGGATGGCAAGTTCTGGCAGTTGAAGCCTACACATCTTAAAATTGTCAAATTTTGAGTAACATTGATTTTGGCGACCACTCAAGTTTCTCCACAAAAACAGTGGCTCTTAGTTTGGACAACAATTGGCATTTAGATATGCTGGCTGCCTCCTAGTTATGTGGAAAGGTTGAAACTGGCAGTACAGGAATCCATTATTCAGAGACTTAGGCACAATCATTATGACAACATCGCTGCAGTTGCTTCTTCTGGCCTTGAGCAGGTGGGCAAAACATCTATTGATACAGAAAAATTGAGAAAGATTAGGATTTAAACTCTATACTGAGAGATTCCCATATGCACTTTAATTAAACAGAACTTTTGTTTATATAGATGACTTCTTTCTTTGCAAGAAAATAAATAATCTAGCTGGGTTAAATCTTTAAAGCTTGATATTACTGAATGCAGAATTATATATTTATTGCCATTTTCTTTTCAGTTTCCACCAAGTCTCATCTCCCAATAGCAAACTCATCTAATGGGTGATAGATAAGAAACAGGTTCAGAGGAACCCCAATATTTGAGTAAAAACAAATCTTTTGGGGGGTAATTATTAACATGAGAGAGTGGATCCCTATACTTTCCTATAGTTGCTGCTGCTGCTGCTAGTTTAAGCCAATATCTACTCATGGTGATCCCATGGATAGTTATTTCAAACTGTGTTTGGTCTTCACTCACGCAGCTTCTATGTGGCATCCATGGCTGTTGTTGCATCAATCCATCAGATTTCTGCTCTTTATCTTTTGCATTTTCCTTCACCCTTGCAGGAATAAAAGAAGAAAAATAATGAGCTGCTGATATAACCAGGGAAAAATACAGAATTGCTAATGGGCCCATTCTATGCTGTCATTTTTTTAAAAGATAGCAATTCTATTTCCAATCTGATACTCATGGTGTATCAGTGATGCACACAGACACACACAACAAGCACAATCCAAATCCCAAATAGAAGCATAACTAGATATAAGAGTATATTTTACAGACATTTATCTCAAACAATAATGTTTAATTTTAGACTGCTGTTTAGAAATTAATTTGACAAGCTCTACAGAGAAGAATGGTGAAGATGGCAAGAAGCCAAAGTTTCATGAAGAAAAGCTGAAAGAGGCCTATATATTTAGCATGAAGTGGGAATGACATCTTCAAATATCTCAAGAGCATGATTTGTTGTCATATTTTAACAAATTAGTTTTTTTGGTAGTTCTACACCAATGACCTTAAAAGAGGACATTTCCCCTGGTTTTATTATTATTTATATTTTTCGCTAGTACACAATGTTAGTAAGACTGCTTATTTCATTAACAATGAACTGATATAAGAATGTTCACATGTTTGGCACATTCAACTACATCAGGGGTCAAATTCAAGGCCCGCAGGCCACTGAGATGTGGCTTGGAGGGCTGGCTGGAAATAATAAAGGACTAACCCACAGTGCCTCTGCCAGCAAAAATGGAGCTTGGGAGGGGATGTGGCCCCCCAAGCTCCATTTTCATCGCAGAGGGCTGCAGGAGGCCATCACGGCTGGTACGTGGGGTACATGGGGCGCATGCAGCCCTCCTGAACTCCATTTTCACTGGCAGAAGGCTATGAAAACAAAACAAAACAAAAGGAGAAATGTTTCCCCTTTTGCATTTGAGCATGCAAGAAGGGACAGGAAAGGGAAAGGGAAAGGAAAGACAAAAGAAGGAAAGATGAGAAGAGAGCAAGGAAGAAAAAATAAGGAAAGAGGAGAAGGAAGAAGAAAGAATGAAGAGGGATGGAAAAAGAAGAAGAAGGAAGGAAGGAAGGAAGGAGGAGGGAGGGAGGGAGGGAGGGAGGAAGGAAGGAAGGAAGGAAGGAAGGAAGGAAGGAAGGAAGGAAGATTATAAGGGAGGGTCTCAGGAAAGTCCTCCCTTAGCACTTGGCCACCACAGGTGCCCCTAATATGATCCCGTGTCGCACCCACCATGGCCACGCCCACCTACCCCAGCCCTCTGAGGTCAAATACAACCCTGATGCAGCTCTTTATGAAATAGAGTTTGACACCCCTAAACTACATCTTTCAAATATATTAGTTATCAATAATGTTAAGCACTGATGTCTGTATGGCAGATGTTAGTAATTCTAAAGCAGAGGTTGCCAACCTTTTGGACCTCAGGTACCACCAAACTCATAATTTTAAATCCCAGGGACCACTAACTGGCCTAATTTGTGGGTGTGGCTTGGTGGTCATGTGACTGGCTGGGCATGGCTTGTATGTAAATATTATAAATATTTATATAAATATAGAATTTTTTATATAAAAAGAGCAACTTTTACCCAAAATCAGGCAAAGCAGGCAGGCAGATTGAGGTGCTTACAGAATCACAGATTCATTCTGTTAAGTTTTCATGAAGAGACAGATGCGGAGTGCTTCAAGCTCTTAGTTTATTAGTGACTACAGCTCAGAACGGACCCAATTTGGCTGGGCTGCGGCTGCTACTTATAGCCAGCAGCCGCAGTTGCCAGCCAATCAGAGTGCAGGGTTTTCCCACACTTTTTAAACCAATCATTTCCAACATTTTACAAGAACAGTTCAAACTAAACCAATGACTTCAAACCTGCATACATAACACCCCTCCCCACTAGGTTCAGTCCATACTCAAACCCCAACCTATCTAATGTATTCTTTTAAATAGGTGGGGCTCTTACGTGTATGTTGAGACCTACGTGGTTCAGATGTTTTAAGGTTCTCACCTTGTGAGAGAGGAAATGTGTCTGCTGACATTTTCTTACTTGGACTTGTAGTAATGGTAGAACCTGTTTGGTTACTACAACCTGGTCTCTCCTCCCAATCCATCTCCAACCCAATGTCAGCACCTAAATCAGGTAGTGATGTGCAATCTTCCATTTGTGAAAATGGTTGTTGGTATTGTGACAGGTTTTGGGATGGTTCCTGTCGTGTTAACTCGTTACACATGGGGTTGATTCTTTTTATTTATTTATTTATATTTGAACTTGTATGCCGCCCCATCTCCGAAGACTCGGGGCGGCTCACAGCTAAAACACAGAACAGTAAATACTTAAAAAACCATTAAACTGATAACAAGCTCAAATACTAAAAACAAAACATTAAAAACAATTTAAAAACCCATCCCTCCCCCAAGAAGGGGTCACAGCTCGGGTTGGTCAAATAACCAGGTCTTTAACTCTCGGCGGAAGGTGCAGAGGTCAGGGGCCAGACGGAGCTCCAGGGGCAGTTGGTTCCAGAGGTCAGGGGCCGCGACAGAATAGGCTCGTCGCCGGGGGATGGCCAGCCGGCATTGACTTGCCGACGGGACCCTGAGGAGTCCTTGCCTATGAGCACGCACAGGGCGGCCGGTATTTGATATTGGAAGAAAACGCTCCCTTAAATATTGAGGACCCATGCCATGCAGGACTTTGTATGTCAAAACTAAAACCTTGAATCTCACCCAGAGCACAACCGGCAGCCAATGCAGGCCGCACAGGAGGGGGGTAACATAGGAGAACCGGGTAACTCCCATCACCACCCGCGCCGCCGCATTCTGCACCAGTTGCAATCTCCGGATGGTATGCAAGGGCAGTCCTAGATAGAGAGCGTTGCAGTAGTCAAGTCTAGAAGTAACAAGGGCATGAGTGACTGTGCGCAGGGCATCCCGGTCCAGAAAAGGGCGAAGCTGTCGAACAAGACGGAGCTGGGCAAAGGCCCCCCTGGCACGGCCCCCACCTGATCCTCCAGCCACAGCCGTACATCCAGGAGGACCCCCAGATTCCGTGCCCTATCCACAGGGGGCAACACCTCTCCCCCTATGGCCAAAGATGGACAATCCTGACTGGGCTGAGACGCCGATATGCACAGCCACTCAGTCTTGGCCAGGTTGAGTCGAAGCATGTTCCCGCTCATCCAGATCCGTACCACATCCAAACACTGGGTCATCAGGGAGAGGGCATCGCTGATTTGGTTTGGGGTAGAGATGTACAGCTGAGTATCATCAGCATACTGGTGGAATATCACCCCAAAACCACGGATGATCTCACCCAGCGGCTTCATGTAGATGTTAAATAATAGAGGAGAGAGGACCGACCCCTGAGGGACCCCACAAGAGAGCACCCTTGGGGGCGACCTAACCCCCCCCACCAACACCGATTGCGACCACCCCGAGAGGTAGGAGGAGAACCACTGAAGAACAGTACCCCCTACTCCCAACCCCCCGAGGTGCCGCAAAAGGATACCATGGTTGATGGTATCGAAAGCCGCTGAGAGGTCCAATAGGACCAGGATGGAGGAAAAACCCCTGTCCTGGGCCCTCCAGAGATTACCCATCAGTGCGACCAATGCCGTCTCCATGCTGTAACCGGGTCGGAAGCCTGATTGATACGGATCCAGGTAGTCCGCTTCATCCAGGAAAAGCGGAACCTGCTGGGCCACCACACTCTCAACAACCTTCGCCAAAAAACGAAGGTTGGAGACTGGACAGAAGTTGTCTAACACGGTTGGGTCCAGGGCAGGCTTCTTCAGGAGGGGCCTCACCACTGCCTCCTTCAAGGTGGAGGGAAAAACACCCTCCCTCAATGAAGCATTGACAACTGCCCGGAGCCAACTGCAGGTGGCCTCCCTGGCGGCATACGTCAGCCAGGAGGGACACGGGTCCAACAAACATGTGGTGGAACTCAGTCGCCGCATAATCCTGTCCACTTCATCCTCGGAAACAGAATCGAACTCATCCCAGATAACAGTGGCCAGACTACCTGCCCCTCGATCCTCAGACCACTGTAAATCAGAGGACAGCCCGTCCCGAATGTGAGCAATCTTATCCAGCAGATACTGACCAAATTCCTCAGCCCTACACCGCAATGGGTCTGGCCCCTCCCCCAAATGAAGGAGGGAGCATGTGACCCGAAACAGGGCAGCTGGGTGGTTATCTGTGGACGCTATGAGAGTGGAGAGATAAGACCTTCTCGCCTCCCTCACAGCTACCAGGTAAGTCCTAATATAGGCTCTTAGCTGGGCTCGATCGGACTGGGAACGGGTAGATCTCCACCTGCTCTCTAAGCCCCTTTGATGACGTTTCATCTCCCGGAGCTCCTCAGTATACCAAGGGGCAACGGGGATCCACGGCGTGTAAGAGAGGCATGGGGACAACCCTGTGAGGGCATCCGATGCAGCCCATTGCCAGGCAGTTGCCAGATCCTCGGCAGAGCTGTGAGCAAGGGAAGAGGAAAAAACCCCAGTTCGCCTGGAACCTCTGGGTCCATCAGAGCCTGGGGCAGAACCATCTAGGTGGCTCCTCATCCCAGCAGTGGGGGGCCTGTTGGAAGACCAGCCGTGGGAGATAGTGATCAGACCATGGAGCAGGCAAGGCTGTAAAAGTAATTTGCCCTCTGTCACTCTGCCACTGTTCAGAGACAAAAACTAGGTCAAGAGTGTTTCCCCCCTCATGAGTCGGGCCTTGAATCAACTGGGTCAGGCCCATGGCCTCCATAGAAGCCATGAATTCCTGGGCTAAACCCGATGCCCCCCCCAGAGAGGGCAAGTTGAAGTCCCCCAAGACCATAAGGTCCAGGAACTCCACCGCCACCCCCGAGAGGAGATCGAGAAGCCCAGGTAGGGCCACTGCCACACAGCTGGGGAAAGGTATGCAAGCAGCAGGCCCACCTGACCACTAGGCCCCCACCTCAAGAGGAGGGTCTCACTCCCACCAATCTCTGCCACAGAGACCTTGCTGATTCTTACTTGCTGATTACTCTCATAATCCTCCCCTTCACCCCTAGAAGAGGCAGTAGGTATGGGAACCAGAGAGGAGCAAAAGCTGAGGCAATCTGGATCTTAACTGATCAATGTGCCTGCTCCAGAGGACACCATCCTCCGTTTGTACCCTGTAAGACCTGGGGCCTGTGATTTGGGTTATCTCAGCAGGAATCCATAATGGTTCACCCATGAGGTTCTTAGCATAAGCAGAATCACCCACAGTGAAAGTGCGAATTTTACTAGTGGAATCTAGTGGTGCGTTGGGTGCGTAAGTAGGAGGGAGGCGGTCAAGGGGAGACCTGAGTTTCCTACCCATCAACAATTCAGCTGGGGTTAAATTAGTTGAGGGGTTGGGAGTGATATGCTGAACACTGAGAAGTTTTTCAACTCTCTCAGTGATATCGCCTGGACCCAATTGCTGAAGTTTTTCCTTGGTAAATCGTACCATATGTTTAGCCCGGCCGTTAGCCGAAGGATGCCCAGGGGCTGTCAGGGCATGTCTGATACCCTGTTGTGCTAGATATGATTCAAAAAGGTTGGATGTAAATTGAGGGCCATTGTCAGAAACAAGCACATCAGGTAACCCGTGAGTTACAAAAAGCTTTTTAAGCTGTTTGATGACAGCTTCAGTTGTGCTGGATGCCATAGGGATAACCTCCAGCCATTTGGAATATGCATCAACTATAATAAGGAAAGTGTGCCCTCTGGTAGGGCCAGCAAAATCAATGTGAATCCTGGACCATGTGCCCCTAGGACATTCCCATTCCTGGGGGGGGGGGCAAGAGGTGGTGCAGGCCTGACTACCTGACAGTTGGGACAAGATGCAACCCAGTTTTCAACCATTTTGTCAATACCTGGCCACCATACATAACTCCTGGCCAATCCTTCATTCTGACAATTCCCGGATGACCCTCATGTAACATTTCCAAAACCTCTTTTTGTAGTTTTGCAGGAATAACCACCCTGTTACCCCACAAAATACATCCTCTTAATACAGATAATTCAGTTTGCCTGGATTTAAAAGGTTGGGTGAGTTGAGGTAGATCTTGAAGTGGCCAACCTTTCTTAATCCAGCCTATGACAGGAGCCAATAAAGTGTCTTTGGCAGTCTCTCTGGCAATTTGAGCAGCATGTACTGGAAGTTTGGCAACAGTTTCTAGAAAAAGGTGTGAGTCTCAGGAACAGGGTCCTCAATGTGTGAAGGAAGTGGGCAGTGACTCAAAGCATCTGCATGCCCAATGTCTTTACCAGGTCTGTGGATCAGTTTGTATGAATGAGCAGCAAGAAATTCAGTCCATCTCAGCATTCTTGGTGACAGGATCGTGGGCGTTGGTTTGTCCCCTGCCACAATGCCTAACAGAGGTTTGTGATCTGTGACAATAGTAAATGTCCTCCCATATAAATACTCATGGAATTTTTTGACAGCTGCAACAATTGCCAAGGCTTCCTTGTCCAGTTGGCTGTAATTTCTCTCTGCTTTAGTCAAAGTGCGAGAGTAAAATGCAGTAGGAGCTTCCCTCCCACTGGGAAGCATGTGGCTCAAACCCCCCCCCACTCCAAAAGGGGAGACATCACAAGTCAGAACAACAAGAAAGTTTTCAGAGAACTGTATCAGCACAGCATCAGACGTGATTAGTCTCTTGATATTGTTAAATGCAGCTTGTTCCTTCCTCCCCAGACCCAAGCAGATTTTTTGTCCAGCAACCTATGGGGTTCTGCAATGGTTGCCTTCTGAGGTAGAAACAAATGATAGAAGTTAATGAGTCCCAAGAATGCTTGCAAATCTGTTTTGCATTTTGGCCTGGGGGCTTCTTTGATTGCCTGAACCTTTGCCTCTGTGGGGTGGATGCCATGTTTATCTATCATGTAACCCAAGAATTCCACTTTATCTGTTCTAAGTGTGCATTTTTCTTCTTTGACTTTTAACCCTGCTTTTTTGAACCTAGTTAACACTTCCCTGAGTCTCTCGTGTAATTGAGTGCCATTTTCAGCAGAAATTAAAACATCATCAAAATAGGGCACCACCCCTGGCAACCCTTGTAACATTCTTTCCATAAGCTTTGGAAGATGCCTGGTGCCATGCTTACTCCAAATTGCAATCTTTTGCATTTGAAGGCACCTCTATGGGTCACAATGGTTTGGGCTTCAGCAGTGGCATCATCAACTGTTAATTGTTGATATGCCTGTGCCAGGTCCAACTTGGCAAAAACTGTGCCCTCTCCAAGAGAGTGTAATAAATGATGCACTACTGGAACTGGATATGTGCTCTGTTGTAGCGCATGTTTCAATGTCCCTTGTAGTCTCAGAGATTCTCACAGACCCATCAGCCTTGACTGGTGTGACTATGGGTGTCTCCCACCTGGAGTGATCAGTGGGCTCCAAAACCCCTTGGGCTATTAGTTTATCTAATTGTGCATCAATTTTTTCCTTTAAGGCAAATGGGACCCTTCTGGGTTTTAAACAGATTGGTTGTACCTTGGGATCTAGGTAAAATGTGATGGGGGTCCCCAAGTACTTGCCTAATCTGTCACTGAAGACCTCTGGAAACTCAGACTTCAAGGCCTCTTCCCACTCAGTGTTGCTCACGTGATTGATGCCAGTCACCTCGATGCCCAACGGGTTGAACCACTCAAGGCCCAGCAGACTTGGGCGGTCCTTGTCCATGATGGTCAGTGGTAGGCGTTTGGTGTGGCCCTTGAATTTCACGTTGAATTCTCTTGTTCCAACTACTGGAATCTTGTTCCCTTGGTAGTCTTTAAGAGTCAATGCTTGCTTCTTGAAGTGCTTCTTCTGGATGTTGGGAAGAAGTCTGTGAATAGTGTCCCATGACACCATAGATAGGTATGAGCTGAGTCCACTTCCATTTGGCAAGGCCTTCCTTCAATAAGTACCTTGACATGCACTTTTCTGCTTCTTAAAGGTGATGAATGACCAATAGTTACTGTTTGATGAGTTTCATTCTTCCCATTTGCTTCTGTGCTGCCCCATTTTCTCACTGAGATTGTTGGGCCTGAATTCTTTGTCTTTGCTTGTAGCAAACTTTCTTCTGTTGGGTGGAGTTCTGGATGATTTGCAGACTCTTGCTAGGCATCCTCTTTTATCACAACGGAGGCAAATGGTGTCTAAAAACTTGCATTCAGTGTGGGGGTAGCTTCCCCCACAACCTCTGCAGTAGAAATCTTGCCTCTTTCTTCCCAGGTCTTTCTTTTTCCGCTCCATTCTGAGTCTGTAAATTCCTTCCTCCACCTCACTACAGTCTGACTCAGAAGCTATTTGCTCACAATGAGTTGTTGTGGACTTTTCCATATCAGGATGGCTTGTGGCCTTGTTGATTTTCTTCATGGCTGCTGCTGAGGACTTGGTAGCTTCTGCTGAAGAGGCCTCTTCTATTGCTTCCTTCAGCATGATCTTAGGTTTCAGTAATAACTTGCTCTGTAGCACCTTGTCTTTAAGGCCCAGAACAAATCGATCGTGCATGGCCTCTTCTAAATTGTTAAATTCGCATGCACCCCCAATGTCTCTTAAACTTGCCATGAAGTCGTTTTTTCCCTTGATCACGACGGTAAAACTCATGTCTCTTAATGAGGCATGATACTTGTGGCGCGTAATGGGCTCTTAACAGTTTTTCTAAGTCAGGCCAGTCCATTACCTTCACGTCTGCAGCTCCTGCCAATGCCTTCGCCATCTTGAAAACTGCCGGACCACAGTGCATGAGAAAGACCGCCTCTTCCGCTTCTCGGAAATGTTGGCAAGATCGTTTCCCTCCAGATACATTTGGAAACGATCTTCATATGACTCCCAGTCTTCTGCCGTTGGATCGAATGGGGCTGGGGGTTGTTCAGTGCAGCCATCTCACTCTCCTTCTGTTCCGCGTTGCCGTCTTCTTCAGGGGAATCCCTCCTTCATTGCCAGTGTTAAGTTTGCATGAAGAGACAGACACAGAGTGCTTCAAGCTCTTAGTTTATTAGTGACTACAGCTCAGAACGGACCCAATTTGGCTGGGCTGCGGCTGCTACTTATAGCCAGCAGCCGCAGTTGCCAGCCAATCAGAGTGCAGGGTTTTCCTGCACTTTTTAAACCAATCATTTCCAACATTTTACAAGAACAGTTCAAACTAAACCAATGACTTCAAACCTACATACATAACACATTCAGAGATCTATCTATCTGCCATTGGCTATCTCAGTCTGTCACATAAAATTTGCTTGCAAGCAAACTCATAAAATTTGCTAGCAAGCAAACTCACAAAATTAACTCACAACACACCATGTATGTAAATATTGAATTTTTTATTTAAAAAAAGAGCAATTTTTACCCAAAATCAGGCAAAGCAGGCAGGCAGATTGAGTTGCTCACAGAATCATAGATTCATTCAGAAATCTATCTGCCATCGGCTAGCTCAGTCTGTCACATAAAATTTGCTTGCAAGCAAACTCATAAAATTTGCTAGCAAGCAAACTCACAAAATTAACTCACAACACACCATGTATGTAAGTAAATACTGAATTTTTTATTAAAAAAAGAGCAACTTTTACCCAAAATCAGGCAAAGCAGGCAGGCAAATTGAGTTGCTCACAGAATCATTCAGTGATCTATCTATCTGCCATCAGCTACCCAAGTCTATCAGATAAAATTTGCTTGCCGTGAGTCTGCACTGAATAATAGAACCTTCAGTCCTAAGGGAGGTTCGGCTGTACTTAAAAGCAGAGCCGAAGATCTAAAGGCTAGCTAGAAAGCAAGAAATCCAACCATTTCCTGCTTTCTAGCTAATCTAAATCTCCAGGCACAGCAGAATAGATAATGGTTGGAAAAAGGAAAAATAGCAATTTAGCAGGCAAGTTTGCCAGGTATGGAGTGAGTGGGCAGGGAGGGTTCCTGCGGGCCATGTGGGCAGCACAGCCTTTTGTTTCTATGCAGCCTGGCTTAATTGCTTTGGGGGGTGCTCTGGGGGTGATATTTTTCTGTGGCCTACCAAAATTTTCTCGTGGACCACCAATGGGCTGCAGACCACTGGTTGGCGACCGTTGTTCTAAAGTAACAAATATTTCCAGAGAAGAAATGGAGATTATTTATTTTACAATGTTTATATTCTATCCCAAATAAAATGTGGATCAACGTTTAAAGGATGCCAATAGGGACACCACATTTCTTTTAACTGTTAACTAATGGTCCATATAATTGCTATTATTTTTTTTAAAAAAGCAAACACTGTTCTTAACATTCCCCACCCCACCCCACCCCACCCACGTGCCTATGTTTAGCAAGATCAAGAATCAAATACAGACTTTTCTAAAATCTTGCCCATATTCTGGGCAGAACTTAAAAGTGTCCATTATGAACTGGACAAAGAGAAACCACAATTTCAACCTTGTGCATGAAGTATGTGAATATTCATTTCAGAGATTTGACCTGGAATAAACTAGGGCCCTGCTTACAGGACAATTCAAAAAGTTAAATTGAATTGGATGCTTCTGAATTGATTTGAATATTCTGAATGACTTCTGTGCATATATAGAAAGTGTGCATTATTTTTTTCTGAATCATTGTGGAAGTAGAAATCAAATCTACCAAGCAAAAGCCAATTTACAAGAATATCTGTACATCTATCTATCCATCTATCTGTCTGTCTGTCTGTCTATCTATCTCTATCTATCCATCCACACACACACACACACACACACACACACACAAATATAACCTAAACCTCATATATTTGTATCTATATGAAATTCTATCCAATAATTCCATTTTCTTATAAATAAATCACAGCAGCATAATTAAATAATAATATTTATATTATGATAGCAATATATACATTTAAGTACACATTATCCATAAGCTGTTTTTGACACAAACTAAATCTGAAAAGGATCAAACACCTATCAATGGTTATTAAAATTGCAGTTGTAATAATATATTACTGCTAAATGTGCAAGTATACATATGCAATATCACGTTACATTGATGTCCTGCAAGAATATTGCTACTTAATTCAGAAAATGTTCTATTACCCAAAAATGTTTACATAGCGTGTAATATTGTGCATATCATATATGATACTTAAGATGCAATTAGGATTCTTTTATTACATTATTTCCTCCCATCCACCCCAAGATCATTTATAAAGATCACAGATTTGCAAATAACACGCAACCTTCATTGTAATTTCAAAAGCCCTTTAATGCATTTACTTCATTTTTGGAAGAATAATCGTCTAGTTCAGGGGTGTCACACTCACGTCATCATGGTGGCATCACATAATGCGACTTTTTCCACCTTCGCTAAAGTGGCCATCGGCCCGGAGCTTGACAGCCCTGCTCTAGTTGGACAGAGGAGAGAGAGAGAGGAAGATAGCAGGGGTGTCTGCAGAGTATGTCAAAAAATTCAAGATGACAGACTCCATGACATGCTGAAGCTCTATCCATTTTTATTTGCAACTCAATGGCATCACTGCAGCTGCCATCCTGACTTTGTGACCATACCTTTTAGAAACTCTAAGAAGAGAGGAGTCAAAGTGGGAAGAAATGAAACCAGAAAGCCATTGCTTATTGTTAAGGCTCTTAACAATGTTGTTAATGGATATTGTTTGGATATTGACAGGTTATGTCTGTACACCCTGCCCAGCCAAACAATAATAATACATCACATCAAACAACAATATCTGCCTGTCCCAGCTCCTTGGGAAGGATTCAATAGGTTGATAAAATTGTCAGATCCAGTCTAGACATCTCACTGTGTGACAAGCCAAAATAATAATAATAATAATACATCATCACCTCAATCTTAAATAATACAATAGCCAAACCAAAAGGAATTAGATGTTTTCAACTGCTTTGCACTTCCTCTGCAGGAACAAGTCTATATTAATCTTTGTGGCAGTGGCATAACTGTTTAACATCTACAGCTGCTGGCTAATTATTTTCAAGTTCATCACCTGATATAATTATAATTTGCATTCAGTTCTATATTCAGTTACTCAATCGGATAATTTTCTTTTTTAAATAATCCAGTCAGAGATAGGATACATCAAAACATACAGTTAAATACTGATCTCTATCTCAGGTAATATTCCCTCCAACAAAAAGACAAATTGATATTACAATAAACTACTGACGGCTGGGTTTTTTTTAATGTTGCAAGTATATTTTGATAGCTTGTCATACAAAGGAAACAAAAGGCTGTTCCTTTAATCTCACAGAAGGATTGCTGAAACATGCAGTGTTTAACATAGAGGGATGGCATGTCTCTGTTTTGGTTATCCTCATGTGATTTCAACAAAGGCATACAAAAAACACCAATGATTGAGTTCCTTCATATGATGCTCAGGAGCATTAATGTGTTTCCAGGCATTTCTACCACAATTCAAACCAGAAATGATGTTTTACAAACCATGTTGTGCTAATTCGAAACTGATTAATGAAACCATGTTTCATGAGAACCAGTTCTTAGAATCCTGTAAACAAAGTTCTCTATGGTTTGAGCAAAACTGACCAATTAACATACAAGATGAAAATAAAAAGAGTGAAGAAATATGTATTAATGGCAGCAAAAGCCACATTTACTAGAATGTGCTACTTCTTCCTAGGCAACTTTCAGAAATTCATAATAAGTGTTAGATGTTCTTCTGAACTTTGAAAGCAGAGTACCAGAAATAAGCTGATTCCCCTATAACTTTGTCTTTAAGAGAGGGAAGAAGCTGAAGAATTCACCATTAGAAATCATTAAAAATATTATTATTATAATTAAGACTTCCATATTTAAAAATATGGAAGAAATTCATTAACAGCAAAGAAAATTGACAAAGATTTCATATGCAATGTAGTTATCAAGATATGCAGGAGTGTTTCTTGCTGGTTAACAGCATTTTTAAAAAAGTGGTATCTTTCAGAGAGGGGAAACCACCACCACCCCAGCTTCCTAACACTAATGTATGGGAAGGATCACATTTATTAGGCTAATGTTCCATTTCAAGACACAAATTTACTTCTGGCTGCAGTAGGGCAATTTGGAATCATCATAACTCTTTTGAGGCAGGACAGATTGGTTGAACAACTTGCTTCGTGGTGCAATCGGAACAATCTGGAAATGAACACACTCAAAACTGCAGAAATGGTGGTATACTTTAGAAGAAACCCTTCCATGCTACCACCTCTTACAGTACTAGACAACACAGTATCAGCAGTAGAGACCTTCAAATTTCTAGGTTCTACCATATCTCAAGACCTAAAATGGACACCTAACATCAAAAATTTCATCAAAGAAGCACAACAAAGAATGTTCTTTCTGCACCAACTCAGAAAGCTCAAGCTGCCCAAGGAGCTGCTGATACTGTTCTACAGAGGAATTATTGAGTCTGTCATCTGCACCTCTATAACTGTCTGGTTTGGTTCTGCAACCCAACAAGACAGACACAGACTTCAGAGACTAATTAGGACTGCAGAAAAAACAATTACTACCAACTGCCTTCAATCGAGGACTTGTATACTGCACGAGTCAAAAAGAGGGCTGTGGAAATATTTACAGACCCCTCACATCCTGGACATAAACTGTTTCAACTCCTACCCTCAAAACAATGCTATAGAGCACTGCACACCAGAACAACTAGATACAAGAACAGTTTTTTCCTGAACACTATCAATCTGCTTCACAAATAATTCCCTCAACACTGTCCAACTATTTACTAAGTCTGCATTGCTATTACTCTTCATCTTCTCAGAGTTCCTATCACCCATCTCCTCCCACTTGTGACTGTATGACTGTAAGTTTTTTGCTTGTATCCTTACAATTTATATTGACTGTTTCCTAGTATTATTTAATTGCTTATTTGTACCCTATCACTATTATTAAGTATTGTACCTTATGATTCTTGATGAATGTATCTTTTCTTTTTATGTACACTGAGAGTATATGCACCAAGACAAATTCCTTTTGTCTTGCCAATAAAGAATTCATTCATTCATTCATTCATTCATTCATTCATTCATTCATTCTTCATTTAGATGTTTCTTAACCTGATTTATCGCCAATTCTGAAGCCTCTGCTAAGCTCAACCTCTGGATGGTAGTTTTGCCATTCTACTGTGGGTAGGGTGTCATCAAAGCCTAAGGGCTGGAGGAAGGAAATAAGTAGAACTCACTTATAAGTCAATGGTAGGGAAGGGAGGGAGTGGGACTGTTGATTTGGTAATTCTTGGGTCTGTCTTTAAATTAAAGTAGATCTTTAAGTGAGTCTATCATTGGTTTCATGGATGGGTAGAGAGAATTGTGAAAAGTTAAATGGGAGAGATGAATATTTATTTCAATCGATGGTTTTGCTCAGTGTTGCCCACATTCTCTTTTTAGGTAGTTCTAGGAGTGATTTTTTTGGGGTGGGGGTGGGGGGTGAGGTTGGACAAATATCAGTTGCAACCAAGCCATTGTCTTCATTCTGCTGAAGACAATGTCATTGTCTTCATTCTTATGATCTGACTCTCTTTCACTTAGTGTTTTCTATCCAACTTTCCATCTCATTGTCCTCCTTCCCAACTTTGAGCTTTGTGAATGCTGCAGAAATGGTTTGAACATTTTAGTCAAACAATAAGGCTTAATTTTTTTCTCAGTTTTTTTTTCTCAGTGAACCAAGAAGAGATTGGAATAATGGATGGCACCACTGCTCTAGATCCACTGACTTCAGTGGAAATGAAGTCAAGATTTCCTTATAAAAGGAAATAATTCCTTACACTCAATATTTATAATCTTCAGAATACTAACTTGAGTCTACCTGTAAATTATAGAAGAGTCTGAAGAATGTTTTGCATAATTTCCTGGAGTGAAATAAATTAGGAGAACAAATCTTTTGGAATAGAATAGCCTACTAAATTACATAAATACATGCTTCTGTAAAGCAATGTGGCATCCAAAATTTGAGTGGATAACAATTGCAGCTATTGATAGTTACTTTTTACAATAGTGAGTTATTTTTTAAACCATAATTCCTCTAATTAATCCAGATCTAATTAATCCTTTCTTGTTTTTTAATGACTGATAAGATTAAATCATATTTGGTGAGAATATTCTATTCTCTCTTAATGTTGAAGAAAACATACCAGTATAATATAATTAATAACTTGCCTGGATACCTATAAAGATATTATTTCCTTTTTGGCCATTTTTCTTTGTAAGATCCTGCACATTCTAGCTGAATTCACAAAATATGCTTACCCTGGTTTCTGAATTACTATATCCCATTTTCTGGAACCGCACAATACAGTGAACCACTTACTAACTAAAGTGGATTCATGCAACATACTAAGATACAAGAAACCAAGCAAAATTAAGAGAAACCAAGTTTAAGTCTGTGAAAACAACTGCTATGTTCTTAAATAACCTATTAAATGCCATAATATATATATTTTAAATGAGTACACATTTTTTTTTTGTGTATTTGGCTTAAAGCAAGTAAATAGGCTTTGAAAAATAGGGGCCCTGTCCTCCTAGTGCAGTCACATAGTAAACATACTCTCTTTCCTTGCAAACTACAAAAGATGATTTGAGAGGGGCATTGAAATTCAACAGGATTGCCTGAAAGACTTAGAGATGCCAATTTATATGCATAGAATAATTAGAAATTACAAATACAAGTGTATGACATATCACTATAGTGAGAGGAATGTTCACAAGGCTGATGCTCAGGTCCCAGTTTTTCACAAATAATTTCAATGATTCTGTATTTTCTTCTGAAGTTTATTTTATAAAGTAATTAAGACTTGGGTTAGCATTGGGAATGATCCAAATTCTGGGCTATCTTCACTCATGGCATAATTTCCCAAATTAGAGTCCCAAAGTCTGAGCTCACAAAAACATTTGAGCAAATCAGGAAAAAAATGTAAGTACTTCATTCCCTAAGCTTCAAGCTTAGTTTGCTTGTAGCTTAGCATACTGTATAAAAAACCAGTTGACTGATGTATGGTTCAGGGAATTGTAAAAACCCAGTATATAGGCTAACTCACAATTACAGGGAAAAAGTAATTACAATTGTAAATTATAAATTTACTTTTTATCCAGTCTACCTTAAATTATCACTGTCATGGGGGAATTCAAATGAATATCTTTAAACTTTGTAGACTTTTTCCTGAATGAAGACCTTAAAAACTTACTGAATACCTGAAGGACATAATTCATATGAAATACATTAAGAGTTAAATCTATGTGGGGAAAGGCCATGGTACTCTTTGAAACTGATTTTAAAGATAGAGATCCATCCCTTCTTACCCAAATCCTAACTTAATAAATCACCATTTTCCATAATGTTTGAATTACAATGGTTGCTTTAAAGCTGAAGATATTTTTATATGACTTTGAAGTTGAATTGGGGAAAAAGGAGGGCATAGGTTGAATCTTTCTGTGGCCCTCAATTATTATTGTTATTATTTTGGTCTGAATGTCTGCTTGCTTTCAACTCCAGTCTTGAAGTAATTAACTTTTCAATGTTGAACTATCAAAGAAAGAGAAGGAAAGAGCTCACATGAAATAAAAAGCCAGATTAAAATAAATGTCTCCCTTCTTTCCAACCAGCTTTAAATCCCTGCATATAATATATATTCTCATTTGGGTAATTATAGAGGCCAAGGTGAAGAGAAAGAACCTAAATGCATGTGGAAAGATGAAGATTTTACTTATTCCAGAAGGATAGTTAGAAAGAAAGAGAAGAAATAGCTCCAGTGACCTGGTGGAGTTCAATGCGGGTTAATTACATGGCAGAGATAATTTTGTTGACTCTGACCTGTAAATTATGAAAAAGTCAACAGAGTCCCTTCCAAAGGCAGCCAATGCATGAAAGCTTGTCCATTTCATCAGTGCCTTTTCTGATCTGATGTCTCCAGATTGGACTATGATTCACATCATCCCCAGACAGCGTACATTGAGTAGAAATGGTAGGAATTGCAGTCTAGCACATCTGGAGATTGCCAAATTAGGGAAATCTGACCTTTTTGTTTCATTCCCTCTTTTATAATCCATGCATTTTTACAATACACATTGTTTTGTTAATTAAACCACATTTTTAACTTTGCAGGATACGTTAACATGACCAAAAAGCAAATTAATACTTTTAATGTAGCTGGATTTAGATTGGCCAATTTATACGTCAGTATGTTACATGAACACAATTGGTATTTACCTAGTTCTGGAGAAAGCAAGATGATAAGGTGATCAGTAGAAAGACATAAGTGATTACATGAGATTCTGAAAGCCTTAGTGAGTCAATCTTCCCATCTTTTACCATCACTCCTGCCTTTAAAAATGAGGCAAGGAAGCTCTGCTTGCAGCCTGAGATATTTTCAGATTATGTCAGACAGGTTTTTTTTAATGATCAGACTTATCCTTCCCAGCTCAGTTGAACTTTCTCAATGCAGTTTGAAATCTAACACACATTTATTACAGAGGGAAGGAAGAGTCCTATTTGTAAACTATTTGGACATCAAGCCCTGTGAGCAAAAAGGTGTGATATGCTTGTAGGTCTAACAAAATGAAAAATCAACTGCCAATCAATACTTTTTTTTTACCTGTAGTTCACACAAACAATAGTTAATTGTTTTTCCCCTTTTTATCCTTCTAAGCAGGCCAATAATTGGGCCTTACTGAGGAAGTTTGCTGAGGAAGATGTAATAATATATTCTTAAATAAATGAGAATATAACTTAATAGAAAGAACATAACTAAATAGAAAGAAATTCAGAAAGTTTCCTGAGTGGTTCAGTCAATTTTATTCTGTTTCTTTCATTAGAATGGTTGTTACTATTGTTTTTTCATAGAGGTCTAAAGATTGTCACCTGGTTCTCAGGCAAAGTTCATTGCCTGAGACTACAAACTCTCATTTTAATTTCTCACTCTGCCTCTCCTGCTCCAGGAGTTTCTTTTATAAGAAACTTTTAAAGTTCAAGTCTTGGTAAATAGTTCTCTGAGATCTGGGTGCAAAAACTAGACAACTGTAAGAGATATAGTTGTCATTTTGTGTATTTACTATGTAGGGATCATCCAGATCTTAGTCTACAAATAGAGGTTCGGGTTTCAATGATCAACATTCTTGGAAATGACCGTGATGACTGGGAATTTTAGGAGCTCAAAGCTACTTTATAGTGCTACAAGATTCCCTGTTATTTTTACCAAAACATTCATATCTGTTTTTTGGATACAGGTAGTCCTCAACTTACAAGTTTGTTTAGTGACCGTTCCAGGCTACAACATCATTGAAAAAAGTGACTGTTTTTATACTTACAATCATTGCAGCATCGTCATGGTCACATGGTCAAAATTCAGACACTTGGCAACTGACTCATATTTATGACAATTGCAGTGTCCTGGGGTCATTGACTGTCTTTTATGACCTTCTGGCAAGCAAAGTCAATGGAGAAACTAGATTAACTTAACAACCACAGTACTGTATGTTGCTAACAACTGCAGTGATTCAGTTAACAGTTATGGCAAGAAAGAAAGGTTCTAAAATGGGGCCAACTCACTTATCAAACCTCTCACTTAGCAACAGAAATTTTGAGCTGAATTGTTGTAAAGCAAGCTCAACCTGTAAGGGAAAAGACTTACCAATTTATGAGGGCCTGGAGGAAGACTTCCTTCCTTCCTTCCTTCCTTCCTTCCTTCCTTCTTTCCTTCTTTCCTTCCTTCTTTCCTCCCTCCCTTCTTCCCTCCCTCTGTCCCTCCCCCTTCCTTTCTTCCTCCTCCCTCCCTCCTCCCTCCCTTCCTTCTTTCCTTCTCTTCCTCTACTGATAACAGCTACAAAAACTGCCTTTGCAGAACAGGAGGAAAGAGGACAATAACATTGGCAAAAGATGTGCAGTTGCTTCCAGGAACAAATGTATTGTCAAGGCAGAGCAGCTCTTTCACTTTGTGGCAGCAAGTATTTTCAGAGTTTTCTTCCTGGCCAGGCCTCTCATCTTACATTTACCCAGTATCTGATTTGAGGTACATGCCCAGGTAAAAGAACCCCTTGTGCAACCCTGACTTCTGCTGAGCCAGGAACAACCACTACAGGCTAGGGTGGATCCACTGTTTTTGGTTATAATCTAGTTCTCTTGTTTTTCATCTGATTATCCCACTTTGTATTTTGTATGTCTGAATTTGATATGTTAAAATACTGTTTCCCATGAACTTCATTTCTTGATCATAATGTGCATGTGCAAGATTTGACATGTAGAAGTCTGGAGCCCGCTTGCATTTCTGGAGGCAAATTACAGATTTTCCCTCCTCAGCAGCCAGAGTCAAAAACTGCCCTTGCTCATAAGTCTTCTTCCTCCATTGTTGAGTTCATATATACTAATCCGTATATCCTTGAATCAGCATGAAATAGAAGTCCCCATTGTAGATCCCTACTCTTATGCCATTCAGTGACTAAAATAAACATTTGAACCGATTTGATGCCTATCCTGCCTCAGTTGCCTCTATTCCTAGTCACTAGAATTAACTTTATTTCAAAGGAGAGAATGGCATCATGGGGACACTTTCAAAAAAGGTGTTGCAAGGACAGTTTGTACTCTATTGATTTATTTACCACTCCGCCATCCAGTAGGCTCTGCTAGACACAAGGGCAGAATGGCCATTAGTTTCAGGAGCTTCCATCTGTAAAATGAGTAGATGTGTGCTAGATGTGTTAATGCCTCGACAGTTTACAGTTATTTTCCCCACCAAGTGGGGATAATTGTCAGTGTCTGATTATGAAACCAATGAGCTCAGTTTGAATTGTGGGCTCCAAATAATATCTTCCTCCGAACAATGTCAAAAATTTGACAATGTACATGGAGCTACGTATTTTTGACTATGTTCCCCAATCTTGAAGCATACAGAAGAATCTAGAAATCTGTGGAGGTGGTGGTGGAAATGTCATCAACATCAATGAAAAATAGCCACCAGTGACATCATCAATGGGCAAATTTTGATAAGCGGGAGAGAATTGATGATGTAAAGTAGCAGGGACAAGATGTTTTCCTTTTCTTGGGGAGGAATAGGTAAGTCAGAGAACACACAAAAAAACCCACTTTTTTTACACAAATCATATATATAATATATAAAAGAGATGGAGCTTTAAATTCACAGGCGCCATCTTGATTTTTTTTGAAACACCACCCTCATCCCATGGACATTCCTGGGGAAGAATTACATTTAATGTAATTTAAAAGCCAGATTTAATGAGAGATGCGGGCTGGAAAATTTTTCAAAGTTTTCCACCTCAGGCAGGGTTGGCAGTTTCCAAATGGGAAGGTGTTTTATTGTTGATTGACTGCTGCCCGTATTGTTTACAATATGCCAGTAAAAGCATTTCCCCCTCATAACAAATATTTCAGTCTCTTTGAATATACCAGTGAAACCTCATAAAATAGGTTAGATGTATTTTTCATATCAGATAACCTAGCCTAAACATATGTGCAGACTATAATAGGCTCAGCAGAAACATACTTATTTGTATAGGAATATTTTTGGTTCCAAATTTTCTAGAAACTTGGACCTCTGATTTTAAGGCTTAAAATAATGAGAAGTTGTGTGTCTTGTTTCCAGTAATTGTGGCCAGATGAAAGTCTAGAGGCCAAAACCAAAGGAGTTAGAGTAGCCATCCCATAATGAGATCCAGAAAAGTCTATCAAAAGGCAATGATACAATAGAAACAGCTTCCTACTTTGACCCTTATCAACAGGAGCACTTGCTCCCTTAAATCATTTTGCATGTGAGAAGTGATAGGAAGATCCACCGAAATCTAGGCAAATAATCACTCAAGTATCTTAAGACAGAAGTGAGCTTAGTGCTAATGGGATGGGATGGGAGAATTTTGTGAGCTGTGTTGCTTGTCCTGCAAAATTCTAGGCTAAGAAAAAAATGCAACTTCCAAACTTGGCTAATATTTCAACATAAAGAATGGAGTGGATGTCTGATTAATCTCCAACAGTAAAAGATCTGGAAAGGGCCCTGTTATTACTCTTTCATCAGTCTTGTTATTCATTTGGAGAAAGATAGACCAGTAGTCAGAAAATTTAAAAGCAAAAAGAAACTGTGCTGCAGGAATTAAATTCTTGAATCGAATCTATTGACATCTGCCCAATTATGATAAGCCTGGATACCAACTGTGGAGTGAGGTGGTCAACTTGTCACACAGGGAGAGAGCAAGACAGTTAATAGATATTTACTTTTTAATTTCCCCATTAGAGATGGAAAGATGAACTTGTGAGATTCCCTTCTCCATGTACCCGAATAATTTGGTTGACTTTGGATTTCATGATCTTTGGCTTAGATGAGTGGGGGAAATATCTCTCCTTAAGCAACAGTAAATATTGGGCATTTGTTGCCTGCAACAGAAAGGCAATGTTATCTCTCCTAAGACAAGACACAGTGAAGTAACCCAATTGACTTTTGGTTCCCAACATAAAATATCAAAAGCTGTCTCTGGGTCCTTTGAGGGCAATAAAAAATAGCACAAATTACATTGCTGATGTTTTGCTTTCCTTTCATGATGAATTAAATCATTCTACCTCAGAAGAGGGATGATCCAGGAATGAGAAGGAATGGATTTCATTGTCTCAGACAAATCATCCCATCCAATCTCAGAGTCAGACTTGAGTTGTTAAGGAAGGAATGTAGAGCATCAGGAATGCCAACAGACTCTGAATAGACTCTGTTCAATCCTAGTCTAAATCAGTTTGTTCCCTTGTAATGTTTCAGGCATTCACTCTGGTCCAGCAACAATTCTGGATCAAGTAAGCAAGCAAGAATGGTTGCGTATGTATGAAATTTCACAGAGTTTCACACAAATTGTTGTATGTTCTGCTAGAGACCAATGCTTCCCAAGGTGTTATTTGCACCCATGAATTAAGTTTGCAGGAATTAACATGAAGATCCTTTATCACTATCTCTGGTTTAATCTAAGCTTCATACTTTGCAAGCCAAGTAAAGAAAAGGCATGACAAATTCATGTGTACGAAAAAAAGGAAAATATTTATAGTTTTACATTCTGTTTATAAAGAGAAAACAATACAATATACCAAAAGTTTTGTTTCAATAAATAAAACATTTGTCATTCTGCTTGGCAAAGCCAGGGGGAGGGTACCTAAAATTAAAATTATTCAGGTAGTTATTCAAATAGAGAGGACTTTATACAGTGGTTGAAACAAATATGTTTTTCCCCCAAAACTTCATCAGGAGACTATGGGGATTACATTCCATAAACTTTTTATCAACTGTAAACACAATTCTGGGTTTCTTAAACATACTCTTTAAGAAATTTGCTTTATGATGTTTGAGTATTTTCAAAACCTACTTACTGATGTTTGTAAGTTGGGGGCTGCTTATAGTCATTCACTACCTAGAACTGTAATTTATTTTGTAGGTGGGAAAATATTGAACACAATTTGATGGGCTATACTGTATTTCTTGCCAATTTAATCCCATGAGAAGAAATCTCCAGAGTAACCAGCATTTTACTCCCCAAATCATGTGCCACTGTTCAAAAGGGTATGGAGCTGTACCATAAACTGTTGGACTTTAAAACCCATCCTCTTTGATCATCAGACATGCTGATAGGAGATGGAGTCCAGTATCAACAGAAAATCTCAGACTCCTTGCCCCTTGCATAGATTTTCATTTCTGAATTTTTATCCAATTCAGCAGTCCATTTTTCTAATACCTTTCTGAAATAGAATTCTGTTCACTATACTAAGATTGCCATAAAAATAGAATAAATGCTTCCATACCTTTATCTATCTGCATGATGGACAGAGATACAAAAAATGAAACCTTTTCATCCCTTCCTGAAGCTCTACATTAGGGGAAAAAAGCTTACACCAATTTCATTTATATCTGTTATCAAAACTGTTTAAGATACAGAAATCTTGACAGAAGCAAACAAAATTCAAGGCAACAAAAATATTCCTAATAACAACTATAGAATATGCTATGTAGGGCCACATTACTCATGAGCTTATCTTTGGAACCATAACACAGGCACTGTTTTCATAAATTTCCACTGAAGAGGTATTCCTCAGTGGCTCCTGACTTAAAATCAGAGGGATTTGGGGCACTTTCCCAATCTCTGCATCACATATTCCATCACCATTGTTAGATATGGCCCTGGATTAGAGAAAGGAAGTCTATATTGGCAGTCATCTCTAGCTAGAGGGCTTCTTGTCAAGGGAAAAGGCCTGAAAATTCCTTTAAAGAAGCCATTTACTCCACCCTTGTCCCACTTCCCTATAGCAGGAAAGTTGGTCAGAGGTTTATAGAAAAGGGCACATGAGATGGTCTGACATTCCAATTTTTGTCTTTGTCATATCACTGGAGGCCTTCCCATGGCATCTTGGTGTTGTGGCTGTTGGTACCAAGGTCCAAAGCTGTTGATGTAGGTGTTAGAAGGCAGAGGAGGTCCTTTGCATGCCATGGGGATGTCCCAAAGCGGAGGTATGTTGGGTGAACATGGGGACAAAGATGAAGAGCTATGTAAATTATCTTCTTGGATGCTGGAGCCCTGCTTCATAATCTTTTTGAATTTGGAACGTTTGTTCTGGAACCAAATCTTGACCTGGGTTAAAAGAAAATGGGTGCAAGCAGAGAATGCATGAACAGCTACAATAAAATTGGGAGGAGTTTAATCCAGAACTTTTTGCATCTACATTTTTCTACTTTTTAATGGCTTTTATTTTCTCCCTACCTAATGTTTCTACTCATGGTTATTTTAGATTGGAGAATTCTAAATGTTTTTTCCCTCATTGGTTTTGCAAGATGATCCTTGTTCCAAGATCCTTAAAATTCTTGAATACTGAGGCACTTGAAAATAACAAATGAATGTTGTTGGATAAGATGAAAATGCTAAAAGGAAGAAAATTTCATGCTCTTTAGATTCAAAAGACACTTTAAAAAAGCTTCTGAAGAATTATTTCAATTCTGTTAGTTCTGTATCTAATAAGAGTTGGCAGTCATTGTACTTTCATCTTTTCAAGATTTGGTTTACCTAAATTTCAGGTAGCCCTGAACCTAGGCCTATGTGGACATGTATGTAAAGTGATGGTCACTGCTAAATCTGACATGGATTTGTTAAGTATATCTGTTGCCAAAAAGCAAAGTACAGAGGAAATCAGCCTATACATTGAAGCAGTATCACATACCTTATAGTACAAGCATTTGGATTTACTGTTCCAGCATTTTACTCCCCAAATCATGTGCCACAGTTCAAAAGGGTATGGAGCTGTACTATAAACTGTTGGGCTTTAAAACCCATCCCGCTTGATCATCAGACATGCTGATAGGAGATATATTGTCCCAGCCTTTCCCCAAAGTGATGGCTTTTATATATAATGGTGCAAAACATTGGACTCACATATATTGAAAAAAACACAAAATTACTTGAATCCAGGTTGCCTGAATACCCACTGCTTTTGCTGCAAACCTGTTTGGGCATTACAAACTGTAGATATGCCCTCTTTGACAATGTCTACATTGGAGATACACCCATGTGGCACAAAATAGAAATGCCTTCTCCTGTGTCATTCCCAAAGGATGTAGTACAGTCCGATAGGAGTTGCATTTGTCACCCTTTCCTTTGGATATGTGGCCAAAACATGTATTTTTCCTGACTTGTAATTGATAATTAAGTTTTGCACTGGTTTAAATTTCTGCCTCTCAATTATTTTTGTACTCTGCATTTTATTATTTGCTACCATCCTTGAATGCTCAAATTGAAAGATGGTATGTTTGTACACATATGCATGCACAGATACATACAAATATAAATCACCCTCATGGCAAAAAGTTGACTGTTGGGTAGCTCCTGCTACCTTCGAGTAGCGATCTTGCCTCTTTCCTTCTTCCTTAATTCCCCTCATCTGTAAAATGGAAAACAAGAACGCCCCGTTTCCCGGGACTCTTGCAATGATCATCGCATTACGCTTATAAATGTTTCTCAGGCAACCTGCTCTCACATGTCTTTTTCAGGCTCCCTGTTGAAGCCTAACCCTAGCTGGTTGCTTCAAGCAGGGCTCCTTCCCATCCCCCCACCCTCAAAGCCTATTGCACAAAGACACTTGTGGAAAGATTGAAGGAGGGCAAAGTGTAAAGCTTTGGTCTTCAGGGCATGTTGAAGAAAAGGAAAACTACAGGCATCTGAGACAAGAGACCCACCCACTCCCTGTAGTCCTCATAGGTATGGGGACGCTACCTTTTCTGATTAGTCTGCAGATTTGGCTCGAGTGCCATGCATTGCATCAGATAAGAATTTAAAATGCAAAAAGAAAATACAGAAGAAGAGTTTAGAATCAAGATAGCAAAGCCCGCAGCTTTCTGAAAAAAAGAGAGCAAGAAAAAAAAAATCTTTTAGGGCTGGACCTGCTGGAAATTGAGCATTCTGGAGAAGGGGTCAAAAGCAAGGAGTGAGTTTTCAGGAAAAGGGGTACGATGTCAATCTTTATCATTTTTAGACACCATGTTTCTCTTGCTTTCTTCCTTCAGCTTACCCTGCATTTCTCTCTCTGGGATTTTATCTATTTCTTTTCTTAATGTTCCCTTGTGTGATCTTGCTTGATTCACCTTTTTAAAAATTTTTTTATTAATATAAATAGAAAGAGCAACATGCTGCACCTATGAACTAGCAAAAGGGAAAGGCTGTCTCCTAAACAAAATTATCACAGAAGGTTAGAGTGGGGGACAGATGCTAGAGTTAATACAAGGAAGGGAATATTCTTAAAACGTGTTAAATTCTGATCTGATAAATTAGCTTTAACCTGTCAGGTGGTTAATCTTAAAAAAAAAGGCTTTGCTTGGTATTCAGCCAGAGACCAGTGATAAAGAATACATGCTTTGCAAACAGAAGATCCTAGGTTCAAGTCTCAGCATTTCTAGCTAAAGCTACCTGAGGAATTCCAAGTGATGCGAAAGACTGGTATTAAAAGGCCATAAGCTATTTCCACCATCACAGCAAATCATTAGTCAATAAATGCTGTGTAGCTAAACAAAGGTCCAGCCTATTATTAGCATAAGAATCCTTGGTATGTTCAGTCTACAATGCTGTTTTCAAACTTGGCCATATTAAGATGTGTAAACTTCAATTCCCAGAATTCCCCAACCAGAATTCTTGACTTTGGAATTCTGGGAGTTGAAGTCCATACAACCTACAGTGGCCAAGTTTGAAAAAATACTGACCTACACTAATAGTTTTGCAAAATGTTTAGATGTGCTTTTAGTTAGAACCAATGGGGCTAAAGCATAATGTTGCAGATCCTAGTGCAGCCAATCAGAATTCTGATAATTCAATCCTCCTCATAGTTTTCTGTCTCTCACCCCCACCCCAGCAAAGATCAAACTAGGCTGTAGCTATTGAGCATGCTCAAACAACATTCATTGGCCTCTCTTAGATTCCCTCCCTCCCTCCCTCCCTCCCTCCTTTTATTTTATTTTATTTTTTGTTTGTTTGTTTGTTTGTTTGTTTGCCACCTATCTCACTATTAGGCCACTCTTGGTGGCTTATAATAATAAATAGGAAGAAAAATGAAAAAGCACGTAGACAAAAGTAAAATAGATAAAGTAAGCAATGTCAAAGAAACACAATGAGAATAAACACATCAATATATATGAGAGCAAATCCTGTTTGAACTTCCCAAGCAACAACCCTGCAAACTTCAGCAATAGAAGAAAGTCTAACATCATCAAAAATATGTTTGCTGTGATACAGATTTCCTTCATTTGCACTCCAAAGAAGGTAGTCTAAACAAGGATTTGCTGCTTACAGTGTGAACTCATCCCATTTTTGTCCCCAGAAAACAGGTTTTGAAAGCTTTTGTACTGCTTCAGAAACCAGCAAAGCCTGTGTGCCCAGAAGGAAATTTTCCGGACAAAGAAGATATGCATTCAGCCCAGGAGAAGGGAAACCTCCCTGAAACCACCTCCAGCTCTCATTTAAAAAAAAGTTTATCCCGGACTTTTATTGAACAAGTGCACTGAGCTGACAAGCCACAATTTCTAAAAAAAACAATAGTGTTAGTGTTATCAAGTAATCATTACTCACATAGACCCTTAAACTCAGAAAAGAGAACTCATTTGCCTTGAACTGCATTTAACCTACATCTTAACCAAAAAGCTGGGAATCCTTTTAACAGTAGGCAAATATAGTGTATATGGGCAAGAATACACATTTTAACATAGGTCAGTATTTCTCAATCTCAACAACTTTAATATGGGACTTCAATTCCCAAAATTCTCCAGCCACCTTAAGAGAAACAGTTGAGAAACATTGCATCCAGGAGCTTGATCCCCTTAAACTCTATTGAAATTGGCAGTTTGATTTCAATGAAGATTCAGAGGGTAGTAGAAGGTTGCTTAATGGTAGTGCACCTAGAAACAATATTTAATCTACTAAAACATTACTTTAAGCCTTTCATGCAGAAAAATACCTTCAAAATAATTAGCAAAGTCTAAAAAGCAATTTTATATATAATACATAATCAAACAATTAAACTGGAATTAATCCCAGAATATTAAGATGTATGGACATTAACTCCCGGTATGTTGCTTGGGCAATTCTAGGAATTGAAGTCTACACATCTAAAAGTTGTCAAGTTCTAAACTAAATAAAAACTACATTAGAAATAAGAATTACTCATAATGTATCAATGAGATATGGCAAGGCATGCTTATTTAGAGAAAACAAGCACCTCTTGTTTGTGGCCCAAAAAAAGAAATTTCATGCAAGTGTAAGCTTTAAACTGTTGATATATAGCAGGCTACACACATCATTTTGTTGGCCCTAAACTTATAGGGAAGTGAGTTTTGTTGTCGCCTCTGCTGATCTCCAGCCTAGTTTTGTTTCAGGTTCAACTTATTAGCAAAGTCTAACAGATTTTACGTTACCTGAGGTTGACCTTGGCAGTGTTGAGGGTTTGTGGGGGGAGGGGGGAGTATTTCTTTAATATGAGTGTAACTAACTGTAGTTTAAGTCTCACTCACATATGTGCTGGCAGTGAGATGAAGGCATGGGAATATGACCAAAAAATGATTATGACACTACGTTTGTGCTCCATTTAGGAACAAATCAAGAATGGTCTTAATGTCCATATATTTATGGACATTATGTAATGTATTTATGATGGATAAAAATGTAAATTTTTGCACATCATATACAGGGACGTGATGGCTCAGTGGCTCAGATGCTGAGCATGTCAATCAAAAAGGTTGGCAATTTAGCAGTTTGAATCCCTAGTATTGCATAATGGACTGAGCTCCTGTTACTTGCCCCAGCTTCTGCCAACTTAGCAGTTCGAAAGCATGTAAAAATGCAAGTAGAAAAATAGGGACCACTTTGGTGGGAAGGTAACAGCATTCCATGCGTCTTTGGTGTTTAGTCATGCCGGCCACATGACCATGGAGACATCTTCAGATAGTGCTGGCTCTTCGGCTTAGAAACGGAGATGAGCATCATCCCCTAGAGCCAGAAATTACTAGTATGTATGTGTGAGGGGAACCTTTACCTTTACCTTATACAGCAGAAAAATCTGTTTCTGTAGGTGCACAACATTGTTTCACATGAAAGTGAGACAGAGCCTTGCCTTGTATAGCACCATTTCTATAAACTAGTACTGCGTTGTGAAATATCTATCACACACCCATCCAGAAGCTAAGATGATCTCTTCAAGAATGCTCATAACCTGAGAAGTCTCTTGGGAAAAGATGATTGGCTGGCAATATTCTGTTTGGTTTCTTTCTGCATTCCAAGGAACAAATAAGTAGAAGAAGACCAAGCAAGTTCCACTTTCTGATATATCAATAGTAGATTTGTAAATGCTCTATCTGGAAAAAGAACATTTATTTATAACAATTCACAGCTTTAGAATTCTGCCATCCTGCCCTCCAAAAGCACATAGATTCCACCATTTTACTTGAAATTCTTCTTTGTCCAAATACATTTTTAAGTGCCTCTGGCTAAGATCTCATCTGTGCCATTCATCTGTCTCAAATTATCTCTTTAAGTGGCTTAGCCATCTGTAAAAGAGGCAATTGTATGTGAGAGACTTTTGACAGCACTGAATCTTATCTTTAGTGACAACCTCCCCTCTTTTCACAACTCATATGTCCATCCTTACTTATGTCCTATCTTATTAAGACAGAATGTAGCATTCTCTGGGAAGTGATTCTAACACACCAAATGCTGCAGTTATTATCAATTTATTAGTTTGTACCCATAGAATCTGCTATGAAATGTTGACATCTATATAAAATGTTGCAATGACTCAGTTTCCATCTACCTGTGATATCTAACATCTTTTATAATGCCCATATTTCTTTCTTTTATCAATCAGTCCATATTTTTTTAAAAAAATTTTAAATTCATATTTATATCCCACCCTTCTCCAGAAACTCAGGGCAGCTTACAATTTTTTGGAGCGCAACCCAATGAGCTCAGCAATAGCCTTCCTCCCATTGTATATGCCTGCTTATTACTAAGCGGCATTTTTACAAAGTCAGCTTATTGCCCCCAACAATCTTGGGTCCTCAGTTTACCTACCCCGAGAGGATGGAAGGCTGAGTCAACCTTGAGCCTGGTGGGATTCGAGCCTGCAATAATTACAGGCAGCTGGAACTAAGTGCTAGACTATTAACAGCCTGCACCACCAAGGCCCATATTTTATACAGAATGAGGCCGCACGGGCTGTGATGGGGGTGTCCCGATACTCCCATGTTACACCCCTCCTGCGCGACTTGCACTGGTTGCCAGTTGCCTTCCGGGTCAGTTTCAAGGTGCTAGTGACAACCTATAAGGCCCTAAATGGCTTGGGTCCAGGGTACTTGTGGGAGCGCCTCCTGCCAGCATCACATTCCGATTGCCCTGTGCGCTCCTATAGGAGGGGCCTCCTTGGGGTACTGTCGGTTAGGCATTGTTGGCTGGCGGCCCCCAGGGCTAGGGTCTTTTCTGTGGGGGCGCCTGCCCTTTGGAACCAGCTCCCCGTGGATCTCCGTTTGGCCCCTGATCTCCGCTCCTTCCGCCAAGACCTGAAGACCTGGCTGTTTCAACAGGCCGGTCTGGATTGACCCAGGGGGGGGGCTATTTTAATTGTTTTAATTTTTAACTGTTCATTAGACTTGTATTTGTTTAATCTATTTTTATTGTAATTGTTCGGTTTTTATTGTTCACTGCCCTGAGTCCTTAGGGAGAAGGGTGACATACAAATCTAATAAATTATTATTATTATTATAATCGCCATGCTCAGTTTCAGTTCTCATCCAGCTGATTGGAGGTTTCCTTCCCCCACATTTAAATTTGTTTCCTAAGGTGTGTGTTTTTTTCAGGAGGTATACATCTGAGTTTCCCAAAAATTGCTGATTGCCTCTTATCCGCCACCTAAGCAATGTTACCAGCAGAAATGATAAGTTATTGCAGTGTTTCGATTTGATGCAAACAGACTGTTCCATGTATTTCTTATTGTGCTACTTATTTCATTACTTATTTTATTTTTGTACTGTTCCAAGAAAGCAATTTCTTTCCTCAAAGATCATATTTTAAAAGCCATGGTGTGGCAATTAAGTCATCAGGGAAAGCACCATAGATTTAAAAGCTTGCTCAGATAGAAGGTTACTTGGTTGAATTGGGGCCATCTTAATTTAACTCCCAGGTCAGTTGTGAAGATGGAAAATATTTGGGAAGGACAAAAGAATTCTGAAGAAAATATAAGATACCCTTGGAAAGCCAGAATTTCTGAACTTCAGGTTAATTAATGATGTTAATATGGTACAGCTCAGTAAGAAATATGAGGGGGCTCTAGTGTACTCAACACAGCATTAGCATTAACACAACATTGGCTTTAAAGTGGGGAAAGCAAGGTTGCAACAGCAACTATAATAATATATTGGTCCGAATGTGAAAAACATTAGCCATCATCCCTTTATAGGTCAATTACTCATGAGAGTTAACATGCAAGCAGAGGGAGAAAAGTACAATTCTCAGAAGGCCTAGTAGCATGGCCAGCAGGGACATGGGCTATTGGGAGCTGAAGTTCAGTTAGAACATTATAAATCAGGTTCTCAACCCTGGTTTTATCATTCTTTTTTGCCCAGTGGAAGTTTCATTTTTAATGTCTAGAACAGAAATCTAGACTGTACCCTTCAAAAGCCAATATAGGATAAAAATCTCTTTCCTATCCACCAGTTTTTCAATATCAAATATTCCTCCCAATGGCTGTCATTCCAGATCAGTGTTTCTCAACCTTGAAAACGTTAAAATATATAGTCTTTAACTCCAAGAATTCCCTAGCCAGCATAAAATTTGCCAGCATGAATGGCTGGGGAATTCTGGGAGTTGAAGTCTACGCATCTTAAAAGTTGCCAAGGTTGAAAAACACTTGGAACTTTGTTTCATCTACTACCGGTAGATGGAAAGAACTAGATTTAAAGTAAGTCACCATCTTCATTTTAACCAATTTTACAGGGCTATTGTGAAGATTATCTTCATAACACATATTCTCAGAAAGCAGGGACTGATGGGTTACAAGTGGGGAGTACAAATCAATAGAGCATCTCACCTGTGTTTGGGTCAGGCCCAGTTGTGCTGCTAATTCTGCCCGTTCAGGTAAAGCCAGATATTGGGTTTGTTGGAATCGCTGGTTGAGGGCCTGGAGTTGAAGGCTAGAATAAATGGTGCGTGGTTTCCGGATTTTCTTCCCTTTCCCATTGATGCGGATTTCTCCATTTTCTATGATGGTTGATTTCTCCAGTTCTTTTGAAAGAAACAGAATTAAAGAGAAAAATAAGATTCAATGTGTATTTGAAGCCAACATCAATGGCTGCTGAACTGCTTGGTTTTAAGCAGACTTGAGACTCGCATTTATATCAATACTTATTTGCAATTTTTTAAATCGGTGCTTCAACATGGGGCTACTGACAGAATGCTGGACAAGAAAACCCCCACTCCGAAGATCACTGAGCACCTTTGTGCCTTGTTTATCCCGCAGTTTAATCCTCCTCATAAGATTGTTGTGAGGATAAAGTTGGAGAGGAAATCATGTACACTGCTTGCTTCCCAAAGATAATAGGATTTCCTTGACTTTGCAACTGCTTTGTCACTTTTGAGTAACAACAAAGCAATAAATTTCAATGGAACATGATGCAATTGTCTATGTCGGATTTCAGAGATAATAACCACAAATGTTGTTTGGCAGCTTATTGTTATGATATAATTTGATATCCAGAAAGCACCATACATATGTCCATCTCTCAATTTGTAGACATAAAACAAATCCTAATTCTAAATCGAAAAGTACCAAGAATATCATGATATCTGTCCAGAATAATCACCATTCATAATGGATGTGATAAATGGTGGTTGTGTTGTATGGAAATGTACCCTGTGTATGCTCAGAGGCTCCTCATTCCTAATTTACCAGTCTGAAAATTAAATCTATGTAAAGGCAAAATATAAGCCTAGACTTCATGGTATATGTTCTGCTAGAGTGATAAATTCCAGATACTTGACAGCTTTCAGCAACTGAAAAAACTAAACTGAGGGACAATTTATATATGAACTTACAACTGAAGTGCTTCCTTTGCCAAGAATGGGTATTTTTAAAAATATTTATGGGCTCCTTCAATAAGTCACTGTTTGATCTTGCCACAATTAAATAATGGGAATTATAGATCACATTGACAGGAACCCAGAAGACAAGTCTGCTCCTAAATTCTGAATTGTGACAATTGCTTTTTGTCATTAAAGAACACAGGAAAAATCCTAGAATCATATGAAGAGCTGGAAATATAAGCTTAGTCCAAGGATATAGCATTGTCTCCCTACATATTTAATCTCTGACTGGTAACCTTTTGCATCAGCTGGCATTTACAAGCCTTCTTTAAGGGCAGCTGCATTTAAACTATAATACAGTAATATAGACCTGGGCATAGATCAGTCTGACTCCCAGACTCCCCAAGGCTTGAAACAGGTATTTTTACTCATTTAGGGGTTGGTGGGGAGGACATTGGAGATCAGTACCAAATGTTGGATCCAGTATCCCCCAAATGTGCATGTGTTGTCTTGGGGAAATTATAATTCTTTTCAGAATGAACCACCATGAACTATTGTCATGCCATTCAAGTATGTTTCTTGAATCACTATCTAAACAATTAGAAAGGAACTTTTAATCACTGGATTTGGATTTAAATCAAGGTACCCCGAATAAGTGGCTAACATGGGAATTGGGGGGAGAAATTATTTGTAGATTTCCACCACAAATAATAAGTATCATCAGAAAGATTATTCAACAGAATAAATAAACAAATGCCTTAGAAATATTTGTGATCAGAGGAAAGAAATTTTGGCAAATAAGCTGTTTTACACTCCTAGCTCATTGACATTCTGATCCAACAAAGCACATTTTTCAGAAAAGTGTTTAACAGCCTGAAAACATTCTAGTTCAGGGGTCTCCAACCCCTCTGGTTCATGGACCGGTACCAGTCCACGGCATGCCAGAAACTAGGCTGCACAAACAAGTGAAGCCACATCCGTGGGATGTAGGCAGCACACGAAATCACGCCCCCTCTGGACTATGGAAAAACCTCTCTCTACGGAACCAGTCCCTAGTGCCCAAAATGTGTGTGTGCGTGCGTGGAGGGGCACTGCTTTAGTTGACTGGCCTATGCAAATACACAAGATGAAAAAGCATAGCCATTAAGAATGAAGAGAAGCAGGAATGTCATCATCCTGAACTGGCTTTGTGATATTATAATCTGATCGGATTGGTTAATTAACAATATTCTTTCACTATGGAATCATCAAACTGGCCAAGTCATTTTTGATTGATTGAGATAACATGGGCAAGAAGTAGTATAAATAACAAGAACATGCTACTGAAGCAGCTGTCAATCAGGCTGCAAAGAATATGGAACACATATAGAAAATGTTTATTAAGATAATTTGATGCAGCACAATTAAATTCAATCTATTACAAAAAGCTTATCTTCTCTCAAAAAGAGAAAAGTTTATGGGGGAAAAACAACCTGACATCTCTTTATATTTCAATCTCAAAGATTCAATTTTTTCTGGATTAAAAAGGGGGAAAGGAGCTGCAGAGAGAGGGGCATGGAATGAAAGATACAAGTCAAATTTTAAAGTTGCAAGGTATGTTTGATCAATGGCATTTTTTTCTGTGCATTTTGATATAGTGCTATAATTTGCTAAAAACAACAACAATGTGCAAAGAATCTAGCCTGTGTACCCAGTTCTTCCCAGCCTATTAGATTTGATGAGCATTCCAAACTTACTGCATTATGGCAAGAATTCCACATTATCCTCTGTGTTTTTAAAAACCTGCCTTTCCCCGGGAGAAAATAATTGAACAGAAGAAAGCAAGCCGGCAAAATGCAAACAGTTTCAGAGAGCAGTTGTGGTCCAATCAGGGGCCTTGTTTTCCCTCATCTCGGTTTGAAACTGTGTCAGGGGAAGAAGATGAAATCCCTCTATAGGGCTGCCTTTAATTCTCACCAGTGCAGATTTAATTAAGAAGCTTAGTTCATGTGCAAAGAGCAAGTCCAACTCTTCAGCTCAAGGAAGAATACTCCCTAGACGCCTCAGTAAACCACAACCATGTGCTACTGGAGAAGCCACAATAGAGGAGATAACACAAGATACAAAGTTTTGACAAGCTGGAAAAAAAATACAGAGACAGTAGGAGGGAATAATGAGATACTACTCCCTTACAGACAATAACACTTTAAAAAAAATAATTGTTTTTTTGAAAGTTTGCTTCTCTATTTTTTAAAGGCTCCTAGCATTGCCTTGGCTTACAAAGAAGAAAGCATGTTCCTTAAAGTGTAACTTTTTTTCTTTCTTCATTTTTTTTCTTTGCTGCCTTTTAGTTCAACATGGACTTTCAAAGGGGCTTAAGGCAACACACAAAGAAAATGCAAGTGAAAGAAACAAAACAAGGAATTTAATCCATGCATGATCCTTATTTCAACCCTGACCAAAGGTTAGCAACATATATTCTTTGCATACTATTTATTCCTGACCACATGTAGACTTCAATAGCAAAACATAGCTCAGTCCTGGGATTGGTGCTGCCCTATTGATAAAATATTGGTGGGATCACAGCCCTACAAATGAATTTCAATCATGGTAAATTCTTCAATTGGTGGAGTAATCAAGCAGACTTGGATAAGTGGTTATGTGCACACAGAGATACAAAGCCTCACCTGGAATATAATTCATCCTTTAACATGGTGCCTTTCCGCATTCTAGGGGCAGCAGTGGATTTGAATTACCACAATCCCCTATGCACTGCCAGCTGGGAAGGTCTGGGAGTTGAAGTCCATGTATCTAAAACTTGCCAAGATTGAGAAACTCTGCCCTAAAAATATCCAATAAATTTGGAGGACTCCAGATTGAAAAAGGCTGGTCTATGGTTGTGGAGATGTAGACAAGTGAATTCCCTGCCAACTGAATAATTCTGGGCCACCCTATCTCACAGAGATATGATTGCGAAGGAATGGATGGCAGCATTTTAAGATACCTCTTTCTCAAGTTCTGTCCTGAAAGAAAGGTGAAATGCAGAACTAAAAATCCACTCAGGTTGCTAGAGACTTTGCTATAGTGCAGCACTTAAGGAAGAAAATAAATTAAATTTATAATGACCTTTCTAATTTAATATTAGTATTACTTTCCTTTAAATTTGCATCCCATGTATTAAACCAGTGGATTGTCATCCTCCCTTTCTCAGCAACTCTTTTTATTTGATTGATAACCTTGATGATTTAGTTTTTCAGATCATTCTGCATTTCTAGGCATCCTTCCTCAAAAGTAAAAGACTTCAATGCATCTCACATCCAGATAAGCATAAATCTAAGTCTGCAAAATGCACAGAACAAATTATATTTAATGTATTTCTAAATAACCATGCATAAGATGAAAATCAACAGAGAGTACAATTCCTGATGAAATAATGTTTACAAACCCGCAGAAGAGCCACACGTTTACTGTATTTTAACACCATGAAAACAAGACTAGTTTTGTTTACTAAGCGATGGTTAATTGAACCACAGTTTATGAAACGGACTTTTTTTGGCGTTGTCCAATTCACTGAACCATGAATGAACCAAAACACTAGCTGGATTCTTGTAGCATCGTTTAATGAATTAACATTTTTTGCCTAAATTTGTCCAATACATTGAACTGCAAACTAAACCCACAGAAGAGCCATTGCCACAAATACAATGGTGTATTAGAGTACAAGGCAGAAGTGAACCATCTATATGACTGCATATGACTGCCCGTCCTTACTCAGATGTTGGAGAGCCCCTGGCCCACATATTGTTGAACTATATTTCATAACAGCATACCTAGTATGATCAACAGTAAGAAAGTTGGAAATTGTAATTCAGCAACACCTGATGGGAAGTAAACTCTTCATCCTTAGGGTAATTGGATAAAACTATCACTAACATAAAATTATAAGATGTATTATGCTAAATACTATAAACATGATCTCACTCAATAGAAAGGTAGCAAATACAGCCAATAGTATTAATAATGCAGCTTATTCAAATTTAGTAATCATATTGACTCAAACATCTTGCATTGGACCAGATTCATACAATCTACACTTGCCAGCATTCCAACAAAGCTAAAGTGTGCCTAATTTCCTAATCTTGTTTGGCTTTTTATCTTAATCACTTTAAGTGGCTCATCTTCCAGTCTTCCCCAGCTTGATGACCTCCAGATGTGGGCTTGACCAAAAAAAAAAAAAGAATCATTAGAACTATGGGGATATTCCTTAAAGCTTGATATTATGACTTAATATACTAGAGTTTTCTGTAAACCAGAAGTACCCAACTTTTATGGGCCAATGATGCACTTGGCATTGCATGCACAACTCTTAGCAAAAATTATGCCAGGAGCTGTGTTCTCAAAAATCATGGGAGAAGCAATCAAAACTGACATTGATGTTATAATAAGAAGATATCCATATAGTCTCCACTTTCATATTTAGTGGGGGGGGTTTAAAAAAATTAGTCACATAATAAAGGAATGCCTTTGGAGGCATGGGGGGGCCTCATGTGGCCCTGGGCCTTAAGATGTAAACCTCTGTTTCTCATATAGTTCAAGCAGAAGGTATCCTCAAGTTTAAGTGGTGGAGTGTAGCTTTCATCAACTGAAGGTTTAGTTCATTGAAAGGACAACTTCTACACCCTATAAAGGTCAGAACCATTGCCAAGAGAATAAAGGCTATGTAATCTATAGAATTACATACTGATTATTTGCTAAATCCCAATAAGGATCCAGCACTGTGGAGTTTAGGACCAGAATTTAGAATTATCCTAAGATGACTGATCTGCAAGCTTTACCCCCAAAGTAAGTTCAATTTTATGCACTGATGTCAAGTTCCAGAAGGGTGTAGAATTGGAGACTTGGTGGGTGTCATATGAATATGCTCTGGCATTAAAAAAATTGATTCATGTTCCAGTTAAAATGATTCAGATTTAAAGCAGGAGGCATGACTGGAAATGATTAGGACTCAGCCAGAAACAAAATCAACTTTTCACTTAAGCAAAAGGAGATGGAGATAAAGACATTGGGAGGAGGGAAGAGGAGAGAGAGCCCATGTCACTTTTAAGATGCGCTTCAATATTAAGGCGGGAGGGAAGGAGGGAGGAATGGCTACAGAGTTCTGATGATCTTACTTATGAGTAGGCACATCTATTAAGGTGATACCTGCTATGTGCACGTTTACTTCCACAAACAAATCAATTGAGTAAAGGTATTTAGACTGAATTAAGTGCTGCAATCCTAGGCAAAAATGAAGTATGCCATAGCAGACAGCCAGGCAGAAACAGAAATCCATCCATAGCTTCTCTTTGCTTTTCCCAACACGGACAAGAATACAAAAGAAATATTGTTTTTGTAAGTTTGTTTAAAGTGTAATTACATGCTTTTGAGCGTTATTGTCCTTGGAAGAGGTTACTTTCAAAGGCAGATTATGTCATTTAAATAAAATCCCGTTTACTACACTCTGAACACAGAAGAGAAAGTTAGTATGGACCAGATTACAACTGAAATGAAAGTCGAGAGGAGAATTTTCTGATGAGTATTAAGTAGAGGAGTATTTATTTGCAGCCAATAAGTATCAACCTATATACCTTTATAGCATCTCAACGATGGCTGGGTGATGCAATTAATCTGCCTTGTAGAACAGATGGAGTGGAATTATTGGAAGCCGACTGAGTTAAGAGGAAAATAAAGCCCCCTCCCCCTTTTCAGCCAGCTAGATTGCAGTCGACTCAAATCTAATAACTGGATTTAAGTTTAGTCAGTTTAATGGGCTTGCCCTTCCTTTTCCTTTCATTTATCTTGTCTTTCTGCCTAATCATCATCATCTTCAAAACGAATATGGCAACACACCTGTCAAGTGAGTATTTGATAATTTCAGCCAGTTTGATGTTCCTAAAAGATCTACTCCTTTTTAAAAAATCGATTTATTAAGTGAGGAATTAAATGATTCGAGCTGATAGGCATCGAATCTATTTAAACCGAGCTAATGAGTTTTCCAAGATGGTTAAAAGCGGAAGAAGTCGCAATTTGTTCTCCAAACCACTTTTCCTGAAGTTCGACCTTATTTCCTACCATCACTTTCAGTGAATTGATCAATAATGCTTATGCAAGGCTGTCTTTACTCAAAAGTACCCTCACCCATATTTCAGCGGGGCTGCCACCTGAAATCCAGCTGTGGCTTTGCAACTTCGCTAAATTTGTCTCCGCTGAATTCAGTCTGACGGGGTTTTATTATTGTTGAATAAAACTGACGGCACACGAGATCGGAGCACAAACTGGAAGGATACCATCGAGCAGGCTGGGATTCAATTAAAAATCAACATCAAAAAAGCTCCGGGTTGTTAATTTGGCAAATCAATCTGAGGTGTGGACTGAACAGGCGCCAACCATTTCCACGCAGCCCGCGGAGAACGGAGTTTAAAAAGATCTCATAGGTCCGAAACCCTAAAGGAATAATTTAATTTAAAAATCAACCCAAGAGCGCCTAGCCCAGTGTCTACCCTAATTAAAAAGATAAAATGTAATAACAAAAGAAAAAGAAAAGAAAAGGGAGCGCCACGCCTCAAACTTGTTCTCTCGAAGATAAGTGGTCGTTCGAAAATCCGCCGGGCTGGGGCCGGACATGCAAACCCCAGAGATTGAATTGCAAGCAGGACGTGACACGCCCTATCAAGTTCAGCGGGGCTCCCCTTTAGCTAGACCCAAATTTATTCTTTCAAAATTTAGGTATTTATTGACCTGTTTGTGTCTGTCTGTTACGCCACTGCTAGTAAGCTTGTGTTTCGGGATGGAGTGTGTTTTTCTCCAAATTAAACCAGCTTGAGGAGGGCCCACAGAAGGGTGAGAAGCTAAAAAGACGGGGGTGGGGGGCAGAGTGAAAGGGAAATCCATTGAATCGTGCATTTATTCTCTTTTTTTCTTCTTTCAAGTACATCCAATCTTTGTAATTATGCATACGTATAGTAGTTGCATAGAACAGGGTTGTGTGCATAGAGGCAAATTGTGAAAATTGTGTCAGATGATGCAACAGCACTGCATGCTATTCACGATCTCCAAAGAAGGGTTTCCTTCCGCCGCCCGCCCCCCCCCCCCGCCCCCACAACACTTCGATTGAGAACTCTGCAATGCCTGGAAAAATCAGTGCAAATTGGTTATTTTTGTCTGTGAACCGGAAGGAAATATTGGTAAAAACCCTTCTTAATCAACCATGTAATGGTTAGAGTCAGACACTAGCCTTTTCTAGGGCATCTCGCAACTTGATTGGAAATTCAGAGGGAGGGTGGTAGAGAAGGTTTAAACGCCCCCCCTCCGTGTCGTCTAGAAATAATCTTGTGTAATAAAGAATTCTTGGAAACCCGAATGCTTGCGCTCTATTTTGTAAACCGTCCGTTAGGTTAATAACAGCATTTTCTTAATATGGATTTTTCTCTCACACAAAACACACCTGCTTTTTTTCACCGTATTATATAAACTGTTTCTTAACCTCTTTGGGGTTTTCCCCTAGTTATTGTTTTTTTTTTCAAAGGAACTCTATTGTCTGTCATCAGGCTTCTTGGAATAATAAGGACAAGAAGAATATGCCCAAGACATATAATAGGAACCTTGTGAATGCGTGGGAAGGAGAAATTTACAAGAACACTAAGTGAAAACTGGCACGTTTACCCCCATTATCTCCAGTTAATAACTGCTAATTACTCTAAAACTAGGGTCAGATATAGTAAACTAATATGCATTTAAATAAATTGCCAGTCACTTAGCTTCTACTAGCTCGCTTTAAATTATACATCCCTTTACAAATAGGTAAAAAGTAAAATTTGATTGGCAGAGAGAAGGCGAATCTGATGGTTTGTATCTTTAGTTGCTAAATAAAACTGAAAACCATGTCCCTTAAGGGAAACCAAAATCAAGGAGCCCTTAAGGTTTTATTGGCTGATCTACCTGGAACGTTAGTTTCTAATTCAGCTTTTTAGGGAAGGTTGAATATTTTGCAGTAACTTTAGAGCTGAAACTCACTAAACGTAAAAGTAAGAATTAATAGGGAATTAAGATTTTCCACTACATGAGGCTGAACAATAATAGAACAGAAAGGAGGCAGATGTGCGCCAGAAAAAGGGCGGTGGAACATCCTAAATCCACTTGAATTTTGGCTTCCCGTAAAAAGAGAGATCAGCCCAAGTTCCAAAACACGTGAACTGTTAGACTGATTGAAGCTTACCAAAGTGAGCTTTTTCTTTATCTTTGATTCACAAAGTGCCCATTTCATGACTCGGGCACTGTTATTTCCGGCTTCTTTGAGAGAGGGGGGATATTTTAAACAACTATTTTAAACACCTCGGGACCAGCATCCTTTCTGAGTTGCACGATTCACCTCAAGCGCCCCTCAAGCGCTCGTGGGCCGCGAGTGTGTTTCAAGGACTAATCCAAAAGCCCCGCCGTCCACCTGTTGCGCGAAGGATGTGGTTGGGGGGGGAGGGGAGAATAGGGCGCAGGCTCCCGTTTCCTCCAGCAGCTTCAAATTCTTTTCCCAGTCTCGGAGCAATGTATGAACGAGGGACAACCCCACCACTCCCAATATATTCGTGCATTCTATTTTCTCCTATGATTGCGTATTTTAAAATAAACGCGGCATATATTTAGGGAATGACCTCCTTATATTTTGCTTGTGTTGAGATACTGATTGTGTAGCTTCTTTTCTTGGAAAACCCACATTTGCTTGCTCAGAGGTTTAATTTATGACCGTCTGGCGCACTTATTCGAGACCTCCTTCCAGCTTCCTAGAGCCTCTTCTCCAAAAAGTAAAAAAAGCGAAAAACCCGCACTTCAAAAACTGAGCACTTCATACAGCGCAATCCCGGACAGGTTTGTTCCCGATGAAATTCAATTTCACGATACAATTCTACACAAGCCGGTTCACTACCAAACATAAAAAAATATTGAAAACCGGAAAGGATTTGCAATGATGGGTTTATACGCAACTGAGGCCTGTGAAATGAATTTGGGCTTGTTTCTCAGTAAACAGGCACTGGACGTTGCCGTTCATTCGCCTCGAAGATGCATCAATTTATAGAATAATATGCTGGCCTGGACCATCTAGGCCAAACAAACAACTCCCATGAAGCCTCAGTCTATTGTATGAACGAGGCCATTGTCTAAATCGTTTAAGTTGTTGATAGATTCCCCCGGCCTCAAATCCTGCCGACCTCCTTGGCTTAAGATCGGCAGCGACAGCTATGACTTATGTTTGTAAACCGCCCTTTAGAAGACATATGAAAGGCGGTAGGAAAATGCTTATGAAGACTCTCGCAAAGGAAGAAATAATTTATGGCTTCAAAGAGAAAGCCACAGAAGCTGGCAACCTGACACCTTCCCGCTGTGTTTGATTTAAACCCCCACCATGTCCAACAAGAATGATTAATGGCAAAAGATTATGGGGACTGTAGTCCCAACCATCTCGACTGTACCAGATAGGTTACTCAAGTTTGGAGGAAAGCCATCTCCTCGGACAATGGAAGGGGACCATCACTTCCTGCTCTTCTGATCTTCCCACAAACTTCACACTGCGCTGAGATTGCAGTTCAGGCGAAGCACATTCAACTGGAAATGAACGACTTTTTATTCAGCAGAACTAACTTGCTGGGAAATTCGCTTAGGAGCTCAGGCTAGGGCTGGGTTCCTACCCGAATTAAACCATAATAGGTTTGTTTGGGTTTGATTAGGCGTTATGCGAACCCAGCCAGGCGTGTTTTGTTCCATAAACCGCGACCACTCTATGGTTTAGCGAATGAATCTGGCCTAAAAAGAATAACTTCTATGGGTTTTAACACGTTTCGTTATATTACTGGGTCGATGTAACTAAGTCGTGAAGATCGGCTTTTCGCCGCCGCGACGCTAGAACAAACCGCGTCAGGGGAAGTTTTTGTGGCTGATACATTGCCCCAGCAACAGCTATGGATGATGCAGCAAACCACGAGGGGCAACAGACCCTCCGCGGCGAGCTGTTTCTGAACAAACCTGGAAAACTATAGCAATTAAAAAAACGAAGCGCTTTGCCTAGTCGGATTCACAAATCGGAGTGAAAACTAGCACAGCTCCGAAACTCAGCGCTCCATAAATGGAGATAGCTCAATCCCTCCATGAGCGCGCGCGCACGCTACAACCACCGTTCTTTGCTGACCGATTTGGAATATTTGCCGTGGACTCTTTCCCACCCTTCAGGTTCATAACAATTAGTAACTGCTAATTAATTAACTGCCGGTGGGATCTACTGTCTCGCCTTAAAATAGTTTTAGTTCTTCAATCAAAGAACCAGCGAGGGACCCCATTCGCTGGCTGCTGCGATTTTAGCAAGACGCTTTCTCTTTCACGTGTTTATTTGACAGGTACTAATTAAAATTTTAAAAAAAATTATATAGTACAAGTAAATAAGGGACATTTAATAAACACCTAACTGCAGTAGGGCGCACGAACTGACACTACTAACTCAGGGATTCCTTTCTTTGCAGAAACAGGCAAAGTTGAAGCGAGGCTATTTCTCCAAAAGACGAAGAGTCTTTCACCAACCATGGAAGCACTTTGCTTCCAGTATTGCCAGCACTGCAAGTAAATCACTCTTAACATATTTAAATTAAAACGTCCTGCTTTTATTTTGGCAGGGGAAGACATTTCGCTCTGACTCTCTAATACCCATGTTCCCTTTATCTGTCTGACAGTGGTCCATCATCGAATAATTCTGGAAATTGTCCATTTTTACATGTGTAGATGTACATCAAGGCATTGTTTAAAGTAAACTAGTGAGAGCTTCCCTTAAATTTAGCAAACTAGTCTCATGGAATTCTGGGAAAGGTTTCTGTGAAGTTTGGACCGATGGGGATTGGGGTGTGTATGAGACAGATAGCCTAAGGGTTATGGATTAACCTTAAAGTCAGAATACTTCTAGAATTAGAAAGGAACACTGCTCCAATTTTTTAAAATAGCTACAGTTACTGAATAAAGTAATCTTTTTTAAATTTTACTAGTGTATTCTAAAACATAAATAATGTTATAGTCTTTATTTTTTTCTCCTCCAAAGCATTTCCCTGCCAGATTAGAAAAACAAATCACGCAATAAAAGCATAAATTAATACTTAAATCACAACCCTTATTTTTTTACATTTAAAAACCATGGCGGATTTTTTAAAAGTACTGTTGCTTTTTTAAAAATTATATTTAAAAAAAAAAAAACCCTCAGCTGGCTGCCAAAAAAATAACAACAACTCAGCTTATGTAAATCCACAGTTCAGAAGATGATTTCCTTTTTTAAACAGTATGTTTGTTGAGATCTTAGTTTGAAGCCAAGTTGTATGGTTTCAAGGGACCTTTTCAAAACAGTTCCTATGTGTTGTAAACAAGAAAGTTATTCATATTTTTGTATGCAATATACATTTTAAAAAGTCAATCAGTATTCTATTAGAGGATTGTACTGACTTCAAGTTTCTCAAATGTTTAGAAATATATATATATAGTGACATGGAATAGAATGTCATCCTTTAGTAAAAGAAGGAATTGGAAAGAAAGAATTCCTACATCGTTAAAGTGTCTTTGAACATCGGCCAGGAAGAAAGTTCTTGACAAGATGGTAGAAAAGCAAAAGCAAAAGTTTCCTGTGCCAAAAGATAATGAGTAGTAACTTCCAATCCAAATAAGTGATAGATAATTAGATAAATGTTTCTAGGAACATCCTGGAAATGGAAAGTTTATTTTTCCCTGAAGGGGAATTTGGACTAGAAAGCTAATTAAAAAAAATAAATACAGAAGTGGAGGGAGTAAAACAATGTAAATTGTCAGGTCCAGGTATACATCCAACTCAATTTATTGGCACATCTGACTCAATTTATTAAATGCAGGAATTTTTAGAGATTGAGGTCCCTTGGAACCAAATTTAGGGGTAAGACTTAAGCGAAGAAAAAAAAAAACAGGGCTTAATTCCTGTTCATTCTGGAAGCCATTATATCAAGAAAATGGAAAATATCCAAGCAGCAGGGATGGGAAGAAACATTCTGCACATCAGCAAAACCGTCAGTCCTATACCATCTACCTTTGAGCTGCTATTGAATTTTTCCAGGTGGCTTCCTGAACAATTTCTACCTGTTGTAGTAAGTTATTTATAGAGCACTTCAGTATACCTGGTTGTTTGACATAGCAATGAAAACTAGCAAAACAACAGAGCAGTGCCCAGAGGCATGTTCAATTTAGATGGGCTGGGGAGGAAAGGGAAGTTTCCAGGAAAGATATAAACAAATGCAGTTAGCAAAAAAAAAAAAAAAAAAAGTTTCATTCCAGCAGGGAGAAATGACTTTGGTCAAGAAATAAGTGACATGTCACATTTAAATTGCTTGGATCATCACTTGTCTGGGTTGCTGTCTTCAAAACAAAATATATTAAAGATATCCATGATCCCTTATGCAATCTTGAAAGAGTACCACAGATATGTAAGTCAGTTGAAAACCAAGTCTTAAAGCAGAATAGCACTCAGGAACCAAAAGTTGCTAGAGTAGAGGTTTTTGAACCTCGGCAACTTTAAGATGTGTGATTTCCTCCAGCCCCATGCATGCTGACTGGTGGCAGCATGCAGCCTGGGGAATTCTGGGAGTTGCAAAACACTGAGTTAGAGGCATTCTCCCTTCTCATTTGGCACCTTTCAGACAGGTTTGCAATACTTATTATCCCCAGCCCGTTGGGTCAATTTGTCCTGTTCCCCAATCTGATCCTTCCCATCAAGATTGGAGTAGTTATTTTTATTTTCAGCATTATTAATTTTACTGTTTTTCTTGCATTTTTTGCACCAATTCTCTAATGTGAAAGTTTGCACATTATTTTGTCATTGCTAAACTATTCATTAAAATATGAACACTACCTAGTAACCTTTCCCAACCTAGTATTCTCTGGTTGAATTGGACTGCAGCGCTCATCATGATCAGACAGCCTGGAAAGCAATCTCCCAGTTTCTAGAGGTCTTGAGGAGAAAAGCTAATGAAATTTCGTCCCCTGGCTGCTTGAGCATCAGCGATGCATTACTCAAGAGCTGCCTGTTTTGCCCCCAAGAGAACTGCCTTTCTCTTCCTTAGACCCATGTGCCACTGCTTCAGTCATGGCCCTGTGGAGTTTTGATGTTACCAATGGACTTCAGGAACACGTAGTTCAGGAGAAGCAAACTATTTTCACCTGGGAATGGGGTGAAGGGGAGAAAAGCAGAGAAAGGAAACTGGTGCTGATTCTTTGGGGGGGAAATCTGGTGGGGTCAAGGAAGAAGATAAAGGGCCTTGGTGCAGGCTGTAAATAGCCTAGCACTTAGTTCCAGCTGCCTGTAATTATTGCAGGCTCGAATCCCACCAGGCTCAAGGTTGACTCAGCCTTCCATCCTCTCGGGGTAGGTAAACTGAGGACCCAAGATTGTTGGGGGCAATAAGCTGACTTTGTAAAAATGCTGCTTAGTAATAAGCAGGCATATACAATGGAAGGAAGGCTATTGCTGAGCACACTGGGTTGTATCCCAAAAAGTTGTAAGCCGCCCTGAGTCTCCGGAGAAGGGCGGGATATAAATATGAATTTTAAAAAAAAATTCATCGAAATAAGTTTTTGAATCATGTGCAAGCTATTTCAGGGTCCAACTATAGTTTATTCAAATTAAGATCCATCTCTCTAATTGTACTATCTAAAGGTGTCATAACACAATGGGTTATAAGTTATTTCATTGCAAAAGTAATTGCTTTCATTTTCTAAAAGGTAGTCTTCTGAACAAAGTGTTTCCGTATTATTTTTCTCTTAGCTTAGATTACATTAGAAGCTGCAGAGAAGAGAGATCTGCCGTCCCATTAGACTCCTTACTTGTAAGTAATTGTGGAGTAATTGAAATGCTTGCCTCAACTCAGATAAGTCTAAGAGTGTGCTGCAAACGAAATGGCAGGCGAGGCAGATTTTACACTGAGTAAATGCAAAAAAAATATTCTGACACTTGTTGGAGTGCCCTCAAATTTTCCATCCATATTCGATTCACATTCTCCAGGACGAACTGGGAACTCTTTCATCCCACGGAGGAGAGGCCAAGACTGGCTCAACCCTCTTTGGTACAATGGAACAAGGAAGTCTCCTCTAAATTTGCGACCTCAGATTAGGATAACTTCTAATTTAGAATGTATGTATGTATGTATGTATGTATGTATGTATGTATGTCCTAATCTACATGTCAACTCAACCCCTCAAAAAATAAACAAAGGAAAGGGCAACATTCTTTGTTAGTAACAGATACTAATACAGACTTCTTCCATTCCTATACCTCCATTTTCCCCCGTTTCCCTCCTAAGGGTTTGAAAACAGCACATTTCTGTCCACATTCCTTCAGCCCCTTCCTTCCAGATGTACTGCACTATAACTCTCATTACTTCTGAGGCCATGGACCTGTTGTCTCGGACAGCGGGAATTGTAGCCCAATCGTTTGGTGGCTTGAGGAGGGGACTGTTCCGGACTAGTGTTTAAGAGTGACCCTACTAATGTCGGAATCCTATCATCTGCATAAAATAACGGAAATTGCACATACACCCCGAATTGTGTCGGTTGGGGGGTTTAGCCGCTCCGGGCTTGCTTCCCGCCCCTTCGCCCAAGCTAACCAGCCTCCCCTTACCCGTCTCCTCCAGCCTCGTCCCGTGGCCCAAGGCGCTCGAGGTCTGCTGGTAAGGTGAGTAGGAAGTGCCGTGGTGGTGGTGGTAGAAGGCGTGAGGGCTGCTACCGGCCGCCCCAGGGTAAGGGGGATATGCCAGGGGTCTGCTGCCGTAGGAGGCGGCAGGAGGAGGAAAGACGCCGCCGTCGTGCGGAGACTGCTGCGGCGGCTGCGGCGGCGGCAGCGGGTGCAAGGCTTGGAGTGAGTAAGGGGCCGCCAAGGTGGTCGGATGTTGCTGCGGCTGGGAGGGCTGAGGTTGCTGGTGAGGAGAAGACGGGGGTCCCAGCCCGAAGTCCAGAAAAGCCGCTTTAGACGGGTCCGGCGGTCCTAATAGGCTCTCGGCCAGAGAATTCATCGTCATCATCAAAAGATCTGCGGGACTTTCCGCGGCGGGACAAGGAGAAAGCCCAGGCGCCGCCGCCGCCGCATCCACGGCTCCGGCCACTACCGCGTTTCGGGAGATCGGCGGCGGCGACCACTATCTATGTTGCCGCGGCCAGACAGCTTCATGCTCAAGCAGCGCCGCCTCCTTAGCCGTATCAAGCCAAAGGGAAACTCCGACGTCTATACTGCCACCTGCAGCGGCTGCAGTTCCGCCGCCTCCTCGGGCCCTTCAGTCACTCGCGTCCAAGCAACGGCGCCCGCTCCTCGCCTTCTCCCCCAAGCTCCCCCCGAGCGCCCTCTTTTCTCCCCGCCTGGTCCCACAAGAGAGGAGGAAAACCACCGAGGGGACGTTTCTCCCCACCCCTCCCGCCTCGCCCCCTTCTCCTTTCATTCCCCGAGCCCGCCCCTTGCCGCCTCCAATTGGCCCGCCCCCGGCATGATGTCACGGAGGCACTGGGGACCTCCCTTCCAAAGCTTCAGCCTAGCCAGCCAGGCGAAAAATCCGCCGCTTTCCCTCTAAAGGTCCGCCCACTAAGCCGGCTAAGCAACTCCCTCAGCAGCCTCCCACCCCAGGGGAGAAGACAGAGGGAGAATAAGAGGATAGATTGGATGGAGCACAGCAGGTCCGGGCACGTCTATTTTTCTCACCTATATTAGAGGGAAAGGAGAGGAGGAAGTCCAACTCCAAATGTTTGTCAATCCTTGGACGAGGCAGAGGACTATCTAAAATTCAGGGGAAAACGATACAGTAGTTAATTAATACCGATGGGGGAGGCGGAGAAAGCGAGTGTCTAAATATGAAACGACTTTATCAACAGGTCTAGACAAGTTCTCTCCTCTCTCCTGGCCAATTCCCTCTAGAAATTTGAAAAGGAATCTAGATGGAATGTTTGTCAACACATTTAAGATAGGATAGGATGGGGTTGTTGCTTTTTTCTGCCTAAGAGTCACATATGATGCATTAAAATAATTCAAGAAAAAAGGGAAGCGGATTGAAGTCATCCAGTTCTTTTATCACCTACTTCCCCAGATTGGGACCTGGTCATGGCCATGAAAAGATTATTTCATCTGAATCTCTGTGGTCACTCTGTGGTCTCTTCTTCTTCTTCTTCCTTCTCCTCCTCCTCTTCCTCCTCCCTCAATGTATGGTATTGACTCTACTGTTGGAGGACAGAGGCCTATCAAATTAAGGGTTGCATCAAAGCAAAATTCTGCATGATAAACCGAAAACTCTGAATAGGGTTTCCACGCCTAAACAAACTTTGCCCCAGATAGTGAAGGAATGTGCCACGTGGCATTAAAATGTCTACCATATTGTCCCAGAATTCTTGGAGAACAGGAGAAGCATGGGTAATAAATCCACCTTCAAAAAAGAGGAGAAGTCTAGTATGCTAATGAGCTATCAGCTTGAAAATTATAATAAAGATCAGTATAGTCTGTGAGCATCAGAGAAAGAATGCTGTGGCTACAGAGAATTTTTAGTGAGAATAGAGACATGACAATTGTGTTAAAGAATTAAATAAAAAACAGTAGATCAGGGGAACACTGTGGATGTAGTATATATTATTTTCAACAAGATCACCAATGAGTTTCTCATTAGCAAGTTGTAAAACAGTAAGTATCACTTCCCACATGAATTTGTAGCCTACCTGCCCAGAGAAAAGATGATGTGTGTGTGTGTGTGTGTGAGAGAGAGGGGGGGGGGAGGGAGGGAGGGAGGGAGGGAGACCATATCCAATCATTTTGTGGACTGGCCTCAGAATTTCAAATGTATTCACTGGCCTAAATTACAAGGAAAAATATTTTCCTAATGGTGAAAGTTGATTGTCAGCTATACAAGTTTCCACGTGGACTGGTGGACTGTTCTTCATTGTACACTACAGGTTTATGCAGTATCTGGATGACCACCTATCAAGGTTACTGCAGTCATTAATCTTTCACATGAATACATGAATTGAACCACATGGATTTTGAAATGTGGTTCTCTACCAACACCATTATCAATTTCACTAACCATCATCAATCTCATTTAGAAAAGAATACTAGGCAGACGTTATTCCAATTGTTTTAAATATCTTTCCCAAATCGAAACATAATCCAGAATTTGTAGCCTTACTTTTGAATCTCTAACATTAGCCTGGTATATAGAAATTTAGCATTAAATTTGAAATTGATAATGGTGTTGGTAGAGAACCACATTTCAAAATCGATAATGAAATACTTGGTAATGAAATACTTTTTCTACAAAGCACTTCATTTCATAAATTTTGCATATTATTGAAGGAACATGGACAGAAACCTAAAGACTTTAAACTGATTCTGGTACATAAAGATTTTTCTGCAATGTCTTTGATTTTTTTAAAAAAAGCATATAGTATATTATATGCAATGCAGACTGTAGCTGTAATATGTTTTCTGCCCCATGGATAGAAGAAGAATTAGAATGAATTAAATTGTTGCAAACTGATATATTTTGAAAGTATCAGACTGCCCATCTCCAACATTCATTTTAAGCACAATCTTCACTCTGCAATAGCAAAGGAAGCCTCCAAAATACAGGTTTGGTTCCCAGGCACTGTGCTGTCAGACACATTATTTTGAATAAAAATGCAATCATTCTCATCTGAAACAGGTAGCTGTCTGACAGTTTTGGCTGCAGAGCATTAAATGAATCCTGCATGTAAAAGAAAGATAGTAAGGAGATCATACAAAGACAGCTGCTCAAGGCATACCTGTTATTATTCATATCACTGACTCAAGGCCAAAATCAACAATGGGATAGGAAGAGATTATAATTGTCTTAGTTGTTTAAATGAACTCCAAAGGAAGTTTGTTTAGTTCTGATGAACTTTATCCTCTCAGTCTTATTCATATATCTTTTCATTGATCAAACTTTTAGGGTTGGTTAGCTTGTAAGCTTAAATAATATAATAAACATATGTCTGAATTCAAGATTATTTATACAACTTTCTTCTGAATCCCAGATAGGTCTGTACTTCAGATAGGTGCTGAAATTGCTTTTATTTTGCTGCTGCTGCTGCTGCTGCTGCTGCTGCTGCTGCTGCTGCTGCTGCTGCTGTTTGTTCAAATGTGCACTAGGTTTTGAAACAAGTCCTGAGATTTAGTACTGTTTGAATAGTCTTGATTAATCCATCTACTCTTCAAGTGATGGAATGATGCAACTTGGCTTCTTTTGGTATCATCTCAGATCCATTTATGAGATTTCTTGGAAAATACTTGACACAAATAGTTTACTAAGGTGTACTATAAAAATATTAAAATATTGTTCCCTGGGAATAAACTATGGTTTCACATGTTTGAATTATATGATCTATATCTGGGAGCTTCTTGAAAATTCAAGCTGATCCAGCCCCATGAAAGGCACTCGGGATAAATGGGGTTCCAGGTCTAGATTAGAAACCACAATCCATAGCACAATGTTAGCAAGGACAACCAAGAACACTAAATAGCTGATATGGAGACCATATAAGTTTGTTATCTCATGGAAGGAGATAACAAACTGATCAATTGCTAAACTGATTTAAAAATATCCAGTTATATTCCAGTTTGGACTTTGAACTGAGAGACAAGGTCTGGAATAGTTATTGAGAAGCTGATCGTTCAATATTAATGATTGTATATCATTTGGTTCATCCATAATGTATGCAAAGGCTGCTTGGAAGAAGACCAATGACTGGGCTTCTGTATTCTTGTCCATCCATGAAAACTGGTCAAAGGAAGTTGGCCAATAGGCATTTGTTTGTCAATGGAAAATGCTTCAAAGGGCTTCAAAGTGAATTGTGTCCCAGGATGTTTGCAGGGTTGTTTGCACAAATCAAGATGGTGCCCACTTTTATGCATATGATACATAAAAAAAGAGGTGGGGCTGCAAATATATAGGTACTACCTTAATTTTTTTAAATCTGTGGACAACCTCAATTTCTTTTAAGACAGGAGTGTATAATCCAAGGGCTTAGGGCCCCTAAATCCTTGAGTTTTATCTCTCCAGAAGGAGAAACTATGACTATAATTAATGGAATGCTTATAGATTTCAGATTTAGATTTTGTCTTGGCTTGCTTATATTTTGGAGTGTGCTTATCACTCAAACTGAGTGCATCTGTTAGTCTGCCCAAAAAAATTATGCCTTTCAGTCTGAGCACTCTAGAATATAACCAGTCTCAAACCCAAACTTTCCTTTAAAAAACAAAAAAACTCTAGAATGAATGGAAACTTGAATGGGAACTCACTGCCTGGCTTTCTCAGGTAGAACTGAATTTTCGGATATTTTCCAACCAGGTCAAAATCAAGTGTGTGGGTGGAATCTACATTAGTTGCCTTGGAGAGCAGATGGCCATTAGATAACTGAGTGAGTCTTCACCAAGATAATTTAATGAGCATTTTTATGAAAATTTCCACGGTTAATTACTCCACATCTAGCTACTTCCCTGTGTGATATCATCGTCCATTTTTAAAATTAGCTAATATAATTTAGAACCTAGAAATTGTCATGCAAATATTTTTCTCTCTTTCTCACTTATATAGTATCCAGTGACTCTTTAGGCTACATAAATAGCTATTTATTGTTCCATTTGCCTACTTTGTTCTAATTTGTTCTATCGACTGTTTTAAGGTTTTTTGATGGGAGGACAGAAAATTTATGATAACCCGAAGATGAAAATATGTTAACTCTCCCAAATTAAATCATTGAGCAGTTTTTGTGCTGTGAAACCTGGGGGCAGGGGAGAAAAAGAGAACCACAAATTGGTTTCCTGTGTGGGAGAAATGAGAATAATTCTTTTGTAGTGTTCTATTAGTGCTCAATTGATCAAGAATACAATTATAACATCTCTACTGGTTAGTAAGATGATGACAAATAGATGTTTCATTGTGACAGATAAGAATGACATGCCCTACCGCCAGTGGTGGGATTCAAAAAAAATTTACTACCAGTTCTGTGGGCATAGCTTGGTAGGCATGGCAGGGGAAGGATACTATAAAATTTCCATTCCCTCCCCACTCCTGGGGGAAGGTTACTGTATAGTCCCATTCCCTCCCCATCCCACTAACCTGCTTTTCAGCTCTGTTCTCCTGTGCAGGACAACAAAAGAAGACCCAGCCAATCAGCTGGGACTCAGGAGGCAAAGAAGAGATGGGGGCTGAGCCAGTCAGGGGTGGTATTTGCCTGTTCTACTCAAAATTTCCGCTACTGGTTCTCCAGAACTGGTCAGAACCTGCTGAATACCACCTCTGCCTACCACCAATATACCGATCAAAGATCCACTCATTTTACTCATCCAAAATCAGGGGTAAAGGTGCCCTGTTTACATTCTTGATATTTTGTGTATGAGTATATCTATAGCCCACCTTCATTAGTACACCTGAAAGCAGCAATTTGTTTTTTGTTTGTTTATTAAAGATATATTCTTTCCCTCTCACTATCAAATGACTCCGAGTGGCTTACAACAAGATAACATTAAAATGGTAAATATTAAGAAAAAAAATCAGCTAAGGAAGAACGAATATACAATGGGATGGTAATGGCATCTTTAAACCACAAACCAGCTGTAGTATGGGAGACCTTTCCTACAATTCCCAAGTTATTCCTGATGCTTTACAATTCTGGAAGTTGAAATAATTCTTTTTTAAAGGGTGGCAGGTAGAAGAATGTGAGTTGTCTGATTCGATTTGCAATGTTTTTATACCATATTTCATTCAAGTGTAGCATTACACTCAGTGATGGGGCATTATAGGTAGTCCTTGATTTACAACCATTCATTTAGTGACTGTTCAAAGTTACAACAGCACTGAAAAAAGTGACTTACGGCTGACTTTGATGGGCCCTTGATGCTCCCTGAGCTTGCTTGTTTTTTTGTTTTTTTTTAAATTACATTTATATGCCGCCCTTCTCCGGAGACTCATGCTTACAATTTTGGAGCGCAACCCAGTGTGCTCAGCAATAGCCTTCATTCCATTGTATATGCCTGCTTATTACTAAGCGGCATTTTTACAAGGTCAGCTAATTGCCCCCAACAATCTTGGGTCCTCAATTTACCTACCCCGAGAGGATGGAAGGCTGAGTCAACCTTGAGCCTGGTGGGATTTGAGCCTACAGCAGTTGTAGGCAGCTGGAACTTAAGTGCAGGCAATTAACAGCCTGAGCCACCAAGGCTCTTGCAGACATTTCATTACCCACACTAGATAACATTTTCCTCTTATGATGTTACTTACTTCGGGTAATGGAAGATCTGCAAGAAAACAAACAAGCTCAGAGAACACCAAGGACTGACCCCTCATGTCAGCACTGAACTACAAATAGTCTCCTTTATTAGTACTTATGACTGTTTTTCATGCTTACGGCCATTGCAGCATCCCCACAGTCACATGATTAATATTCAGATGCTTAGCAACGATTCATATTTATGACAGTTGCAGTGTCTCGGGGTCATGTGATCCCCTTTTGCAGCCTTTTGACAAGCAAAGTCAATGGGGAAACCAGATTTATTGAACAATCATGTTGCTAATTTGACAACTGTAATGATTTGCTTAACAACTATGGCAAGAAAAGTTGTAAAGTGGGGCAAAAACCTCCACTTAGCAACACAAATTTTGAGCTCAACTGTGGTCAAAAGCCGAGGGCTACTTCGAGCCACACATATTTGCATCTACACTACAGACTATACCAGAAAAACTGTTGCCTACTCATGGTAAGTCCAACGTTTGCAATCCATGATCCAGAAAACATTTGAAAAGCAGCCTTGCTATTCGAAGTGAGGAATTATGTTAATAAGACATCCTTTCTATAAAAATGAAAGAACAGCCCAGCTTTGCCTCAGTCTGCTGTTGCCAGAGCAATTAAATCTTTTACGGTGTTGAATTTCTTTGTGGACTGCAGGCACCACATTCAACAAGGGAAGGCAGGGCCATGGCTCCAAGATTTGACGTGATAATTGCCCGGAAAAGCAACCTAGAAATAGAAATCCAAAACTCCAACCTCGTTTTCGAGGAGAAGAAACCAGCTGCCACCTGGATTTATTGCAGCCTGTCCATGAGAAGACCTTGGGTTGCCAAGGTTTTTTTTTCCCTGGGCAATGTGAATTTATGAGTTTGGAAGCTGGTTAGCCAGAAGCTACTAGCACACTGTAGACAAGAGAAAAATTAGTTTAGTTCACCTTTGAAGGCAGACTGATCTGATATCATATTTCTAAATTGGATTATTCCTCAAAGTTCACCCTTCCTCAGATTTTGCAATGCCTTCTTTCACTGATACACATACATAGAGTTGGGATTCCTCCTGGACTTTTAGCTGAAAGAGGAAATGGCAGCAATGGCCAGGAGGAACAGATTCATTTGTGCATCAGTTGCATTCTTTCTTTGACAAGGAGAACTTTCAGGCAGTCCCTCATACTCAATCTAGTCACTTCACAATTGGACAATTGCAATGTACTCTATTTGGCCATCCTTGTTAGGAATTGAGCAAAAAGGATTAAAACTAGGCATCCTCTGGAAATGATCAGTTGTATGGATTTTGGCTCAAATATCTGATTAGCTTACATCCAATTACAGCTTAATGAAGCATAAAGAAGATATCAGCAAGTGTTAAGACCTAGTTCTAAAAGACCCAGCCAAAGGGACAATACCAGGAAACTGAAAAGCCTATAACATGCTTGCCTATACAGTTTACTTATTAAATTCTCAATTACTCATAGGATAATAGTGGACAATGTACAAGATTATTTATAAGAAAATAACATCCTTCCAGTGTAAGCAAAAGGAAATAAAGGAAAGCAGAGGTAGAAAGATAAACTTCTGGTTAGTAAAACAGTTTTGGAGAATTGCAAAAGCTGGAAAACCAATTTGCACAAAGTCTAGTTGGTTATGAAAGGCATTTGATTCATTATCACATACTTGTATCATCAAATATTTGAAAGCAATATATTTAAGAAAAACATTAGAATGCTTACAGAAAAAAAATAACATAAGTAGCAGAAGATAGAATTAATGGTTGGAAATGAAAAATGTGGGCTTGACAACCTTAGGAGAGGCATCTTTCAGGGTGACTCATTATCACCCTTATCATTTCTCATTGCTATGATTCCCCTTTCAGTGATTTTGAATAAAACAAATATTTAACAACAAAAATTCACAGTTGCTTTATAAGGATGATCTGAAGCTTTATAGAAAGCCAGAAACTGAAATCCAGTCATTGACAAATACTGGAAGAATATTTAGCACAGATATAGCAATAGAATTTGGCCTAGAGATATTGGGGTAAAATCATAAAATCAATAATGTAACTGAAATATCAAGGCACGATCAGGACAAAACTATAAGTATCTGGGCATTTTACAGTTGGATAACATTAAGCATGTGATTAATAAAGGATATATCCAAAAAACTGCTAAAGACAAAATTGAATGGCAGAAGCACCATCAAACTCTCATACCTGTGGGCAATACCTGGGGTTCAATGCATTGGTGGAATGATTAACTGGACACAAGCTGAACTGAACAGTTTGGATTGAAAAACAAGAAAGTTAATGTCTATTCATTATTTGTTACATCCTGTACTGATATTGCTAGATTATATATGTGTGGAGAAATGGAGGTGAAGTCAAGCAAACTGTTGAAGAAGGAACATAAGCATTGGCCAATTACATAAAAGACAGCCAAGGATAAGCATCAATGCAAGTTAAAAATTGGAATTTTCTGAATGTGCAGGAAACAAAAAACATGAATATTGAAATAAAATAATAAAAACATGAACAGAATGCTAGCAAGGAAAAGCATTACACAGTCAGTTTCTACAAAAGATTGAGGGGAAAATGGATAATGATAAAACCTGGGAATGATTTACATATAGAACATTTTAAAAAAAGAAACCAAAATGCTTGATGTGGGCTGCTCAAGAGTGAATTATTTGAAATAATGTAATCAAGTCTAGAATTAAAACATTATGACATGATTTAAAGTGGAGATTATGTGAGGAAGCAGAAGAGACATTAGATCAAATACATTTTAAAGATCGTATATGTTAAGTTTGCATGAAGAGACAGACGCGGAGTGCTTCAAGCTCTTTTGTTTATTAGTGACTACAGCTCAGAACGGACCCAACTGGCTTTGCTGCAGCTGCTACTTATAGCCGGCAGCCGCAGCTGACAGCCAATCAGAGTGCAGGGTTTTCCCGCACTTTCTAAACCAATCATTTCCAACACTTTACAAGAACAATTCAAACTTAACCAATGATTTCAAACCTGCATACATAACACCCCTCCCCACTAGGTTCAGTCCATACTCAAACCCCAATCTATCTAATGTATTCTTTTAAATAGGTGGGGCTCTTACGTGTCGTTGAGACCTACATGGTTCAGATGTTTTAAGGTTCTCACCTTGTGAGAGAGGAAATGTGTCTGCTGACATTTCCTTACTTGGACTTCTAGTAATGGTAGAACCTGTTTGGTTACTACAACCTGGTCTCTCCTCCCAATCCATCTCCAACCCAATGTCAGCACCTAAGTCAGGTAGTGATGTGCAATCTTCCATTTGTGAAAATGGTTGTTGGTACTGTGACAGGTTTTGGGATGGTTCCTGTTGTGTTAGCTCGTTACACATGGGGTTGATTCTTGCTTGCTGATTACTCTCATAAACCTCCCCTTCCCCCCTAGAAGAGGCAGTAGGTATGGGAACCAGAGAGTAGCAAGGGCGATGCTCCTGAGGTAATCTGGATCTTAACTGATCAATGTGCCTGCTCCAGGGGACACCATCCTCTGTTTGTACCCTGTAAGACCTGGGGCCTGTGATTTGGGTTATCTCAGCAGGAATCCATAATGGTTCACCCACAAGGTTCTTAGCATAAACAGAATCACCCACAGTGAATGTGCAATTTTGCTAGTGGAATCTAGTGGTGCGTTGGGTGCGTAAGTGGGATGAAGAGGTCAAGGGGAGACCTGAGTTTCCTACCCATCAACAATTCAGCTGGGGTTAAATTAGTTGAGGGGTTGGGAGTGATATGCTGGACACTGAGTAGTTTTTCAACTTTCTCAGTGATGTCCCCTGGACCCAATTGCTGAAGTTTTTCCTTGGTAAATCGTACCATACGTTCAGCCCAGCCGTTAGCGAAGGATGCCCAGGGGCTGTCAGGGCAGTCTGATACCCTGCTGTGCTAAATATGATTCAAAAGGTTGGATGTAAATTGAGGACCATTGTCAGAAACAAGTACATCAGGTAACCCATGAGTTACAAAAAGCTTTTTAAGCTGTTTGATGACAGCTTCAGTTGTGGTGGATGCCATAGGGATAAACTCTAGCCATTTGGAATATGCATCTACTATAATAAGGAAGGTGTGCCTCTGGTAGGGCCAGCAAAATCGATGTGGATCCTGGACCATGGGCCCCTAGGACATTCCCATTCCAGGGGGTTGCGAGAGGTGGGACAGGCCAGACTACCTGACAGTTGGGACAAGATGCAACCCAGTTTTCAACCATTTTGTCAATACCTGGCCACCATACATAACTCATGGCCAATCCCTTCATTCTGACAATTCCCAGATGACCCTCATGTAACATTTCCAAAACCTCTTTTTGTAGTTTTGCAGGAATAACCACCCTGTTACCCCACAAAATACATCCTCTTAATACAGATAATTCAGTTTGCCTGGATTTAAAAGGTTGGGCAAGTTGAGGTAGATCTTGAAGTAGCCAGTCTTTCTTAATCCAGCCTATAACAGAAGCCAATAAAGTGTCTTTGGCAGTCTCTCTGGCAATTTCAGCAGCATGTACTGGAAGCTTGGCAACAGTTTCTAGAAAAAAGGTGTGAGTCTCAGGAACAGGGTGAAGGAAGTGGGCAGTGACTCAAAGCATCTGCATGCCCAATGTCTTTACCAGGTCTGTGGATCAGTTTGTATGAATAAGCAGCAAGAAATTCGGTCCATCTCAGCATTCTTGGTGACAGGATGTGTGGTTTGTCCCCTGCCACAATGCCTAAAAGAGGTTTGTGATCTGTGACAACAGTAAATGTTCTCCCATATGGAATTTCTTGACAGTTGCTACAATTGCCAAGGCTTCCTTGTCCAGTTGGCTGTAGTTCCTCTCTGCTTTAGTCAAGGTGCGAGAGTAAAATGCAATAGGGCTTCCTCCCTGGGAATCATGTGGCTCAAACCCCCCCCACTCCAAAAGGGGAGGCATCACAAGTCAGAACAACATGCAAGTTCTCAGAGAACTGTATCAATACAGAATCAGACGTGATTTGTCTCTTGATATTGTTAAATGCAGCTTGTTCATTCCTGCCCCAGACCCATGTAGATTTCTTGTCCAGCAACCTATGTAGGGGTTCTGCAATAGTTGCCTTCTGAGGTAGAAACATATGATAGAATTTAATGAGTCCCAAGAATGCTTGTAAATCTGTTTTGCATTTTGGCCTGGGGGCTTCTTTGATTGCCTGAACTTTGGCCTCTGTGGGGTGGATGCCATGTTTATTTATCATGTAACCCAAGAATTCCACATTATCTGTTCTAAGTGTGCATTTTTCTTCTTTGACTTTTAACCCGCTTTTTGAATCTGATCAAGACTTCTCTGAGTCTCTTGTAACTGAGTGTCATTTTCAGCAGAAATTAAAACATCATCAAAATAGGGCACCACCCCTGGCAACCCTTGTAACATTCTTTCCATAAGGCTTTGGAAGATGCCAGGTGCTACGCTTACTCCAAATTGCAACCTTTTGCATTTGAAAGCACCTCTATGGGTCACAATGGTTTGGGCTTCTGCAGTGGCATCATCAACTGTTAACTGTTGATATGCCTGTGCCAGGTCCAATTTGGCAAAAACTGTGCCCCCTCCAAGAGAATGTAATAAATGATGCACTACTGGAACTGGATATGCGCTCTGTTGTAGCATGGTTCAAGTCCCCTTGTAGTCTCCACAGATTCTTACAGACCCATCAGCTTTGACTGGTGTGACTATGGGTGTCTCCCACCTGGAGTGGTCAGTGGGCTCTAAAACCCCTTGGGCTATTAGTTTATCTAATTGTGCATCAATTTTTTCCTTTAATGCAAATGGAACCCTTCTGGGTTTTAAACAGATTGGTTGTACCTTGGGATCTATGTTAAAGGATATGGGGGTCCCCAAGTACTTGCCTAATCCATCGCTGAAGACCTCTGGAAACTCAGACTTCAAGGCCTCTTCCCATTCAGTGTTGCTCACGTGATTGATGCCAGTCACCTCGATGCCCAGCGGGTTGAACCATTCAAGGCCCAGCAGACTTGGGCGGTCCTTGTCCACGATGGTCAGTGGTAGGTACCATGTTGAATTCTCTTGTTCCAACTACTGGAATCTTGTTCCTTTGGTAGTCTTTAAGAGTCAATGCTTATTTCTTGAAGTGATTCTTTTGGATGTTAGGTAGTAGTCTGTGAATAGTGTCCCATGACACCATAGAAAGGTATGAGCCTGAGTCCACTTCCATTTGGCAAGGCCTTCCTTCAATAAGTACCTTGACATGCACCTTTCTGCTTTTAATGGGGAAGAATGACCAATAGTTACTGTTTGATGAGTTTCATTCTTCCCATTTGCTTCTGTGCTGCGCCCCGCTTTCTCACTGAGGTTGTTAGGCTTGAATTCTTTGTCTTTGCTTGCAGCAAACTTCCTTCTGTTGGGTGGAGTTCTGGATGATTTGCAGACTCTTGCTAGGTGTCCTCTTTTATCACAACGGAGGCAAATGGTGTCTAAAAACTTGCATTCAGTGCGGGATGGCTTCCCCCACAACCTCTGCAGTAGAAATCTTGCCTCTTTCTTCCCAGGTCTTTCTTTTCTGCTCCATTCTGAGTCTGTAAATTCCTTCCTCCACCTCACTACAGTCTGACTCAGAATCTATTTGTTCACAATGAGTTGTTGTGGACTTTTCCACATCAGGATGGCTTGTGGCCTTGTTAATCTTTTCATGGCTGCTGCTGAGGACTTGGTAGCTTCTGCTGAAGAGGCTTCTTCTATTGCTTCTTTCAGCATGATCTTAGGTTTCATTAATAATTTGCTCTGCAGCACCTTGTCTTTAAGGCCTAAAATGAAACGATCGCACATGGCCTCCTCTAAACTGTTGAATTCGCATGCACCCCCAATGTCTCTTAAACTGAAGTCGTTTATGCTTTTGTTTTCCCCTGATCGCGACGGTAAAACTGTGTCTCTTAATGAGGCGATACTTGGGCGAGTAATGGGCTCTTAACAGCCTTTCCAGATCAGGCCAGCCATTACCTTCACGTCTGCTGCTCCTGCGAGCCTTCGCCATCTTGAAAACTGCCGGACCGCAGTGCGTAAGGAAGACCGCTTCCGCTTTCTCGAAATGGCGGCAAGATGTTTCCTCCAGATACATTTGGAAACGATCTGCACAATCCCAGTCTTCTGCCGTCGGATCAAACGGGCTGGGGGTGTTCAGCGCAGCCATCTCGCTCTTCTTCTGTTCCACGTTGCCTCTCTTCAGGGGCCATCCTCGTCGCCAGTGTTAAGTTTGCATGAAGAGACAGACGCGGAGTGCTTCAAGCTCTTTTGTTTATTAGTGACTACAGCTCAGAACGGACCCAACTGGCTTTTGCTGGCTGCTACTTATAGCCGGCAGCTGCAGCTGATAGCCAATCAGAGTGCAGGGTTTTCCCACACTTTCTAAACCAATCATTTCCAACACTTTGCAAGAACAATTCAAACTTAACCAATGATTTCAAACCTGCATACATAACAGTATAAACTGATTATAAACAGTAACACAGCAGCCAAAGTGATTTATTGGAACACCTGTAAAAAATAACCATGTGCCAGTAATGAAAAATTGATGGGAACATATAGTTGAACAAGTAATTGGCAATGAGTAAGTTAAAATACTGTGAGATTTTCAAATGCCAACAGATAAAGTCTTGTCTGTCATATCATATCAGATTTAAGTGTGGTTGAAAGAAGAAAATATGGATAATTGATGTGGAAATACTAAGAGATAGTAGAAGAGAAGAAAAAGAATAGGAGAAGATAACCCAGTATCAAAAACTGAAAATTGAAGTTGAAAGATTATAGTGTTTATTAGTACTATATCAAAAACGTATTTGATGGAACTTAGAAAATTTTGTGCACTGACAAAATTTCCATTTGTCAATTTTCAAATATTATACTACTTGGATCCACATATACTACTACACTGATTCATGCAGCATCCTGGGAACTTGATGTGTATGAAAGCCAATACCAGCTAAAGAACTGGCAGCTATCATTTCATATCCCTTATGTTATGTATGTAGGTTTGAATGTCATTGGTTTAGTTTAAACTGTTCTTGTAAAATGTTAGAAATGATTGGTTTAAAAAGTGTGGGAAAACCCTGCACTCTGATTGGCTGGCAACTGTGGCTGCTGGCTATAAGTAGCAGCCCAGCCAAAAGCGGGTTCGTTCTGAGCTGTAGTCACTAATAAACAAAGAGCTTGAAGCACTCCGCGTCTGCCTCTTCATGCAAACTTAACACCTTAGATGTGTTTACCATCAATATTTCCCCTCTGTTTTCATCAATAAATAGGACATGCGATGGATTTAATGAATGATAATATCCACTTGGCTGACATAACAATAGTATGGGCTCTATTGTCCTGAGCATTTACACAACCTTCCTTCAATGAATATGGTCTGAAAGAGGAGCAGTCTAAAAGCCTGCCTCCATGGAGCATTAATGATGTAAATCAAATAATGGGAGAACTTCTATGTTTTTTATCACGGTAATACTAAGAGGAAAATTTTGATATTTATATCACAGGCATTTCATTCAAAAAGTGCATCTTTTCACTCCTCCAAGAACTGAGTTCCCCTGAGGAGAAAGGCAATACCAATTTAGGGTAGGAAACATGAGTTTGGTCCACTGATTTCTACCCATTTAAAACAAGATTAAATTCAAGATTTAACTAAATAAAAGCTTTCAAATTTTGTATCATTACCTTAGCCTTAGCAGGCAAATCTAACCATGATGGAGGCAATCTTATTTCCATACCAGGATAAGCAGGGAAAGTATTTGAGGGTGGCTCTGAGTCTTCTTTAAGGAATTATTCCAGATCAATTCCAACTGAGCACTTATCCCATCATAAGATCTGAACCTCAAATATCTGAGCTATAACTTTAGTGTGAAATAAGTTACTACAAGTATTAATAATTGCCATCCTATGGAGTAGAACTTCAGATAAACCCTGAATGTTGGTTGGTGTTGGTTGGTTGATTGCTAAAATGGTGTTTGCTTGCTATAATTCCAACCTACGGACTGATGAAAAAAACTACTTAAGTATTTGAAGGAAAGGCATTGTTCTATGTCATGGGCATTAATTGAGTTTCTATTTTAATGTTTCTTCTGCCAAAGGCTGCTGCCTTTGTTTTATCATGGTTCATCCTTAATTTATCACTTTTACAATAATTGGTCAATTTGATTAAAAAATATATCAGTGCAGAATGTAAGATGCATATCACTGGCATACATTAGGATTGAGATCTTATGTCCATTCAGGGAAGGGGAGAAAAAGTGTGATAATTTCTTAGCCACTACAATGTCAAAATAAATATTAATTTAAATTAAATATTAAATCCTAATTAGCACCTCTCTCCAGTGACACAGGATCTGGTAAAAATTCTCAATTTGTCTGAATATCAACATTCAGCTTGATTATTGACCTGAGTGAGAGGCAGTTATCAAGTGAGAGGCAACTTGATACAGTGGTTAAGATAGAAGGCTGGATCTAGGAGACCATAAGTTCTCTTCTCCCCTAAGGCATGAAGCCAGCTGGGTGACTTTGTCCCAGTTATTCTCTTTCACAAAATCACACACACAAAATCTATCAATATCCTTTGACCTTTCTTCCATAATCAGGAAATATCAATTGAATCAAAGGGAGAAATGAAATCAATAAATGCCATATAAAGTTTTCTTTTAATCCAATGGTGTATGTTTGAATTAAGACCTTCAGAATAAGATAGCCCTTGATTTTTATGTAGCCTCTATGAAACCCTGCCTGTTCTAAATGTACAATGTTCATCATTTCCTCCCAATCTTTCAATTTATTCAGGAGATGCTGAACTTAAAGAAATTGAGTGGATGGATATTGGAAGATTCTTTCCTATTGCCCTTTGTAAAAATAGCACATACTAGGAAACTCATGGACCATGACCCAAAATATATGGTGTTAGTTAGTCCTTCAGAAAAGTTCTTGTCTTCATCTTTTTTTAGAAGGTAGATAATGTTGAAGGAAAACAAGTCTTCAATGGTAGGTCATTCTACAGTCCAGCCCCATGACCTTAAAGCAGAACTTAATTGCTTTGTTTGCATCCCCATCCCATGATCTCCCAGAATAGAGGACAATATCTTCTCCTGGCATGATCAATACGGTTAAGGTGACTCTAGTGGGAATATGTGCCCTTGCAAATAATCAGACATAAGCTGTAAAAGGGCTTTATAACATTGTGGAGTATATGAAATAATAAAAATGGGACCTCTCTGAACATGCAAATATACCTTTATTAATTTCTTACACTGCCTTGCTTCAGGTTTTGTATGAAAGTAAAATGGCAGATGTGGTTACTAAGTCACTATTGCTGATAATCACTGTGAGAAAAGACAAACAAAGCCTTTCTCAGAAAAGACCCTTCAGAGGCCCAAGTGGCCAGGCAAAACCTCTTCAGGAGGCAACACTGATTTTAGACTTGATTACTTCTCAGATTATAAATTTCGACCTGAGCTGAATTAGGAAATACAGTTGGCAGCATGCATTTCCTTAAAACAAAAACAGAAATCTAATGTAGTCATCTCTTGACATGTTAGTCTTTTAACTTGGCTGTTTCCGTGATCTGTTAGTTTTTCAGTTGTAGTGAAAATGAAGTGGGCTACACAGGAGAATATTTCAAAATGTGAATCTCAATTTATAATCTGAAAGTATACATTGGTAAGGAGAATGAGATCAAACTTCATTGAACCTGTCTATATATTTGCAAAATGGGACACAGAAAGCAATTCCAGTAAGTGAAACCAGCATGGCAGATGTTCAGTAAAGAAAACTTAGAAGCCACATAATTGCACCATAAGCCTTATTTTCTTTAACTTCTGTTTAGAATACAATTATTGCTGCTGTTGTCGCTCACAAAGCTCAGCTCCTGTATAGACGTGGACTTCACTGTACTTCTATGGTTTTGCAGAAAATAAACAATTCCAATTATCGGAATAATTAACCATATTAAGCGATAAATTACTTCCTGGAACCCAGCCATTTCTGATATGAGACTGATATAAATCTCTTATCTAGTATGGGTATATTGATTCTCAGAGTTCAGTTGATAATGTTTTGCTGCTGTCTTTCAATGAGTATTTAGAATCAGCATTTTAAGATGCTTTCTCCTGCCTTCCAGCATGTTCAACTGCCTATACATAAAATTGGACTCTCTCTTAGTGGTGTTCTATATTTGTTTGTCATCTTCCTTCCTCCTTCCTTCCTTCCTTCCTTCCTTCCTTCCTTCCTTCCTTCCTTCCTTCCTTCCTTTTGATAAAATGTAGATTCAAGTTGGGCTGTTACTAAATTATTCATTTTCCTTATTTATTCTTTGTTTGACTTTTTTAAAATATAAATTTGTTTTGATAATTTAAAAAATATTTGGAAGAGGCAAATGAGGTAACAAAAAATAAAATAAGATCCTATTGAATTAAGAGTCCCTCCATAAGTTCTAATTGAAAGTACTCACTCAGAGTAAGTATTTAAATTAATGATTTATACTACAAGGCTAATCCAAGATGCCTAAGAGTTAAGAGTTCTAATTTAGAAATGAAAGCATAGCTTTCAACACAGGCTCAGTTGGCTTTTATTATCTCTTACAAAGCATTATAATCTATCTGTCAATCAATTAATCAAAAACCAACCTATCTATGAGGAAGAATGTGCTTTCATGTAAAAATATTTCTGCATTTTCTAATTTTTGTTGTTCAGGATGCATATATCTATTTCCTATACATGCATCTGTAATTTATGAAACTGTGGATTTTATTTATCCTGGGAGGAAATAACTTTTAAATGCCAGACCCTGCAAAGTAAAGAATTCAACACCACACAGTGTTGAATATAGTATTTGTGCATTTGGTAAGAGGTTTGTTCAGGATCTCAAGCAAGAAGAGGAAAGTGTCCATTTTATTTTTGTTCAGCTTTTCATTTTTTACATTTGTAAGTTAACTGTTCTATCAGTTGTATATATACACCCAGAGACAGACATTTTTCTCTCCCTAGAAGCATTTTGTCTCCAATTTTAATTTCTTTCTAATGAATATCATTTGAGGCAAATGTTCCCTTTGCTTTATGTTATTTTCTTGATTAGAAGCATGTTTATGTATTTTCCTTTAATATCTGTGTGGTTGTTATTTGTTTTATTATTGTATATATCAGATGCTGAACTACTAAACTAACCTCCTTGTGAATATGACTCCAATCAAATTGCTGTCTTTGTTATGCTCTACTTTAAATTTAGAATATTTTCAATTCTCAACTTTAGTATTTATTTCATATTAACTCAGTTTTTTGTATGGCTTTTCTTAATTGTTGCTGCTTACCTTTCTCTTTTTCCTATTATTACTAATTTCATTCTCTTTTATCTTATGTAATGTTAGAAACATCCTATTAACTTAGGGACCAAATAAATGGTGTGGGTTTTTTAAGTTAATAATTTTCAAACATGACAATTATAAATAAAAAGGCAAAATACAGGTAGTTCTAGACTTACAACAGTTCATTTAGCGATTGTTCAAATTTACACTAGCACTGAAAAAAGTGACTTATGACTGTTGCAGGATTCCCATGGTCAAGTCACCAACATTTGAATGCTTGGCAACTGGTTCATGTTTATGATGACTACAGTGTCCTGGGGTGTGTGTGTCATATGATCAACTTTTGTGACCTTCTGACAAGCAAAATCAATGGGGAAGCCAGATTGGTGTAACAACCGTGTAACTAACTTAACAATTGAAATGATTCACTTAACAACTATGTCCAGAAAGGGTTTTAAAATGGGACAAAATTCACTTAACAATTGTCTCATTTAGCAACAGAAATTTTAGGTTCCATTATGGTTGTGAGTCAAGGACTACCTGTATTCAAACATTAAATAGATTTTTTGCAAAAAGTTGGATAAGTAATGAAACACCTACAGTGGAAAATTGGATGTAAAATGAACCAAACTTGCAGACATGGCAAAACTGATCAGTTTTGGTCAAACAAAAAGGATACAGCTTTTCTGAAATACTTGAAATATTATATGGGCTTTTTGTTGAAAAAGAAAAGATTGAACTGGTGATTTCTGGATCTGGAAATTTAAAAAAACCAAAGAGCATAGAATAAGATAGTAATTATTTGATAGAAAGAAGGTAGAAGGTGTAACTGTTTTTTTTTAATTTCACCCTTTTTTTCTTACTTTCTCCATTTTTAAAATCTGTACATATTTGCTATATTGAAAAATTCTAATTAAGACCAAACAGTTAAACATCTGATCTTTCCTACCATGACAGATCGAAGGTGGGAAATATACCATGTTTTTGGCTGCAGGAAGAAAGAAAAGCAAGTTCCAGGTAATAAACCTGCAGAGACTTTCAAAGATAACAAAAGTCCAGACGGCTATAATTATGCATTAGCAGTAGAACCGGGAAAAAAAAGAATGAAGGAAAGAAAGAGAGGAGGAAAAGAGCAAATGAAAAACCACAATAACAATTGCAAAGGCCTGAAGCCAAGTACAGAAGCTTCAGTTTAATGGAAGCCCAAGGAGGAGTTAATAACAAGACAAGAGAAGACTTAACAGACAGCTTGGCGTCTGGCCTCCCACACACAGCTGAAGTCCTGTTCACTACTGTAAGCAGCAGCTCTGGCAGCACTGTATGAATAAAAAGACCAAGGACAAAAATCCAGACAGTGGAGAAGGACAGCTGTTTCATCCAGGGGATTATCTGTTAATATGTTTCCTAGTTTTCAGAGAAGGGTGATCAAGCAATCTTGATCTACTTGACCTTGATCTTCATGCAGACATTGCTTTGGCTTCAGCAGTAGTGCACATGGCCTTGCTTGACCCTCTGGATTTAAGTATAAAAACATGACCTGGGCTTAGGTGACATCCTTAGCCAAGTCAGTGGAAGATCTAGTGGGTGCATCTGCTCAACATATGAAACCCCAGTTGGATTTAACTTTGATTAGGGTTTTCTTGTCTTCTCCTTCCTATGCCATCTTAATCTAGCTGAAGGGTGTCAAACTCAAGGCCCACAGGCCCACCCTGGAAACAGCAAAGGACCAGCCCATGGTGACCCTGCCGGCAAAAACGGAGCCTGAGGAGGCTATGTGCAGTCTCCTGAAGCTCCATTTTAGCTGGCAGAGGGCTGCAGGAGGCCATCACAGCTAAAAACAGAGCCTAGATGAGTGACGTTGAGCTGGCCACCTGGCCACACCAACAGCCTCCCCTGAGGTCAAACACAACCCTGATGCAGCCCTCAGTGAAATCGAGTTGAACACCCCTGATCTAGCCTGTTTGTTTATTAAATTTATGTGCTGGCCATCTGACTGTTGAGTGACTCTAAGTTCTGTTTACTTAATTGGTGGTTTAATTTATGGCCCAAAGGTAGGAAAATGGATTAATTTGATATTCAAATTAAAGGAACTAAGTCAACACAGGCGAGATGAGCTTCCCAATGTTTTTCTTTCTTAACACAGGGTGACTAAGAAAATTCAATTGCTGTGGTGGCTTGATGAAAGATTGCATCCTGAACACAGAGCAAAATTGGAATGAGAAGATGCTCAGTAGTTATGCAGTAAGGGTCCTCTCCAAAGGTCTTAAAGATTGGTTGCAATATTTCAAATACATAATTAAAAACACACTTAAGAGCATAACTGCCCGGACAAAGCAGTAACAATTGCATTTAAAAATATTTGAAAGGGGCTCCAATACATTCTTAAGTGCAGACCTGGGAACAAAGCTACCACTTGCTCTTCAAACAGTAGTTTTAAGCCCAGGAATTCCGCCAAGAGGTGCCATAATCTCAAATGATTATGAAAAATCCAATCCTACCCAGATCAAAGGTGGAGAAGTTCCCAATCTAGAGGCCAAGCAGCTGCATCCATTCTATCTTGTCAGGATTTAGTCCAAAAGTGATGCTCCTCATCGTATCTGAAAAGTCAGTTGACTGCATCACCTGCACAGTCCAGAGTTGTATAGTTTAGTTTCATGTCATATTGATCAAACCCAAATTTACAGATGACCCTCACCCAGATGGTTCATGTAGATCTTAAACAAGAGGTGTTAGAGCATCAATGCCCCACAAATGGAGTGTTGTGAATGTGATCTCTCTCCTTCTAACAGTACTGATTGGGATTGGCCTCTGAGAAAAGAAGCAAACATGGAAGCACAATGTACTTGTTCCAAACCTCCATAGTTGGTCATAAACGATACCATGGGTTCACAGGATTAAAAAAAAATTCATTGAGAAATCAAGAAGCACTTCCATCTGGTTTTGCCAAATGCCATCAATAAATGCTACCAATGCTGTCTCTGTGTTACATCCTGGCCTTCAAACCCAGCTGGAATGGTCCACATAATCCGCTTCCTCCAAAGTTTTCTTCAACTTCTATCCAGCCACCTTCACAATTACCTTTCCCACAAAGGGAAGTTTGGAAATTGGTTAACTCTCCAGAATGAAGAGGTCCAGGAATGAAGAGGTTCCTGAGAAGGTATACACCACAGCCTCCTTTAAAACCACAAGGACAGTCCCCCCTGCACACATATACACACACACCCCAGATCACCTCCTGGGATATTTTCACAAACCAGAAAGAGCCTGGGTCTAACTGACATGTGGCCAAACTTTAGAAGGCCATATAATTACTATCCCTGGACATTGAGTATGGAAGGAGATATACAAGAAGATACACAGAAAGAAAAGGGTGAACAACCTTTCTCAGTCAGTGAATTTTAGAATTGCTAGACTTCCATTCCAATGATTCCCAGCTATGCTGGCCATGGATGATGGGAATCAGGCTGGGGAAAGCTTTAGCTTTTGCTTTCAAGTTTTTCTTCACCACCTATTTCTCATTCTAATCTTTCTTTGATAATGCCTAGCAGTAATTGGGGGCCAGTGATTTTCTGCTGGAAGCATTTTTTTCTCCTGGACCTCTTGTTCTTCTCTTCTTGGCCCGACCTGCTAAGCTGACTTTATTTATTTATTTTATTTATTTGTTAATCGCTTACAAGATAACAGGTATAAGTATAAACATAGTTATGAATACATGAAATGGATACATATAAGAAAAATAAAAAGAAACAATAGGACAGGGATGGTAGGCACGTTGGTACGCTTAAAGACCTCTTAGGAATGGGGTGAAGTCAACATTCGACAGTCTAAGGTTAAAGTTTTTGGGGTTTTGGGGAAGAAACCACAGAGTCAGGTGGAGTATTCCAGACATTGACCACTCTGTTGCTGAAGTCGTATTTCCTGCAATCAAGTTTGGTGCGGTTAACTTTGAGTTTGTATCTATTGTGCGTTCTTGTATTGTTATGGCTGAAGCTGAAGTATTCATTGACAGATAGGACATTGCAATGTATGATTTTATTTATATTTAGATCTATATTTAGATCGGACCGAAGGCGGCATAGTTCTAGGTTTTCTAGGTTTAGAATGTTGAGTCTGGTGGCATAAGGTATTCTGCAACGAGTAGAGGAGCGGAGAACTCTTCTTGTGAAATATTTCTGGACTTTCTCAACTGTGTTAATATCAGATACGTAATGTGGGTTTCAGACTAATGAGCTGTATTCAAGTATTGGTCTAGCAAATGTTTTATATGCTCTAATTAGTAGTGTGATATTACCAGAGAAAAAGCTATATAGGATTAGGTTAACAACTCTTAATGCCTTTTTGGCTATGTAGTTACAGTGGGCTCTAGCACTTAGATCATTAGAGATAAGTACTCCAAGGTCCTTGGCAGAGTTTGGATCATCAACAAGGTATTGACTATTCAGCTTGTCTTTTATTTTCTGATTTTTTTTGCCAATATGTAAGACAGAGCATTTATTTGTTGAGATTTGAAGTTGCCATTTGTTTGACCATTCTGATACATAATCGAGGTCTTTTTGAAGGGTAGCAGTATTTTCTGTGGTGTTGAATAGCTTTACATCATCAGCAAAGAGAACGCAGTTGCTCTTAATATGATCACAGAGGTCATTTATGTAGAGCATGAAGAGAGTAGGTCCTAGAACACTGCCTTGGGGGACACCACTGTTGACAGGTACAGAGTTTAATAGGAGTTTAATGGTCAAACTTTGACCATTTGTTGTCTGTTTGACAGGGATGCTTCTATCCAGTTATGCAGGTGTCCAGAGATACCATAAGATTTTAGTTTTAGTAGTAGTTTGTTATGTACCACTGAATCAAAGGCTTTACAGAAGTCTATGTAGATTGTGTCTATTGCTTTGCCCTGATCGAGTTGTGTAGTCCATATGTTTTTGCAGTGTAAGAGTTGCAGATTACAGGATAGTTTTTTTCTGAAACCAAATTGTTTATTAGAGAGTAGGTTGTTTGTCTCTAAGTGGAGGATAATGGATTGGTTAATAATTGATTCCATGACTTTACAGGTGACGCAGCATAAAAAGATTGGTCTGTAATTTTCAACTAGGCTAGGGTCTCCCTTTTTGAAGATGGGGATGACCACAGCTTGTGACCATAGGTTTGGCAAGGAGCTGGTCCTGAAAGATTTTTCAAAGATTATGGTTAGAGGTTTGGCTATGGCAGTGGATAGCTTTTTTAAGAAGTAGGCACATATTCTGTCCAGTCCAATAGATAGAGATGGTTTTAGACTGTGTATTGCTTTTTCAAAATTATCTTCTGTAAAATCGATATGTATTAGATCATTGTAGTTGTCTGTGGATCGACTAGGAAATACTGGGCATGATCCATTGCTGTTTACAAATACTGAGCCAAAGAATGTGTTAAAGAGGTTGGCTTTAATGGTGTCATTGTTGCAGTCTTTACTATTAGGTCCTTTCAGGGGTGGGATGGACCTTGAGTCTTTTAGTTTGTTGTTTTCAAAATTGTAGAAAGCGCGGTGGAATGGTTGCATAGAAGGTTTCTCTTGTTTAATGTGATAATTGGTGCATTCGGTCTTTATCTGGTGGCATAAATTTTTTTTTATAAAAAAGTTTTTTATTTTTGATACAAACATACAAACAGGACATACAAAACATAAAAACCATCTTCCATATATACATAGAGTGTGTCAGCTGGTTACAAATCCTTTGTGTCATCCTTTCATATTCATCACTCACAATTTATCAAAAGAAAAAATCTCATATTATCAATAAAACATGTATTTATCAATTATTACTTGTGTACAATTAAACTATTTATTTCATCATATATAAGATATATTTTTAATCTAAAATTTATGTTATACTTCATCCAATGGTATATATATCAACATTGTATTTTATATCAGCCTATTATATTTCTATTAACAAATTATATAGTCTATTGCATTACCAAGTCTTTTTATCCAACCATTGATAAAAACAAATCCCATATCTTGTAAATTGTTTATCTTCTTGTTCTCTGATTTCAAATGTCAATTTACTCATTTCAGCACAGTCCATAATTTTCCTAATCACTTCCTCCGCATAGGTATTTTATCATTCTTCCAATTTTTGGCAAATACAATTCTAGCTGCTGTTAAAACATTTACAATCAAATATTTCAACTCTTTATTGTAGATATCTGGTATAATTCCCAATAAAAATATTTCTGGTTTCAAGTCTATGTGTTGTTGAATCATTTTTCCAACATATGTGGATTTTAGTCCAATATCTTTTGCATCCGAACAAGTCCACCACATATGGTAATATGATCCAGGTATCTGATAACATTTCCAACATTTATCCGATTTATTCTAAACATTCTTGCAATTCTGTGGGGTAAGTGCCACCTGTAAAACATCTTATACAATTTTCTTTATAAGAAGTTGACATTGTCATTTTATAATTCTGGGACCATAATTTTCCCATTTCTCTAGATCAATCCCATATCCAAAAATTTTCCCCCAAGCAATCATTGTTTCTTTAACTTGTTCCTCTCCATTTTAATTTCTAAAAATATCCATAAAGTTTTTTAATCACCTTTTCATCAGTACCCATCAATATTCTGTCTAGCCAATCTGCTTGTTATAAATACCTTCTACTTTAATATCCTTATCAAATCTAGATTGTACTTGCAAATATGAAAACCAATCATTTTTATACCTTGTTCTTCCAACGCTTGCATAGATTTAAGTTCACCCCTTTCATTCAATATCTCACCATATCTAACTGTTTGTTCCTTTTATATATTACTGGATATGAAAAGGCTTCAATAGTAGATATCCATATTGGAATTTTCAAGTAATGTTGTTTTTTAATCTTCTCCCAGTTTAAAACAACAAAGCTTTGAATATAATGTCTTCTAAAATACCCTTGTGTTTTAGTTCCTTTATACCAAAGGAATGCATGTCACCCCAATAGCAAGTCATGTCCTTCTAGAGTCAATAATCTAGTATTCCTTAGTGTTATCCAATCTTTTACCCACATCAAATGTCCGCCTGATAGTATAGTTCACAATTGGGCAAAGCAAACCTCCTCTTAATCTTGCATCCTGCAATAACTTAAGTTTTCTTGCTTTTTGCCTTGCCATATATATTTCAACATCATTCGATTTAGGTCTTCAAAAACTCTTTCCCTAATCTGATTGGAATTGTCTGGAATAAGTATAGAATTCTAGGCCTATATTCATCTGGATTGTTGATATTCTCCCAATCAATGATAGTTTTATAGTTGATAGTTTTTCCATTTTTCCAAGTCTGTCGCTATCTGCTGTTTAAGTTTAATGTAATTATCCTCCTTCAGTGTACTACATCTTGCTGTAATATATCCCTAGATACTTAACCTTATTTGTGACCTGTATTTCTAAAGCTTCTTCAATTCTTTTCTTCCGCCTCGCAACATATTTCTTTGTTAATATCTTTGTTTTGTCTTTATTAATTTCAATCTTGCTACTCTCCATACTTTCATTCTTTCAATTAGCTTAAGCACTGATTCCAGTGGGTCCTCTAATATAGATACCAGGTCATCTGCAAAGGCTTGTAACTTATATTCTTCTCTTTTAATTTTCATTCCTTTTATTTGTTTATCTTCTAACACACCTGTTTAACACTTCTAAGGTTAACACAAACAGCAGGGGCAA
>CM019155.1:109806655-109919677 GCA_009733165.1 Naja naja | reverse complement strand
TCCCTAGAATGCACACCAAAACTGGGTTGTGAATTGGGTACCTCGGTCGAATACAATGAACTCAGGGAGTCCATGCAGCTGGAAGATATGGCACACAAACAACTGCGCCATTTCCTGTGGGTAGACCCACGCATGGCACGAAACGGGCCATCTTGGTGAGCATGTCCATCACCACCATCCTCATGACTTTAGGAGGTAGTGTTGAAATCCATGGACATGCTTCCCCAAGGCCTTTCTGGCATGGGCAATGGCATAAACAGTCCTCAAGGAGGTCCTGGCTTGTTCTTTGCTTGATGGCACTCTAGACACTCTGAAGTCACTTAATATTCCATGTTATGACAGATCCACAGCCATGTGTGTGAATGTGGTGGCTGGAGCTTACTGTGCTGCCCTGTTCCCCTCACACACACTCACATACAGCAAAAGTTCTACAGGGTTTACACCCTTGAGGCACAGTTCAGATTCTGAGCTCAGCATGGCAAGAGTTACTGGGTAACCAAGTCCAATGGGCGCACACAAAGCCCAGGAAAGCAGTCCATCAGTCGAATGGGTCAGGATACATGACATGAACACACAAGGCACAAAACTGGGTATGTTGCTCCAGCAATGCTCAAGTCTTTGGGGTGGGATTAAGTAGGCAATGCTGATGCACCCCTTCACAAGATGCAACGTTGCCTCCTCACATGTAGTTTAGCTGACCGGTATTGTGTCTGTCTCCTCTCTGCCCTACATGACCTTGGATCAGGAGGACATATGGACTCCAATGCCTTCTTATTGCTTAAGGGTGGCAGCTGCTCCCAGTCCTTGCCTGGAGCCACATGACCAATTTGCTGTTGCTATGGCTCACCTTGTGCAGGTTCAGCCTGTTGCTTGTCTGATCAATCCAGCTGAGGCTTCTCCATCAGGCTAGCACTCTCCAAGCCCTGATCTGAGCCATCGCTCAGCTCCACATTTTCCTCTGCCGACTCAAACTCATCCTCCTCCTTTGAACTTGTCTCTGAAGAAGGGTCCATTGGCAGATCCATGACATTTCTATGGATTCAACTTCACTTCCAAGAAGAGTTCATAGGCATATATGAGTGGTATCATTAAAAACCAACTTTGGCAGTGCATAGTCTCTCCCTAGAAATTATATTCAAAACAGTAAATTTAAATTTATCTAGTCCTGATACTGTAGGGACACAATGGCTGAGCTTGTTGATCAGAAAGGTCAGGAGTTTGGCAGTCCGAATCCCTAGCATGCCATAACGGAGTGAGCTCCCATTATTTGTTCCAGCTTCTTGTTCCATCCTAGCAGTTCGAAAGCATGTAAAAATGCAAGTAGAAAAATAGGGACCACTTTGGTGGGAAGGTAACAGCATTCCATGTGCCTTCGGCATTTAGTCATGCCAGCCACATGACCACGGAGATGTTTTCGGACAGCGCTGGCTCTTCAGCTTTGTAACAGAGATGAGCACTGCCCCCTAGAGTCAGGAACGACTAACACATATGTGCAAGGGGAACCTTTACCTTTAGTCCTGATACTATTGCCTGGGGTGCTCACATGCAGTCATTTTTTTCTGCTGATGTTGCCACCATTCAGGTTTTATAAACAAGTAATAGGGAGAGTCAGATAGCAGCAGAAGAAGAAGAAGAATTCAGTAATTCCCAGCAAGGTTGTGATATGTCTTCATTCTTGTAAGCAATGCTTTAGAGCATTTCCAAGAGAAAAAAGGGTAGAAAACAAAATCACCTACCAGGTTCTTCACATACACACTCCCACATTTTTAGGTTTTTCTATGGTGACCTGTTTTTCAAACCTTCAGACCACATGTGCAGCAGCTGTTACTGGGAGTGTGATAGAAAAGCAAAGGAAACTCAGTGGAACAAATGGCACAATTCTTTGCAACCAGAGAACGAAAAAAGGGGCTGAACACTCTTCTCTTTTCTTTCTTTCTCTCATCCTATTTAAGGTGCCCAACCTGGTCTCTTCAGTTATGCTGGAGTAATGTTTCCATCAGCTGCAGCTCATTGGTAGAAAAAACTGCTTAATTCCTGCCTTCTGGGTTAATACCAAGAACAATTCACAGCTGGATTTGCTTTGCCAGCCCAGCAAGTGGGAATAACACAAACACACACACACACACAGGAAAAAAGATTCTTGGTCTCATTTCTGAGTGTCCATAATCAGTACTAACTAATTTTAGATCTGGTGGAGTTATATATTTGAGGAACTTCATATTCATCCCTCTCCTTATTTTGCAGATAAAGGCAAATGTAATTAATTTATTAATCAAGATTCCAATAATTCTGTGGTCAAATATTTGAACAGAGAGTAGAGCAGTATTTCTTAATCTTGACAACTTCAAGATGTGTGAACTTCAACTTCCAGAATTCCATAACCTTTTTCTTTTCTTTTCTTTCTTTCTTTCTTTCTTTCTTTCTTTCTTTCTTTCTTTCTTTCTTTCTTTCTTTCTTTTTTTGTCTCAGGCTACAACTAATCATTTGAGTATACTGTATTGCCTATTCTTATTCTCCCTTTCATTTTGTCTAATACTTGCCAGTGTAAACCTTAAAACTAATCCATTACTTCTCAAGTCTTTTATTTCTCAAACAGTCCTTACCATCAGACAATTAATGATTTATTTCAATTCTATTGCTTTAGTTCAAGAAGAATTATAACAATGCACAAAAGTGTATTTTTGTTGATGGAGCCACAAATCCATTATATTCAAATGAAGTTTTGTCTCTTTTTTAAATAAAGAAAGCAAATTACCAAGACAGCATGCACAATTAAGTCCACACCTCTCTGCTGAATGCTCAGTGAATCAACTTTGACAGCATCAATCTCCTTCTTCTTGCATGTTGAAATAAATGCTTTCCTACATTCAAGAAAACAGGATTGTCATCCAATACGGTATAGTATTTCATTGACATTAGTGGACCATTTGAACAAGTACATGTAGTCCTTGGTTTATAATCATAATTGGGCCCGGAATTATGGTGGTAAGCTGTGGCAGTTATTAAGCAGGTCATCATATGACCATGCCTGATTTTATGACCTGAAACTAAAAGTGAAGGATTCCAGAAAAAAAATGTCTAAAATCATGGTTTCATGGCCACAGGATGCTGCAAATAGCCATAAATGTGGGCCTCTTAACTAAGGGCCCAAAATGCGATCATGTGACCAGTTGTAAATCAAGGACTATCTGAATACCTGCAGCTGGGCCCAGAAATACTGGACATCTCTTTGGCAGCTTCATAAAAGAGAATCTCGTTGCTAAATAGTAGAGATCCGAAGGTCAAATGCTAAAAGAAATACTGAAAAGCAGGGAAGGTGCTTAACTCATTTAAAAAAAATAAACCATTAAAAACTCATTGTAAATTATAAATTAATTTTGTATCAGACAGTCAATATCAAAAATCTAATTTACAACTAAAGAATATACAGATGAGCTTGTGTTAATCAGAAACATCACTGCTATATAATAGGATTTAAGTACATCCCCTCTTCTCCTTTTCAGTGTTTTAAAACCTAAATTACCCTTGTCTTTTGTTTGGTGATTTCCTCAATGGTTAGTCCCTGGAATTCATTCTAGAGGTTTGTATTTCACAACTCTGGTTATGTTTCATTTCTAAAGCCAACCTGAAAGAAGGAGATCAAGAAGGCTTGCTTGAAAGAGTAGGAGTCAAAAAAAAACCCCCAAACTCATCCCTCCCTTTTTTGAATCCTATTCTTGTGTTTTTTCCCTTCATTCTTTCTTTCTTAAAAGAAAGGGAGACAACAAGAAGTATGTGGAAATCCTTTGGAGGGAGCCTTTCCCACCTCAGATGTATTGGACAATGATGTACATAAAAGACTCATCACTTGTGTCAGAAAAACTGGATTTGGGGGCTGGGGAGAGTCTCTGGGCATTTTTTAAAAATAGCAAATGGGTTTTTTGTTTTTTAAACTGTTTAGTCTATTTGGGGTAAACCTTGCCAGTTCTGTAAGTTCGCTCTTCAGTTGTCAAAAAAAAAAACCTTTGCACCCAGGTTTCAGAATTGTGATATTAAAATTCAGTAGTCTATTTGGTGACACTACAATGTCACATGGGGGCCTATTTATGGAAGAAGGATGATGTCTTCTTATGCCCTCCAAGTCAGCTGGTTAGAGCTCCTGTCATCTCTAGCCAGCATGGCCAATACACTGCACCAAGCTGGAGAAAGCTGACATCAATATTTTACTAATGACAGATTGAACATAAATCCTACAAATTCCAATAGATAAAAGGATTCAGGGAATGTAATAATTCACAGAATTGTGGAAATTAAAAAAAAACATTAAACATGTTTGTGGCAATGGAACTGAGCATCCTGATTGACCAAGGTATGTTAGTGCTTATTGGAAGTGGGTTTGTGAGGAAAGACATGGCTCACAGGTTAGCTGGAATATGGAACAAAAGGAACTCCATGTAGCTACTGTATATTATCCTTCAGATCTCATTTGTATGAAGGCCAAATAACATTACTAGCATCAGCATCCATCTGAGATTATATTCCAAGGGTTGACAGGTTTGGGCTCACAAACATGTCAGTCCTTTGAAGGCCTTCTTTGAACTTCCCAATCAAATCAAAGTCCTTTACTAGAATGATCATATTTGAAATTGTACAGATCTAGAATCAAATGGCAAATTCAATATTTCAACATTAGATCTCTGCCATTAGATTACATAGTCTGGGCAGTCATTTGGTGAAAAGATGAATACCTCTATTGGTAGACTGTTCATTGTAGACAGTCTCTCTTACAACCTTACCTGTCCACTTTCATAACAACATTCTTGTTAACTCTGGTTCAGTGGCCACTGAATAGGGACTGGAATTCTTTAATCCATCTGTGACCTCCAGTGGAACTTTCACATGTCAGCCTATGCTGTAACCCAATACTTGCAGTCCCATTTCAGGGAGGACATTAGCTCCAGCTGTTTCAAACCACACATTTCAACCCCTCTTTCTTTGGAACACTGTAAAGCAAAGAGAAATGTTTCCTTTAAACTCCATTCTTCTCCACTCACTCCCTAAAACCCACAAAAATTCCATCTACCTGGATGCTTTGCCTTTGTGTTGTGTTTAGTTCTCCCAGTTTCAGTCTTGTTCCAAGCTCAGTTTTGAAGCTCAGTTTTGAAACCCGTAGGTGACACACACGAGAAATATAAAATTCTCCGGGATATAGTCACTGAGATGAACAATATGCAACTTGCTAGCCATATATGCCTTTTTGTTTTGTTGCAGACTATAGATGTTTCTCTCCAGTATTGCATTTCTGAGAGGCAACATCAAATATGTAAATTCTTGCGGTGTGAATTTCTACATAACAAAAAAATAACCCAGTAAAAAGAGTTGTGTTAAGTCCCCATTTCACTGAATATACCTCTTTTACTTAAAAAAACAACAACCTGACTATCCTTGTAGGCACAAATAACATTACTTCATCTAGTATCATATTAACTATGACAGTCAATATGACACTAGATGAAGAGAAGAATCGAACCACGTAGATAAGCAAACTTATTTTTCCTAAAGTAGCCTAACCTACAGAACTTCAAATGTTTGACAACAACACTAATTACAGATTCCTTATTGATCAAAAGGGGGTAAATATTATATACGATCACAATTCTATTCTATTAACTATTATTCATACTATTTAATGAGAGCGTTTTCTGCAGAAATCAATCAGTTTCACAGCATAGCGTTCAAGATCACCTATCATTTGTCTCTGTGTTATTTGGCAATAAAAGGAATTTCAGGCAACATTCTCACTGACCCATTCTGTACACCACCCCAAAATTGTCTTCAAAGACAAGCCAACAGGTGGTATGTTTTGGTAATCTAATCAAGCTACTGGGAATAAGTCTTCACTATCAGAAAAAAGTCTAAGTCAGTTCGATAGGATAATTTGACCATTACATATCAAAAAACGCACATTCAAAATGATCCACTTTGTTCCCTCTACTGTTCCCAAAGCAAGTCATCTATCAAGACCTCCAAGTCAGTTTTGGTGCCACAACCCATCTGAAGCTTCACTGGGACGGGTTTAGATAATCCATGCTGTCCCATACTAAAACTTGTCGGCTACCATCCTCTTGAGCACCTGGCCCTAAAAGAAATATTTGAAACAAGATGATGCTTCTCAAATATCTCTTTAGACATATTTTTTTCAAGATAGAAGGAAAATTTCCTGACATAAGAAATCGTCTAACCATTCAATCCATCCTTTTTAGCACAAGGCAACTTGATTTTTCTACATCAGTGTCTAAGTCATAAGTAAATGCTTATCTCTCATTTTGGCATCTTTTACACTTTTTTTCAACAGCTATAATCAGTTTAATATCTTTCCCCAACCCTCCAGCCTCTTGCCATCAGCTTTCCAGTAAACCTGCTGAAAGTTGCACAAACCTGACTATAGTGTGGGAAAAAGAAAAGACTTGTGGAGTGACATAATTTCAGGACAGGGTACAGCTCTTGAATACAGGTTTAATCTCTGGTGAGGGTTTTTTTTTTCCTTTTCAGTTAATGGTTTTAGGGAGCAGAAAATGGTAAAAACCTTTACTTCAGTTTCTTAAGGGTCATTGCTAGTCTGAAAGGAAAATATTTCATTGGGTGGATCATTTGACACTGTAAATACAGGATCCTTACAGCCCAGTAAAAATAAGTTGACACATTGAAATAATGCCTACAGGCAAGACTAGTCCACTATAGAGGAAGCATCTAACATATCCAAAAATAAGTAAAAATCCACCAAGGTCTTGAATTGGTGGTTATTAAATAAATAAATAAATAAATATCTATTTAGGCATATATTCAATTTATTAAAACAACAATAATGTTAAGATATGGTTTCTAGAGCAAAATGCTTAAAACAGCTATTCCCAGATTTAACGAAGGGAAATTAGCAGATTTATTTGCTACTAGTAAGATTTTTTAAAAAAACTACAGAAAATTCTGAAACTGCCCCTAGTAGAACTATATTGGCTTGGTCTACACTCAGAAGTTTTCCTTCCAGCTCTACCAATGTTGAAACGAAAGCAAATAGCTGTGAATAAAAACAAACCATTGAATAAATCTCAGAGCTGTACTTGAAAGCATAAGCTGCCCTCCCTGAATCTCCCTATTTTCCCATCATCACTAGCTGGCCTTGCCAAGCATCTGTGGTCACCCATTTCACAAGGAACATCCCATTCAGCACAGAGAAATTCTCCTCTAATTCAGAAAGTCCCTTGTGGTGTCAGGGATGACTCAACACCCTCCCTGAGGCAGACTAATCTCCCCATACCCTTGAGAGGAGGGATTTGCTACTCACAAGACAGGAATAAAGATCCACTCCCATGCTCCCAATTCTGTCTCCACTTTTTTTTTCCCCTGAACATACAGAGACATTCTCATCAAGCCTATAAGGGAATACCGTGGGAAAATCATGGCTCTTCTTGTTGTCTCCAAACTTCTCTGGAGCCAGACGTTATGGGAGAAGCCATCTGAGAATGATCAGACTTGTCCCTTGACAACATCAGGACACAGAGAACTTCAGCAAAAGATCATAAGAGGAGTGGGTGCTTCACCACCTTCTCTTCCAAATCTGGGTCAAATTAAAAAATAAATCAGAAACCCAACTATGTATTGTGTTCAAGTTTCCAATTATGGTACAAGAGATCAAAAATTCAAATTTCTGTTTGGTACACACATTGGCTGTGTTCATATAACACATCTACCTGGTGGCACAGTGGTTAAAGTGTGATATTGCAGGCAAATTCTGCCCACAGTCTGGAGTTTGATCCTGATGAGGCTCAAAGTTGATCCAGTTTGTTGGGGGCAATATGCTGACATTGTAAACTACTATAGAGTGCTGTAAAAGCACTATGAAGTGGTAGATAAGTGTAAGTGCTTTTGATATATTGTATCTCTCTGCAGCCACTGCAGCAGTCCCAGATAGAGATCCCATATTGTACAGAGTCAGTATATTGCCCCCAACAATCTGAGTCCTCATTTTACTGACCTCAGAAGAATGGAAGGCTGAGTCAACCTTGAGCCAGTGAGACTCGAACTGCCGAACTGCTGGCAGTTGACAATCAGCAGAATTAGCCTGCAGTACTGCATTCTAACCATTGCACTAGCATAGCTCTTATAACTCCATGGTTATGTTACTAGGGAACTATATTTGTTGGTCCCTGCACAGCTTTCAACTGAATCTTAATGGTACAGATTTTCTACACTGTAGTTTAATCTCCAGAAGAAACCACAACATGTAATACATTATTTTAATAGCCCAAACAAATTGAAACAGAAAGTTTAGCAGTCACCTAAACTGAAAATGATTATTTCCCCAGCAAGACTTTCACAATTTCCCATAATTCTGTTGTCGGCTGGCGGTCCCCCGACAACGTGCCTACTCTGTCGCGGTCCTCGAACTCTGGAATCAACTTCCCTTGGGGCTCCGCCTGGCCCCCGACCTCCGCACCTTCCGCCATGACCTGAAGACCTGGTTATTTGACCAATCTGGGCTGTGACCCATGGGTGGGGTGGTTTTAGATTTTGACGGATTTTAAGTTTTGTATTTGTAATTGTAATTGGGACTATTAGTTTAATTCTTTTAAAGTATTTATTGTGGTTGTTTTTATTGTAAGCCGCCCCGAGTCTTCGGAGATGGGGTGGCATATAAGCCCCATTAATAAATAAATAAATAAGGTTTACTAAAATGAAAAGAGGGAACTATAAGAATTCCAACGTTAGAATTATTTTCAAGTTAAACTGATATATTTAAGGGAATATTTGAGTGGAGAGTTTCTGTTTTCCTTCCAAAGAGGCTTACTATGACACAGTCCTTAAGAACCCTTCAGTGATCACAGGAAGCCTTGCAGTTGACAGATAATAACACAATCTCGAGAATCTTTATCAGTCTGGGACTTGTCTTCATCTTGCCCATGCCATCTCATTTCCGGGATCATCATGGCCCTCCACACTAAAACATCATAAATCAGTGTTTCTCAACACAGCAAGTTTAAGATGGGTGGAGATGCTGGCTGCAGAATTCTGGGAATTGAAATCCACACTTCTTAAAGTTGCCAGGGTTGAGAAACCCTGCCATAAATTATGGCACAATGAGTCCTGAGTTTTTGACTAGGTGCTGGCCAATGTCATTCCATGACTCCACCCACTGGATAATCCTCCTGGACAGGAAGATGCATATGATAAAACTCCTTGATGCAATTGAAACTCCTAAGTTCTGTCTACTTTTCTCAGCCTAGTACCTGGTTGCACTGAACTTCTTCTCTGTTTGTCTTGGGATTTATTAGCTGCCACATTCAAAGGGATTGATGAAGACTGGCTTGTAGAGAAATTAATTCAATATTGTCCATTTCACTCAAGAAGTGAGGCAATTAATATTAGGCAAGAAAAGGCTGGTGTGTTCCCTATAACTTTTTCAAAAGAAGAATGGGAAGTAATAAAAACTACTTATTCCACATCCAGTATTTCAGGAACACTGCCTTTCCCTCCTTTGAGATAATCATTCTTTTAAAAAAGAGGAAAAGCTGGGTGGAGGGGGGGAAGCAAAAGTTTTATTTTTGGTTGCAAAATGTTAAGCTTCTTTACCCAGAAGGATTTGTCATATTCCTGTAATCCTTACAGGATCAGTTTGAATCTGTTACATGAATTTGAGTTAATTTGCTGAAGTCTAATTCTATTGTTACCAATGTGGTCATTTTCATCAGCAATTTTTCATAATGGTCCATGCTCATTATTCATTGTTAGTTTGGCATTCTGGTCTGACTTTAATAAAAATATTCTATTCAGAATATAGTTGGGTGCCCTTCTAGATTCCACTCCTCCTCCTCCCATCAGATTTTCTATTTTCCCCCCAGCAATAGGTGGCCATAGAAAAATTAATTGTGCTTGTGTCCATTGTTTACAGCAATTTCTTCCCCTTTATCTTTATGGGTGTGTATATAAGGGTGTTTGCTAATGTGTTACTATACTTCTTGACTGTAAAGCACCATCATAAGATGTAGGTGTGTGCATGTGTATGTTTACAACATTATGTTATAAAACAACTTGTGTCTTCCAGATGTATAAGATAATCATTCCCAATAGCACAATCCAACACACCAGGAAGGCACCAGATTGCAAAAGGTTGTGATTAACTAGCACAACAAGCCTTTTAGACTATGATCAGGTAAAATCCTTAGGAATTCTTTTTCAGAATAAGCTGAACCTTTAACTGTAGTAAATCATATTTCTTTTATGCAGTGATGTTCTTAAACAGGCCCTCCCTTATACATCCTGTTTCCCAAAGCACCTTTGAAGTTGGTGAACACCCTGCTTGGAGAGCCAAGAAGCCTTCTTCTGCAGCATGACAACTTGCCTAAGTGCCTGAAGGCATTTGCACTCCACATCCCATATCAGTTCCTCAGACTATTCCTGACTCCTATCAACAACATCCTATTGTCAAGCAGCAATTCCATAACCTATTTTCTGAGGCAATCTATAATATGAGACAATAAGGCCTAACCAGAGGAAAGGAACTACTTCCAGTTGAGCAAGAAAGTTATTGGGTAGAGGAAATAATGTTCACAAAACGTCCAATTTAGATTGCTTGCATTGTTATAGAAAGTGAACAGACACCCTGGGATAGAGTTCTAAGTGGCTAGAATGCAATCTTGCGTCAAAAGTGAGGAAGTAACAATTTGTAACAATTTGGTGGTTATCTTTTGGTGAAGATAATCAGCAAACAGAATAAAATGTCATATTCCAAAATGATTGCCAATCTTTGGACATATGATACATCCAAAGTCCTTTCTTATGCCATTACAGTTCCTTGGCAGTGATTGGCAGAATGACCTTTGGATAGAATAGAACCTGAAGAAGGTGGTTTCTCAAGTGAATTGACGGCAGTCCCGGAGGTGTCCACATGATCCATCACTTCTGTCAAAATGGCAAAAACAACACCATGTATCATGCTGCAAACTCCACACCTTTCCTATATGCACATGAGGGACATTGCATGTACAAATACATGAGTTGGGTGGCTCTTTTAAATTTAATAAATAAATAAGGCAGAGTTTGCACTGCGCTGGCAGAACCCTGCTTACCTCATTCCTCCCACCCTCCCAACACTCCATGAGTATGCCTCTGGTTGGACCCATTTTTCTTTACTCTTTTTGCTGAAATCTGATAGCATCTCCTTTTCTCTCATAAGAAATCATAATCTAACCAAGCAAGTGGGGTTTATATAACAGGCTAAGCAAAACTCCAAAGCAAAACCCCAAATGTAGTTTAATCTGAACCGAACATAGCACTAATAGCAAATGCAACTCTAGGTTATAATTAATTGATACAATAAAGCATGTGGTGGAAATTCAAGAGTTTGTCATCATGTACATGCTCCTCTGATCCCCTCACACATGGGCACACATCCATCTCTCACATTTCCCTCTCTAACAGACTCGGCCAAACAGAGATCTTTTCCTTTATTGGCATCCTTCAGTCTCAAAAGACTATGATATCATGCTCTGAAAAGAAGTCCGAAAACAGCATCTAGTGTGGCTAAAAAAGGCCAGTTTGAGAGTAGCAATCCCTTCCACACTGAGGACAGATACAGTCTATCCCCTGTCCAGCCCCCAGATTTTGCTGGTTCCGGGACTGTCTCTCTGCCTCAGCCTGCTGAACGAGTGTCTCTTCAAATTGGAGAAGGCCATGCTGCGTCTTTAGACTCCAAGCTGAACGATCAGAGGCCAAGGTTTCCCAGCTGTTAATGTCATTCCCAAGGCCTTTAGATTTTTGCCTAGAGGTAAGAAAACCAACATTTTCAACTTTCAGGTAGTCTTCAATTTACAACAGTTCATTCAATGACTATTCAAAGTTACAACAGCCCTGAAAAAATGGACTTATAACTGATTTTCATACTTATGACTGTTGAGGTATCCCCATGGTCGCACAACCAAAATTGGGACGCTTAGCAACTGGAGGACTTAGTCCCCCTGCAGTGAGAGGGCAGGGGGCTGCTCAGGACTTTTGCCACAAGTCACTGTGGTGGCAGAGCAGTGACTGGTCTATTTTGACTCTGACCGTTGGCAGCTGTGAGAGAGCTGCTGATTGTGGGCTGTTTCCTGACTATTATTATTGCCCATCCCTTTGTATTGTATTTCCACCTCTGCAATATTTCCACCTAATCAACTACCTCCTGTATCGACCTGCCTTGAGATTTATTTATCCTGCCTGCCTATTCCTTGCTAGAGTTACGGGCCCTCCAGATGGCTCCCCTGTCTGTGAAGTGGCCCCTTATGCTATCAAGAGCTTACCTTAATGACGGATCCTGGGATCCCGAGAGGTGGCATGCTGTGACTAAGGGGTTAAATTTTAAATTTGACAGGAAGGGGAAACTTTTAAAATTTTTAATTGGTTGTCTTAAGGGGTTAGGGAGGGGGTAAATGGGTCCTTTTGCAGCCCGGTTCATGGCGGGGGGCAGGGATTGGGGGCCGGCAGGGCTCCAGGGTTTGAGGTGGGGACCACGATTCCCAGGGTGGTTGGGGTTGGCAGGAAACATCGAGGCATAGGGCCATATCATGTGTTGGGAGCATGCACCCGCCATCTTTGTGAAGTTGCTCGCTCCAACCCTATGGCCTCCTCCCTAGGGGGCACAGGAACTGGGACCCCTGGGCTTAGGCTGGTGTATTTTAATGCCAGGTCCATGGCAAATAAGTCCACCCTCCTCCGTGAGATCATTGAGAAGAGGCTGCGGACCTGGCTTGTATTACCGAGACCTGGCTGGGCCCAGAGGGTGGTGTCCCTCTGGTTGAGTTATGCCCTCCAGGTTTCCGGGTTGTGCACCGGCCACGGGCCCAGGGAAGGGGTGGTGGGGTGGCTGTGGTTATCCGGGAGACCCTGTTTCCAAGGGAGGTCACAGTTCCAGAGATAGGCGGGAATGAGACCCTCCTCCTGAGGTGGGGCCCTAAAGGTCGGGTGGGCTTGCTGCTCGCATACCTCTCTCCCAGCTGTGTGACAGCAGCCCTGCCTGGGCTCCTTGACATCCTCTCGGGGTGGCGGTGGAGTTCCCGGGCCTTATAGTCCTGGGGGACTTCAATCTGCGCTCCCTGGGGGAAACGTTGGGACTGGCCCAGGAATTCATGGCTTCTATGGAAGCCATGGGCCTGACAATTAATTCAGGGCCCGACTCATGAGGGAAACACTCTTGACCTAGTTTTGTCTCTGAGCAGTGAGTGACAGAGGGCAAGCCACTTTGCGGCACTGCCCGTTCCATGGTCTGATCACTATCTCCTCGGCTGGTCTTCCAACAGGCCCCCACTGCTGGGATGAGGAGCTGCTTAGATGGTTCCACCCCGAAGCCTTATGGACCGGAGAGGTTCCAGGCGAACTGGGGTTCCTTCCCTCTCCCTTGCCCACAGCTCTGTCGAGGATCTGGCGTCTGCTTGGCAGCAGGCGTCAGATGCCCTCGACAGGGTTGTCCCCATCACGACCCCTCATGCCATGGATCCCGGATGGCTCCTTGGTATTCAGAGGAGCTCCAGGAGATGAAACACCATCAGAGGGGCTTAGAGAGCAGGTGGAGGTCCACCTGCTCCCAGTCCGATCGAGCCCAGCTAAAAGCCCATATTAGGACTTACCTGGTAGCTATGAGAGCAGCGAGAAGGTCTTATCTCTCCATCCTCATAGCGTCCACAGATAACCACCCAGCCACCCTGTTTTGGGCTACTTGCTCTCTCCTTCGTCTGGGAGAGGGGGCGGACCCATTGCGGGGAAGGGCTGAGGAGTTTGGTCAATATCTGTCGGATAAGATTGCCCGAATTTGGAGTGGGTTGTCCTCTGATTTGCAGTGGTCTGAGGCACGGGATACAGGCAGTCTGGCCAGTGTGATCTGGGATGAGTTCGATCCTGTTTCCGAGGATGAAGTGGACAGGACTATCGGCTGAGTTCCACCACATGTTTGTTGGACCCGTGCCCTTCCTGGCTGGCTTATGCCACCAGGGAGGTCACCTGCAGTTGGCTCCGGGCAGTTGTCAATGCTTCATTAAGGGAGGGTGTTTTCCCTCCACCTTGAAGGAGGCCCCTCCTGAAGAAGCCTGCCCTGAACCCGACTGTGTTAGACAACTTTCGTCCAGTCTCCAACCTTCGCTTTTTGGTGAAGGTTGTTGAGAGTGTGGTGGCTCGGCAGTTTCCACTTTTCCTGGATGAAGCAGACTACCTGGATCCGTATCAATCGGGCTTCCGACCTGGTTTCAGCATGGAGACGGCATTGGTTGCACTGATGGATGATCTCTGGAGGGCCCAGAACAGGGGTTTTTCCTCTGTCCTGGTCCTATTAGACCTCTCAGCGGCTTTTGATACCATCGACCATGGTATCCTTTTGCGATGCCTCGAGGGGTTGAGAGTGGGGGGCACTGTGCTTCGGTGGTTCACCTCCTACCTCTTGGGGCGGTTGCAATCGGTACTGGCGGGGGGGCAGCGGTCAACCCCGAGGGTGCTCTCTTGTGGGGTCCCTCAGGGGTCGGTTCTCTCCCCCTGCTATTTAACATCTATATGAAGCCACTGGGTGAGATCATCCGTGGTTTTGGGGTGAGATTCCATCAGTACGCAGATGACACCCAGCTGTACATCTCCACCCCGAACCAAATCAGCGATGCCCTCTCCCTGATGACCCAATGTTTGGATGTGGCATGGATTTGGATGAGTGGGAACATGCTTCGACTCAACCCGGCCAAGACTGAGTGGCTGTGCATACCGGCATCTTGGCCCAGTCAGGAATATCCATCTTTGGCCATAGAGGGAAAGGTGTTGCCCCCTGTGGATAGGGCGTGGAATCTGGGGGTCCTCCTGGACGTACGGCTCCAGTTGGAGGAGCAGGTGGGGGCCGTTGCCAGGGGGGCCTTTGCCCGGCTCCACCTTGTTCATCTACTACGCCCATTTCTGGATCGGGATGCCCTGCGTACAGTCACTCACGCCCTTGTTAACTCTAGACTCGACTACTGCAATGCTCTCTATTTAGGACTGCCCTTGTATACCATCTGGAGATTGCAGCTGGTGCAGAATGCGGTGGCGCGGGTGGTGATGGGAGTTTCCCGATTCTCCCATGTTACCCCCCTCCTGCGCTGCCTGCATTGGTTGCCGGTTGCACTCCAGGTGAGATTCAAGGTTTTAGTTTTAACATACAAAGTCCTTCATGACATGGGTCCTCAATATTTAAGGGAGCAACTCCTGCCGACATCAAATACCAACTGCCCTGTGTGAGCACATAGGCAAGGACTCCTTGGGGTCCCGTCGGCTGGCCAGTGCTGGCGGTCCTCCTCCGACGAGCCTACTCTGTCGCAGCCCCTGACCTCTGGAACCAACTTCCCTTTGGGGCTCCGCCTGGCCCCTGACATCCGCACCTTCCGCCATGATTTGAAGACCTGGTTGTTTGACCACTCCAGGCTGTGACCCTTTCTGGGTGGGGTGGTTTTATCTTTTTTAGTATTTAAATTGTCTTTTTGGGCTTGTTTTAGTTTAATCTTTTCTTAATTATTTATTGTTGTTATTTTTAGCTGTGAGCCGCCCCGAGTCTTCGGAGATGGGGCGGCATACAAGTCCCAAAAATAAATAATAAATAAATAAATTTATGTTTATGATGGTTGCAGTGTCCCCTTTTGCGACCTTCTGACAAGCAAGGTCAATGGGGAAGCCAGATTCACTTAACATCCGTGTTACTAACTTAACAACTGGAGGGATTCACTTAATAACTGTGGCAAGAAAGGTTGCAAAATAGGGCAACATTTGCTTAACAACTGTTTCGTTCAGCAAAAGAGGCTCAGTTGTGGTTATAAATCAAGAACTACCTGTATTTATTTAATCTGCTTAATTCAAGTCGTTTTCGACTTACGACCACAATTGAACCCAATTTCTGTTTCTGAGACATTTGTTAAATGAATTTTGCCCCATTTTACAACTTTTCCTGCCAAAGTTAGCTTCCTCATACAAACACACACGCACACACACACACACAGAAAAAATCAAGTATCACTTATTTGATTAACCCACCTGTAATTAACTTGTCAGATCAGGAAAAATAAAAATATTTCATCTAGAAATGACATGTTATATGTTCCAGGGGGTAAAAATGGGAGAGGTGGAAAAGGAGCCTTAGCTTGTCTTTTGAACTTGTTTTATAACCTCTCCCTTTATTTATTTTCCCTTGGGGCAGTTTTTAAAACCTAAAAGGAGATGAGTTTGTAATCTAGTTGGCATGTTCTGCCAAAGCACACTTGAACACCAAACATCAAAATGTCTGCATATTTCCCTCACGAGGACTTTGGCTTCTGGTGGCTCCGTGTTCATATTGTTCCTTGGCAGCAGTATGGAAATAGTTGGCTACTGTTTATATCTCCTTTAAAAAAAAGCTTACCTTTCTATTCTAAAAGTTTGGGATTTCTAGTGGGTTCTTACTTAAATACTACACAAATCTGCCCTCCTTAGGTATAATCAAGATTTTCCAAGGTGAATAAGATATAATAATTAGCTGTGAACTTTATCACTGAGTGGTAACTATTACTATTGTCCTCTAAACCAGGAGTCTCTAACCTTGGCAGCTTTAAGACTTGTGGACTTCAACTCCCAGAGTTCCTCAGCCAGCTCTGGGAGTTGAAGTCCACAAGTCTTAAAGTTGCCAAGGTTGGAGATCCCTGCTCTAAACTGTCTAGGACAAGAAGGGTTTATTGGTCTAAAAGTAGATAAGTGCTTTTGTCTGTAGTTAGTGATGTCATAATTTTGGGAGTTGGGGCAGGATTTGGTAGATTCTTAAAGATTACAACAGGCCCCTTAAACTCATATAATCCTTGTCAAAAATCCAGCAATACTTATCACATTATTTTGAGGTAAGCACTGTTATGCAAAGTTCAGAAGAGGAGTAGAAATAGTACACTGAATAAATTAAATATTAGCTAAGAAAACTGAAGATGCTACAGCATAGCTGAATCTGGTTTGTACTGACCATTCTCTATACCTAGCCATATCTTTAAAACCCTACATACTTCCTTGTTTCCACCAGTTTCACACCGTTATTCATAACAATTCTTCATTCTTTAAACTTACTTCCTTTTTTCAGAGGATCTCACAAGCTCCATCTAACAACTTTCTCAGTTTTCATTCTTCTGTGACTCATTCTTCCTTTTTTGCCTTTTGAACATTTATTCTCTATACAGTATGATCAAACAACCTCATTTTACTTTTATTTATTTTGATTTTGTATTTAATTAACATTTTTTCTGTCCTTTCATGTCTTTATCTTTTCTTGTTTCACACATCCTTGAAATCATCACATTCCACAACTTTCAACTTATTATGCTGTTCCTTACATACGCAACTTTCACTTATGTATAAAAAAGTGGGCAGAAATATATTCTTTTCTTCCCACAAAAATTTATTCCTCACTCTAACAACTTACTTCCCACAACTATTTCCCCAGCATTTCTAGAAGTGGTCAATGAATTAAGATAAGACCCCCATCTCCTCCTCGTATGCATCTTGCTCTCTTTCTCCCTATCTTTATCAATATTAAACCACATTTAATTTTACTATTTATTGTTTGGATATTTCATATTGGTGTTCTATTGATTGTAAACCACCTGAAGTCATTTCTAGGTGAGATGAGCAGCATGTAAGCTTAATAATTAAATAATACCCCTTGAAGTTCTTTCATCTATTTATCTGTCTCTAGTAAACATAATCATCATCATCATCATCATCATCATCATCATCATCATTTTAGCTATTGTCTATCCATTGCAGGATGAAGGCCTCTTCCACATGTTCCCAATCTATACAGTCCTGAGCATTCTTTTGCCAATTGGGCCCACCATACCTGCTGATGTTTTCAATCCATCTTGTTTTAGGTCTCTTATGTGGACCTGCTTTTAATCAAGTGAGACTGCCTTGGTCCATCTGCCATCAGTTCTTTTGCTATGTGACCAGCCCATTTCCATTTCTTTTTTTTCTTTTTTTTAATTATTAAAAACAGCTTTATTTACAAAACTTTAAAAACATACAAACATAGAATGACAACAACAATAAAATATGTATATGTATATACTTTTACATTGGATATAGAATTTAACAAAGCACAATAATCAATAATTACTAATAAATGACGTATGTTCATTAACACCATATTCAACTATTCGTTACCATTGGATTATAACTATTACTTAGTCTATATAACCTTTATATTATTTATATAAAAAAGAGAACAAGAACCATAACTTCATTATTATTATAATTATACATTCCATATACACAGCTGAATGTCAATACTCTTGATGATATACTTTTGTTTGTTTTCTAATCCATGTGCGGGTCTTTCTATCTTGTCTTGTAATGCTGAGCATGTATCTTTCCATGGCTCTTTGCGCCACTCCTAGCTTTGGTATTGAAAACATTATACAAAGACAGACAAATTTATTTGTTTGCTTTAGTTGTTTGCTCCATTTTTCTTATCAAATTCAACTTCCTTGATCTTTGAAATATGATTTTGATATATGACCTCATACTTCTTGAGGCATCTTTACATCTTTACCTTACATGTGTAGCTTAAAATCCTATGCTGCATAGGATTTTAAGATACTCATCAGAAAATACATCTTTTTTTTTTTGGAATTCAAATAAATTTGGCTATGGCATTGTTTTTATTTGGTTGTGTCATGGACCCTTTGATGCCCCTTCTCAGAAAAATGTATCAGAATAAATGAAACATTTGGTGCAAATCATTCTTTTTCTCAGCCAAAGAAATGGAAAAAGCACATTCATGTCCCTAACCACACAGCATTGATGTCACGATTAGCATATGGACATCACTTTGTCCACACAGTGAACAGCTAAGAGACTATCACACATCTTTGCTTAGTGCACTTTCCAAATTTTGCTCATTGTCATCCTTCATAATCTTTCAATCAGAATTCTGCCAAATACTATCTGGAGACACTTCCCAAATTATTTCCCCAATAAATGTTTTGCGTTCAGTCTGGGGTTTTTCTCTTTTAATAGGGAACCAATATTTTTTTCAAATTGCACAATCACTTTTCTTTAAATCTCTTCGTATTCATCCAACCTATCCATTCATATCAATTAATTTTTCTTCTATATTGCATTAATTCAAGTGAATAATGTTTCCCTAAACTCAACCCAGGTTCTTCCAAATTAGGTCCATAAGATATCTTTACTTCCAACCAGGGGTGGGATCTGACCGGTGTAACTACTGGTTTGGTGATTTACGTTTTGCTGTACACATGTGTGAAACGTCGTCAGCTGTGCTGCCCAGACAACTGAGCAGCACTGCACACAGCATTTGAAAAAGCACTATTTTCCTGCTTTTTAAACTGCAGCTGTGCTGCGCAAAGCAGCTGAGGTTGAAAAAACAGGAAATAAAGGTCAGGTAAGAGCCCGGGCAGGCAGGTGGGCCAAAACAGCAGCAGACACAGAACCGGTCCTGTGTCTGCTGCTGTTCAGAGCTACCGGTTCTACAGAGCCGGACAGAACTGGTAGAATCCCACCCCTGCCTCCAACCTATGACTTCTACTTTCATATGTACTTTCAACATATTCCAGTTCCATCAATAAAATAATGCCACCTGATGGAACTCCAGAGGCATGCTTTTTCTTGTCACCACTCTTTCTCTGTGGATTAGAATCCCCATGCCAAGATCTGGACAGCTTCAATCCTACTAATTTTCTGTAGGATTTTAAAGACCTGGATTTACTATAGGCACTGGACCAAGATGTCACATGATCCTGCTTAGGTGGAGATTGGAGTCAATTGCCCCAGTGTAATGTGCTTTTAATACATTCATTACTATTATGATTTTTATCCTACATAATAGTTTTGATTACATAAGTCACCGAGGATTGTTTGGTGAGAGCCTTAAATCATTAAAAAAATCAACTTTGATGATACCATTTCTGACATACACAATTACTTCCTGGATAGTATTTATCAATTTCACTGTATGCCTTTATTAAGACCTATTGATGACACATAACCTTTTCTTACTTTTCCCTTTAATTAACTAATTAATTTCATTTACTCCACTTTCATTCCAAATTGCAGCCTTCCATATATTATGGTTACCAACACAAGGCTCCATAGATATTGACCTCCCAAGCCCAACATGGCTTGGGCAATCATTTTGGCTAGTATGCCACAATTAAATTCAAAGTCCAGTTTAACCCCAAGCATACTTACGTTATTATATGCAACCTAGCTTCTTGAATTTTAGGTCTACTGAGCAAGCCAAAGTTGTGTTTTATGCATCCTGCCAATTTGGACAACCTGTACTTGAAATACAAGCGATATAAACTTATTTCACTATTTAAATCAATTTTCCTAAGAGAAAGACAGACACAGAGAGAGAGAGAGTGAGAAAGAGAAAGAGAGAGACAGAGGCAAGTATTATAGTCTGCTCAGAGGTGGTTTAAAAGTATCATTTCAAAAAGAATGAACAAATTCATTTCTCTAATTCCCAGAGTTCTATAGATCCTTTAAAGGCCATGAACATTGATGACTGAGCCAGGATCCTATAGAAATAGCACTTAGACTTATATACTGCTTTATAGTGATTTTACAGCCCTCTCTTAGTGGTTTACAGAGTCAGCATATTGCCCCCAACAATCTATACAAATGGGAATTATTTGCTTTAGCATTTGAAATGTACCTGTCAGAAAATAAACAATAAAATTTGCTTACTTGTCAGCTTAAAAAGCACCTAGCTAAGAATAATTATACAGGGACATGGTGGCTCAGTAGCTAAGATGCTGAGCTTGTTGATCAGAAAGATCGGCCGTTCGAATCCCTAGTGCCACATAACAGAATAAGCTCCCGTTACCTGTCCAAGCTTCTGCCAACCTAGCAGTTCGAAAGCATGTAAAAATGCAAGTAGAAAAATAGGGACCACTTTGGTGGAAAGATAACAGCATTCCATGTGACTTTGGCATTTAGTCATGCTGGCCATATGACCATGGAGACATCTTCGGACAGCGCTGGCTCTTCGGCTTTGTAACGGAGATGAGCACTGCTCCCTAGAGTCAGAAATGACTAGCATATATGTGCAAGGGGAAGCTTTACCTTTTAAGAATAATTAATTCAGGAATTCTTAGTGTCTTTTGGGTTTGAGATAATTTGTAAATATATATAAATGGGATGCATGTGAAAAATAAAATGTTCAGCTGCAGATTCCTGAATGCATTCCTGAAAGGATGACAGGTACCCTTCTGGGACTGTTGCGTGACTCTTATGCTCCTGGGTCTTTTCTGGTCTCGTGTATGCTTCTTCATAACTTTTTCTTCTCCCTTTCCAGCCATAGATGATTCACCATATCCAGGCACACTGGCTTCTTCTTCATAGCCGTGGTGTTCTGAATCACCTTTCCTCAGGTGAAACTCTGATCCTAAAAGGCCACCTGACAGCCTAGTCATGTTATGCTGACCTCTTAGATTATGAAGTGCATGAATATCTGATTAGGATGTCAGCTCTCAAAACACTGAAGTTCAATGAAGGAAAGCAACCGTGTTTGAATAAACCATTTGACCTACTTTTAGACCATGTGAACAGATGATGGTAGGGAACTGAGAAACAATTTTCTACCATTTCTTTCAATGGGAGATATTGCTAGGCATTCTATAAGGCCTGTTCTCTGCCTTCTAAGCTATTTTGCTGCCTTCAAGTTAAGAAGAGGACAGTGTCTCATCACTGCTGTTATAATAAAACCCAGTTCCTATTTGACCAACTTTTGAAGATCATAACTTCTCTCTTGTTCTTTACTTCAAGAAGCAAAAGGCATTGAACAAATGTCTGCTTAGATATCTGGAGGGTATCTGCATGGATTGTGTCAATACAAAGCTCCATATCAGGGTGACACAGATTAGTGGTATCTCCAAAGTTCTGACTCAAAAGAATTGAGATTTATAATGATGAAGGTATTGATTGAAGCATTTCAGAATTGGTTCTGATAAAAGCCTTTGAAGGTATTGTAAATGTACATAAAATGCTACAGTCTCAGTAACAAAAGATCTCTGAAGAGCGATGTTCAACCAGTGTTGGCTCACATTCTGTGGAATCATCACAGCAAGTCAATATTGGGATGTTGACATTCATTTCTGTGGTTTGTAAGCGTAGTGAAAGACTTGGCAATGTTTAAAAGTACATAACCCAATTTAGAAAACACCTGTCAGAGCACTTATGAGTTGTTTCTATTGTTTGTTTTGCACTTTTGCTTTGTTTTTATTAAGACAGTTGAAACCTTGACACTGTGACCTTCAAAGAGGAAATGTTTACATAAATAAGACTATTCATATACTATACTATACAAGTTGTTAAGTGCTTAGCACATATAACAAAAAAACAGAATAATATGTGCCATCTTTGTTTGATTGCTAACTTTACTTTTTATTAATTAATTAATCAACTTTATATAGCCATCTATCTCATTGAAAGCCACAGCACACTATTAATGGGTAAAACTACATAGAAAATGACAGATATACATACATACATACATACATACATACATACATACATATATCCAAATAATGGTGTATTATAAAATATTATTAGATACAAAGGACCCCAGGCAAAGAAGGCATAGGCAAAGAAGGAATAAAAATATTCCACTCAGAATGTAGCCATCTAAGCATGTCTCAAGTTTCTTGGGATCCCTCAGCCAGATAACATAATCAAGTTTTGAGGGCCTTCTAGATTATCAAAATGGATTGAGCTAATCTAATTTTGGGGGGAGGGGGGAGAATGTTCTTTAAAGTGGGCAACATGGCAGAGATGGCACATCTCCCAAGACTACCAAATGTAGGCTGCTGACTTTTGGTACATGCAGTATGCCTTCTTTGATAGATATAATGGTGTGGGTTGACATGACTTGGGAGAGGAGGTCCCTCAGACAATCTGATCCCATGCTATCTACACCTTGATCCTGGCAACCAATGTGCTCCTGGATCAGAGGTGTAACATGTGATGTTCTAGGAACACACAATTCCCTGCTCCTCTGCATTCTGTACCTGCCAAAGCTTCTAGATATGCTTCAAAGACAGTCCCGTGTAGAATGTGTTGCAATAGTTCAATCCAGAGATGACCACAGTATGAGTGATGTGAGCAGAGCCTTCTAATCCAGAAACAGGTGCAACAGGCTTAAAAGACTAAGCTGTTCAAAGGCTTTCCTGGCCATGATTGCCTCCAGCTCATTGAATAGGAATTATGAGTCTAGGAGGATCAATAGGTTGGGCACGGTCTACCAGGGGCAGTGCAACCCCTTCAGAATTAAAGATGGCACAGTCCTGGAACCTGTGGGCTCTAAAATCCAGATCTACTTATTCTTGCCAGGGTTTAGCAGAAGTCTGTTGTTCCCCAACCAGATCCTCACAGCCTCCAGGGATAAGACATTCAAAGCATCATTTAATTTGCCTGTGGTGGAGATGTATAATTGAGTACCATCAGCATACCTATGATTCTCACCCTGTGGAAATAAATGAGCTCATCCAAAACCCCCATACAGCCCTTAAAAAGGAAAGGAGAAAGGACCAAATCATGTGGCAATTCACAAATTGCCAGGATCTCTCTTCTCCAATCATCACTGAATGGAATCAAGGAAGGAGGCAAATCACCACAACATCCCCAATCTTCTAAACTAATCCAGAGGGATATCATAGTCAGTGGTATTTAAACTCACAGAGAGGTCAAGTAGGGCAAAGATGGATACATTACCCATTCCACCCACATCTATTTAAGCAGTCCCTCCCTCAAACAAGAATTAATCACCATCAGAACCCTCTCATGCAACACAATCCATGGGCTGCTTTAACAAGCCATTGACAGATAACTGAGCAAGACTCTTCCTCATTATCTCCTCTGGTCCTGAGACAAGACCACTGTCCAATTAGGAAAAAAATCCAAACAACTTTATCCAACAGATGCTGTGCAAATTCCTCCACGAATCATTGTAAGATGTTCTCCACACCCCTTTTTCCAAGAAGGTCCATATTACCTAAAACAATGGTATGCAGGAGCAATCACCCGTGGATGCAATTTCCCCTTTTGCTGCATCTACAAGCTCATTTACTGATCGCCCTGTGTGAGCACACAGGCTGGGACTCCTCGGGGTGCCATCTGCACGACAATGTCGGCTGGCGGTGCCCCGGGGAAGGGCCTATTCTGTAGCGGCTCCCGCCTTATGGAATCAACTACCCGGCTGGCCCCCAATCTCTCCTCTTTCCGGCGCAATCTAAAAACCTGGTGGTTCTTACAGGCTGGGTTGGACTGACCTCCTGGGGGGGAGGGGGGATTTTAATTGGGTTTTTACTGTTGGATTTGGCTTGTTAGGTTTAATCTTTTTTTAAAATTATTTATTGTTCTATGTTTTTATCTGTGAGCCGCCCTGAGTCCTTTTGGAGAGTGGCAGCATACAAGTCAAATAAAATAAATAAATAAATAAATAAATTTATATCCTGTACAATTGAGGTATAGAAGAAAAGTTATTTTCCTCATGCAACACCATTGATAACATTGAGTTGATAGCTTTTTATAACTGTTTCACAAAAAATTGGCAATAGGCATCTCCACTCACTGCTTAAACTAAATCTTCCTCAAACCACACCTTTACCATTAAATGTTTAATAACACCACCACTGCCACCACCACCACAATAGATGTTGGAAAGCCTGAATCCATACACCACACTAAATAGCAATAGCACTTAGACTTATATATTGCTTCACAGGGCTTTACAGCCCTCTCTAAGCAGTTTACAGAGAGTCAGCATATTGTCCCCAACAATCTGGGTCCTCATTTTACTGACCTCAGTAGGATGGAAGGCTTAGTCATCCTTGAGCCTGGTGAGATTCAAACTGCTGAATTGCAGGTAGCCAGCAGTCAGCAGAAGTAGCCTGCAGTACTGCATCTAACCACTGCACCACTGCTGCTCTAAACCTGGTGTAAAAAACACAACTAGATCCAAATAAATAAAGCAGGCATTTGGTGTAAAATGATGGGTTGAATAATGCAAGATACTAAGGCATTAAACAATGTAAAATAATTTCAGCCTGGAATAGCATGCTGTATGAATTCCCCAAAACTCTAGTCAAGCCTGATAGGAAAATTGCTACTTTCCTTTTTGGCTGTTTTCCACAAACAGCATTTAGAATTCAGGATAAGCTCTTTGTGGCAGGGATCTATATGTCCTGCTATGATAAGGAAAGGCAGGCAGGGTTACTTTAAATTTTTGTCATCGGATTTTGAAAAATTAGGCCTCTGAAGCTTGTAGAGAATTAATGGTGATGTAATACCAATTCCAGTGGAAGCAAGATTAACATTTTTTTTAATGTTTGGGGGTTTCAGGCAGTTGCTATAACATCAGATGCCTGACTCACATGTTATGGACTTCCCTGTTCTTTTGGTAAAATATTGCACTACAAATAATGTGATGATTTATCTTTGAATTTCAGTGACATGATTCTGAAAAAAAACTCAAGATGTCACAAAAGTAGTCGCTCTAAAATAGGACTTGCTCATCTCTGGACTAAAGAGATTCCATAAAATACTGTATATTTTGACTGTCTGCAAAATACAGTAGTTCTGTTTAATCATTAATGCTTAATTGATTAATTAACCTTCAATTAATCCAATGCAATGTGGTGAAACCCAGTGTACACTGGAATACACAGGCTATTCTTTGGTTAGTAGTTCATGTTTATACACAACTAGTTCTGAGCTGCCACCTTAAGCCTCTAGGACAGGGGTCTCCAACCTTAGCAATTTTAAGACTTGTGGACGTCAACTCCCACAAGTCAACTTTGCTGGCTGAGGAATTCTGGGAGTTGAAGTCCACAAGTCTTAAAGTTGCTAAGATTGGAGACCCCTGCTCTAAGATACAGTGAGACAGAATCCCTAAAGAAGGTTGGAATTATATCAAGCCTCATGCATCACATAGCTTATTCTATATAGTACCAGCCATATTGTTTGTGAACTGAACCATATAACATGATCCTTTGCTTCCAACACAGTGAAAGAGATTAAAAGCATGTGGTTTCAGTTCCCAGACCGATTTACTGACCATCTCTCCCTGAATTGCTTCATTGACTTTTCGTTCTTTTATTAAGAAACTTGTGTTTCCATGGGTATTTTCCCCATCTGTGGTCTCCCTTATTTTCTCAGGGTTTGTTTTTACTGTGAAGGGAGAAGAGGGAGTTTCATGTCATAATAATATGTTCTTGTTCTCTTTATATATTTATTTACGCACACACACAGATAGATATAATCAGTTTCTTTGTCTTTTTAACCATTGAAGTCTTGAGTAGTTTTATTCCTTGAAAACTTCTGGGAATGAACAAGTTATGAATCTTTTTCATTCTTCGTAGAATCACATTATGCTCAATTTTTTACTTTTTTCAGATATTACTATAGAGACAATTCAGCATGTCTCATCCTTGGAATGTAAATATGCCTCTTGCCTCTGGACTTCCAAACAAGCTACCAAGAATGGGTTTTCTTCCAGTGCCATCCTAAACAGTCCTTCCTAATTACACAATCTAAATCTTAAAACTGAGAAGATATTCTGATCAAAATGTTTTGTAGAAGACCATTTCTCTTGCTCTAGGCGTCTCATCATACACAGAGAAAAAGAAGGGACTAATCTAAAAAAGATTACAAAGAAGTCACAGATTTGTTATGCTGATAGATTTGTTCACCCAGCATACTTAACAAGGACAGTGAAAGATTTAGCAACTGTGTATGTGTAACAGGTGGGTCACGACAGTATTAGACTTGGTTCGTTTGTGTCTGTTTCAGCGATTCAACTGGTATAACAACTGGCTCAGTGAGAGCGCGTGCCAAACACGTGATTTGCGCGCATGCTCTGTGTTTTAAAAAAGCTAATATTTACCTTCAAACTGCTCTGCCACGCGAATCAGCTGTGCTCTAACAAAAAGACATAAAACACAGGAAAGAGCAGGGGCAGGAGGGCGGGAGGGCCCACTTACTCATCTGAGTGAACCAGTTGGGAGCCAGCTGATTGTCGGAACAAGGGGTTCGGCCAAACAGATCTGAACTGGGAGAATCCCACTCCTGGTCTGTTTGTGTCTTAGTATATTATACAAGTCTAGTGTATTTGATTAGTTTATTACTATAATGCATTAAGTTAACCCAGAAAATGGTTTTAATCATTTAAATTTAGTAACCTATTTAAATATTCTGTGAGAACCCAGCTTCATATTCTCTGATTACGTGGCATAATTTTCAACTCCTAGTGACCGTTTGGATTTTCTCCATGACAATCTGTCCTTTATCGGGTATTTCAGATCTCCCAATGGTACACTCATCACTACTGTAACTGAATCCATTGACCTTCCTGCCAGTCAACCCCTCTTCTCTTTCCTTACATCTTCTCCAGCATTACAGCCTTTTCCGCAGAGCTAGGTCTTCACTGAGCATGTGCACCTGGAACCATCCCCTATCCCCCCCCCCACCAATGCTGACACTGTCGGTCTGCAAAGCCAGAAAGGTTGGGAACCGCTGCTTTACATAACACCTCCCCCAAAAAGGTACTTACAGTCTTTACTTCTGTTTTTTGGCAAGAATTCTGGGAGTTGAAGTTCACAAGTCTTACAGCTGCCAAGTTTGGAGACCTCTGCTTTAGAGCAACTGTGCATAGATTGGATAAATATTGCAGCAACTTTGTTCCTGAAGGGAAAACTAGGGGGGTTGAGCTTAAGTGACCTTTTTAATCACTTAAAGCTTTCTTCACCAAGCCACCCAAAAGCTAAACATATTATACTTGTTCAGTCTTGTGATATTATGACTTCCCCAGCCTGACCAATCAATAAAATCATGTTCCCTTCATACAAAGCAAGAAAATTGCCCATTGTTAGTCCTTCTAAATAGGCAGCAGCTTTCCAAGAGTATTTTTTTAGTCATTCCCAGAGGTCTATAGCTTGGACCAATGCCATTTGCCTACAAATCCTGGAAAGATTTGAAGCAGTTGCTGCTTTGTGTAATCTCACAAATGTGTATACATTCTCTTCGGCCCTTTCAGGTCATCTCCTGGGCTTCTGAAAGGTAAAATCAATTTGTTGCTACTTTAGATTGGGGTATTCAGTAAGAAAATCCAGTAAGAATGAAGGGGAAAACCAACATTTAATGATACACATTACATAGAAATACCCTAGTTTAGCACCCATCCCTAATATATTGTTATTTGGCAGCATTGGCTGAAAAGCCTTTGTAGCAGAAACAGGGGTATTAAGATTCCCCTTTAAATGCTTCTCTTGTCCAAGTTCAGTGGGAAGTCTTGAAGTAAGGAAAAGAAGATGAGTTTCTAAATGAGTAAAAGCTCGTTTCTTTGTGGTCCTCAGGGACCCGTTGCCTGTGACTGTTCAGATACACCCTCCTCTCACTTACAAACATCCCAGAAGCTAAAAAGCAGCTGGTCCCCAGCTGTTCTCATGACTTCGTGGTCCCACTTGTAAACGGGCCTGCATGTCAATCCACTCTGGGCCTCTGTCAGAAGTTGGCTTGGTCTCCAGAGGTACCACAAATAATGCCTCGTGGGAGTTTGATCTGCTGAAGTACTTTTTGAAAGGTGAGAAGGAGTGGCTTGCTGCCGCTACAGAGACATTACCAGGTATGTTTTCTTTGCAGAATAGAGAAAAACAGAGTAGGGGGAGTAAAAAAAAATCCTAAACAAACCCCAAGTGCACTTCACACCTGTGATCTTGGAGACTCCCTGGGGCAACTGAATTCTGCCTGGGTAGATTATCAGAGGAACGCTAAGCCTCAGGGGTAACTCAAGATGCCTTTGGTTTCCTAAAAAGTAAAGAGCTTTGTTGGTCCAGTTGAAAAGGAATCTCAAATCTATACTCATCTTATACTCTTCATTGAAATTGAATGTCCCAACTGTCTATATTCCTGCAAATTGTGATTAAATATAAATTTTCTGACTTCAGCTCAGTTCAGCCTTATTCGCTTCTCTTTGACTAATATCCAACCTAGTGACAGAGTTATAGAAAATTCAAAAGTTTGTTTTGTGTGGTTGGTCCTAATACAAGTATTGTCTGGTACCAATATTGTCCATCTTCTTCAGGCCTTTGCAACAATGACAAAATTCATTGACAGGTTACTCTTCCTGTACCCCCAAAATAAGCATGCAATATCATTTGAATTCAAATCTTGAGAACACAATTTTACATGGCAAGAATACTGTATGGGCAGAATTATTTCCCAGATTTAATGATGACTATTATCATGATTCATCACTGATATCTTTTATGTACACTGAGAGCTTATGCACCAAAGATAAACTCCTAGTCCAAATCCAGTAACACTTGGCCAATAAAGAATTCTATTCTTCTCTACTTTACTCTACTCTACTCTACTCTAGCTCAAAACTTAATGGTTTTCCCTGTTTTTCCTTCCAAAAATCAGATCTGAAACATATGGCAATAGTATGTATGACATCACTTGGTGTTTGTTGAGAAGAGAGATGCTAGTGCCTTCTAGACCAAGGACCATGCTTGGTTTTTGAGGGATGTGCTGGGGAGGAAACACATCCTGAAAAATAATGGGTGAGGCCAAAATAATCCTTAAAAGGGATATTATCTCTATAGTTAATTAACATTAAATATAGTTAATATGATTACTCCCTGTTAGCAATAATTTCCTCTTTTTATTCTGTTTAAAATTATAAATTGGTAACAAGCTTTGAAAATTGAGGGCACATCCAAGGTTTGGAAAAGGTTCCGGTAAAAAGCAGAATGAGTTGTGCTTTCTCTTTGCTTACCATTCTTCCCTTTGCCAGTTTGGCATAATGGAACTACAGCAAACTAAAGGATAGTTCACAGGGGGGCTCCTATTTGGTCCAAATGGGGTCCTCTAGTTCCCATGAGCTTCAGCACTCACTAGTCAAGACCAAACTTTCATAGACACGCCTGTGTTTCCACATACACAGGGGTGGGCTTTAAAATTTTTAGCAAAGGGTTCTCTGCCCAATTGCTGGGTGGGTGTGGCCGTGGTAGGTGTGGCCTAGTAGGCCTCCTGCACCATGGCAGGGGGACATTTTTGCCCTCCCCGGGCTCCAGATGTTTTCCTCAAGCTTCTGGGAGGGCAAAAACGGCCTCGCTAGGCTCCGAAGGGCCTCTGGAAGCTGGAAATGGGCCCACTTCCAGCCTTCCCAAACTTCTGGTAGGCCCATTTATTGCCCACCCTGAGCCTCCATATGCGCCCTGCACTTACCTGCATCCAAAACATGCAGTGTGGGGACTCCTGGGAGGGGAGGGGCAGGGTGGGTGGGGCCAGCCAAAAGTGGGATTTGGGGGTTCTCCGAACTGTACAGAATCTTAGCTAGGGGCTCTCCTGAACCTCTGCGCACCCTCAGCAGCCCACCCCTGCATATATATCTTCCCAAGCTTGCTGGCTAACTAAGATGCTTTCCAAATGAGAGAGAGAGAGAGAGACATCTTTTGGAATCTCCAGACTGGCTTAAATCAGTGACCACATCCTTTACAATACTGATATTTCATTTCCAATCCTTATTTTAGAGATATTGTATTATTCCTTTCCTTTCTTCCCCCCCCCAATAGGCAATGGGACAACCAGATTAATTGGAGTAATGCAGACCCACTTCCTGAGGTGGGAATGCTGCAAACAACCTTCAAATACCCCATAGAGGTACATCACCCATCCCAAAAGCCAAAGTAAGCAAGGAAGTAATCAGCCTTATGGAAGCTGGTTCCATGTGCTGTGTATTTTCACAATCTCTTTCTAAATATAATTCTATATTTATTTAATGACTATTCTAAATATAAACTTATGCAATATTATATTAAGAAAAGACTGAATGAGAGATCTCTCAAGATACTGTGAGTACAATCTCAGCAGAAATATGTAGGCAAGAGATCATATATCAATTTAGCTGTATTCTCTATTTTTATGCATGATTTAAACATTTCAATTTCTTTAGAAACATATAAAATACAGGAACAACTGGGCATCATGGACAATTAAAGAAGAAGAACCAGCTACAGCAGGGGTATCAAACTCAAGTCCTTGGTGCTGGATCTGGCCTGCGGGGCTGCCCTGGAAACAGTGAAGGACCAGCCCACTGTGCTTCTGCCAGCAAAAACAGAGCTCCATTTTTACTGGCAGAGGGTTGAGAAGCCATTGCAGGCCAAAACGGAGCTCAGGAGCCCATTTTCACTGGCAGAGTGCTTAGGCCACCACAGCCCCACCTCCGATATGAGTGACGTTGAGCTGGCCATGCCCACCCTGGCCCCCCAAGGTCAAACACAACTCTGATGCAGCCCTCAATGAAATTGAGTTTGATGCCCCTGAGCTACAGAGTAGGAGCAAAGGGAAGCTGTATATTTTCAACATGACATTTTTAAGTACAGTATATGGCAATTTATTGTAAACCAAAGATTCAGTTATAGATTTAAGAAAGTCCATGAACTGAATGAGATGTTTTCTGAATGCCTTCCCACAGCAACTGATTAGATGCAAGTGGACATAGCTTTTTGAAAATCTAATACAAGGCAAGGTAAATTGGAGTTTCAATATTGTGGGAAAAACAGCGAACAATTAGTCAAACCCTGTTTGTAAAAGTGCTAACAAACAACTGATGACAAGCAACCTGAAGTGATTAGAAACTATGATAGAAAAAAGAAGAGAGAGAAAATGACATTAATTTGGGGTAGAGGAAGAAATTGGCATAGAGCTTTATTTCTTTATTTAGGTATGTTCTGTATCTACGGAATTCCCTTTCAAGGGATATGCATTTGGTGCAATATTACCTCTTAAAAGGACCTGGAAAACCTGTTTCTGTGAGCTGTTTTTCATCAGGACGCCTGTCTTTAAAAAAATAATAAAATAAATGGCTGCTATTTTTAAACTGGTCTTTGCTATTTGCTTATGTTACCTGCTTCAGCTAATATGGGTTCTGAACTGGCTTTTGAAACATTCAGATTTCTGTTTTATGGAACTGAATTGGATTTAAATGTATTATTTATAACTAATTAATTTCATTCTCTTATTTCAATTGATTTATCCAGACAGTAAGTCTAGATCCAAATGTACTTTTTATCCTTTTTATTTAAATTAACTTGAAAGTGACTTATTTTTAAATAAAGTAGCAACAAAATTTCTTTTGTTGAAGACTGCACTTTTTTTTTACTAACTGACTGATTGATTGATTCACTGGCTGATTATATGTCATCAAGTTATTGTAAATTCTTAGATCACATAGATTTTCTCCATGTCCTTTCCCTGGTTTCAAGTCTTCCAATGGTATATCATTTGCCAGTGTTGAATCCATCCACCTGGCTGCTAGTCATCTCTTCTTTTCCCTTCCAAATTTCCCAGCATTAGCGCCATTTCCAGAGGGCTAGTCTCTGCATAGTCCGAATTAGGTTAATTTGAGTCTAGTCATTTGTGCTCTGGTTGAAAATTCTGGAGTGATTTGAATGAGGATTCATTTGTTTTGTCTGGCCATAGGAATCTCAGAGATCTTCCCCCCACACCAACATTCAAAAGCATCAATGATCTTCCTATCAACTTCTTGTTGGTGGTGGGCAGGGCCAAAATGAATCAAGTCTAAAATCAGGTAAAATTACCCATTTCATTCTACATTTTCCTTTTCCTTTTTTCCTACACTCTGCTTTTCTGTCAGAGGGTGTATTCATACAATACATTTGGTTAGTAAGTTGAATCATTTCTCTGGATTTGTATAACATATTGAATTTTAAATTAACAAAAGGACCGAGCTCATCCATCAAGCTAAGATCACCCATCCAAAACCAACGATGACTAAAACTAACCAAGTTTAAAATGCTCTCCAAATACAGCCACAAGTTTTAAGCAAATGACCTGGACCAATCAGATCCTTTCTTCTTTTGACACCCTTTTTCTATCTCTCAAGCAATTGGTTGTCAGGAAAAGGGCAGAAGATGACTCTTATCAAAAGCCTGAACTGAATACTGGCAAAACACTTCTAAAAATTGGAAAGCAGAGAGCAGCATCAAAATAGCTTGAGGACCACCTGTAATTGTGTCACAGGCTATCTCCCCTGCCCTGAAAACTGCCCTAAAAATTTCTCAAACCAGAAGTGATTGCGGGTATGATCAGGGGTGGGATTCTACAGGTTCGCACCTATTCGCTAAAACTGGTTGTTAACATTCTAAGCAGTTTGGAGAACTGGTTGTTAGAAGAAATTACTGGCCTAATCCTGTAAGGAAGGCAGGAAGGAAACATTCTGGTGTTGCTTATAGAAACTGCCTCTCCGTTAACCCTTATTACATTCTTGGCAGGCCTAGACTTCCTTTCTCTGGAACATCTCTGGAGTTTTTTTCCCCTCCTTTGCTGGTACTTTGCTTGTGTGGAGTGACTATTCAAAGTTACAATGGTACTGAAAAAAGTGACTTATGACCACTTTTCACACTTGCGACTGTTGCAGCATCCCCACAGTCATGAGAGGCCAGGCGAGGAGATGTGTGCCTCGATGTGAGTGATGTTGAGTTGGCCACGCCCAGCCAGTCATATTACCACCATGCCATGCCCACCAACTAAGCCACGCCCACAGAACCGGTTGTTAAAAAAATTGAATCCCACCCCTGGGTATGATAAAATATCTCAAGATGTCCCTTGCAGTAGTAAGATTAAACCTCTGCCTGTTTAGAGAGCAGAAGGAATGGCCTTGCAAGGAAGAGAGGCTGATGCCCAAGCTAAGGAAATAACATCAAAAAATATGTCATACAGTCCCTCAATAGATTACAGAAAATTAAAATGAAGGAGAAGCACATTCAGATTTACAAGATTTTGTTCCTTTGGCTGAGTGTTTCTCAACCTTGGCAGTTTGGAGATATGTGGACTTCAAGCTAATGAAGTTGAGAAATACTGCTATAGCAGTTATAATAAAAATAATCATGACCTATATGGCATTCGTTTCTGTTGGGTGCGTAAGTGGGATGAAGGCAGTGAAGGGAAGACCTAAGTTTCCTACCCATCAACAACTCTGCTGGGGATAAGTTAGTTGATGGGTTAGGAGTGATGTGCTGAACACTAAGAAGTTTTTCAACGTTCTCAGTGATGTCCCCAGGGCCCAATTGCTGAAGCTTTTCTTTGGTAAAACATACCATGTGTTCAGCCCGGCCGCAAGGAAGGGTGCCCAGGGGCAGTCAGGGCATGTCTGATACCCTGTTGTGCTAGATAGGATTCAAAAAGGTTGGATGTAAACTGAGGGCCATTATCAGAGACAAGAACATCAGGTAACCCGTGGGTTACAAAAAGCTTTTTAAGCTGCTTGATGACAGCACCAGTGGTGGTGGATGCCATAGGAATGACCTCTAGCCATTTGGAATATGCATCTACTATAAAAAGGAATGTGTGCCCTCTGGTAGGGCCAGCGAAATCAATGTGAATCCTAGACCATGGGCCCCTAGGACATTCCCATTCCTGTGTGGGAGGTGGGGCAGGCCTGACTACCTGACAGTTGGGACAAAATGCAACCCAGTTTTCAACCATTTTGTCAATACCTGGCCACCATACATAACTCCTGGCCAATCCCTTCATCCTTACAATACCTGGATGACCCTCATGTAACATTTCCAAAACCTCTCTTTGCAGTTTTGCAGGAATAACCACCCTGTTACCCCACAAAATACATCCTCTTAATACAGATAATTCAGTTTGCCTGGATTTAAAAGGTTGGGCAAGGTGAGGTAGGTCTTGAAAAGGCCAACATTTCTTAATCTAGCCTATAACAGGAGCCAATAAAGTGTCTTTGGCAGTCTCTGGCAATTTCAGCAGCGTGTACTGGAAGCTTGGCAACAGTTTCTAGGAAGGGTTGCCTCAGGTTCAAAGTCCTCAGTGTGAAATGGAAGTGGGCAGAGACTCAAAGCATCAGCATGGCCAATGTCTTTCCCAGGCTTGTGGATGAGCTTGTATGAATAAGCAGCAAGAAATTCAGTCCACCTCAGCATTCTTGGTGACAGGATAGTGGGTGTAGGTTTGTCTCCTGCCACAATGCCTAACAAAGATTTGTGATCTGTGACAATGGTAAATGTTCTCCCATATAGATACTCATGGAATTTCTTGACAGCTGCAACAATTGCCAATGCTTCCTTGTCCAATTGGCTGTAATTCCTCTCTGCTTTGGTCAAAGTGCAAGAGTAAAATGCAATAGGGCTTCCCTCCGCTGGGAAGTCTGTGGCTCAAACCCCCGCCCCACTCCAAAAAAGGATGCATCACAAGTCAGTATAACAGGCAAATTCTCAGAGAACTGTATCAGTACAGCATCAGGCGTGATTAGTCTTTTAATATTGTTAAATGCTGATTGTTCCTTCCTGCCCCAGACCCAAACAGATTTTTTGTCCAGTAATCTGTGTAATGGTTCTGCAATGGTTGCCTTCTGAGGTAGGAACATGTGATAAAGTTAATAAGTCCAAGGAAGGCTTGCAAATCTGTTTTGCATTTTGGTCTAGGGCTTCTTTGATTGCTTGAACCTTGGCATCTGTAGGGTGGATGCCATGCTTGTCAATCATATAGCCAAGAACTCAACCTTGTCAGTTCTAAGAGTGCATTTTTCTTCCTTGACTTTTAACCCGCTTTTCTGAATCTGGTAAGGACTTCTCTGAGTCTTTCTTGTAATTGAGTGTCATTTTCAGCAGAGATTAACACATCATCAAAGTAAGGCACTACCCCTGGCAGTCCTTGGAGCATCCTTTCCATAAGGCTTTGGAAGATGCCTGGTGCCACGCTTACTCCAAACTGTAACCTTTTACATTTGAAGGCACCTCTATGAGTCACAATGGTTTGGGCCTCTGCAGTGGCATCATCAACTGTTAGTTGTTGATATGCCTGGGCCAGATCCAATTTGGCAAAGACTGTACCCCTGCCAAGTGAATGTAATAAATGACCACCACTGGAACTGGATATGCACTCTGTTGAAGCGCATGGTTCAATGTCCCCTTATAGTCTCCACAGATTCTTACTGACCCATCAGTCTTGACTGGTGTGACTATGGGTGTCTCCCATCTGGAGTGGTCAGTGGGCTCTAAAACTCCTTGAGCTATTAGTTTATCTAATTGTGCATCAATTTTTCCTTTAAAGCAAATGGGACCCTTCTGGGCTTTAAACGAATTGGGGGCACCTTGGGATCTAGGTTGAAAGTGATAGGGGTCCCCATATACTTGCCCAATCCTTCGCTGAAGACCTCTGGAAACTCAGACTTCAAGGCCTCCTCCCATTCAGTGTTGCTCACGGATTGATGCCAGTCACCTAGATGCCTAATGGATTGAACCACTCAAGTCCCAGCAAGCTTGGGCAATCCTTGTCCACGATGGTCAGGGCAAACGTTTGGTGTGGCCTTTGAACTTCATTTGATTTCTCTTGTTCCAACTACTATCTTGTTCCTTGGTAGAGTCAGTGCTTGCTTCTGGAAATGCTTCTTCTGAAGTGTTAGTCTGTGAATAGTGTCCCATGACACCATAGATAAATAGGAGCCTGAGTCCACTTCCATTTGGCAAGGCCTTCCTTCAATTAGTACCTTTACATGTACTTTTCTGCTTCTTAAGGGTGAAGAATGACCAATGGTGACTGTTTGATGAGTTTCATTCTTCCCATTGCTTCTGTGCTTCCCCATTTTCTCACTGAAGTTGTTAGGCTTGAATTCTTTATCAGGAAACTTTCTTCTGTGTGGAGTTCTGGATGATTTGCAGACTCTTGCTAGATGACCTTTTTTCACAACGGAGACAGATGGTATCAAGAAACTTGCAGTCAGTGGGGTGGCTTCCCCACAACCTCTGCAGTAAAAAATCTTGCCTCTTTCTCCCGGTCTTTCTTTTCCTCTCCATTCTGAGTCTATAAATTCCTTCCTCCACCTCACTACAATCTGACTCAGAATCTATTTGCTCAAGAATGAGTTGTTGTGGACTTTTCCACATCAGGATGGCTGAGGCCTTGTTAATTTTCTTCATGGCTGCTGCTGAGGACTTGGTGGCTTCTGCAAGAGGCCTCTTCTATAGCTTCCTTCAGTGTGATCTTAGGTCTCATTAATAATTTGCTCTGTAATACCTTGTCTTTAAGGCCTAGAACAAATCGATCGCATGGCCTCTTCTATGTTGTTAAATTCACATGCACCCCCAATGTCCCTTAAACTTGCCATGAAGTCATTTACGCTTTCGCTTTCCCCTTGATCGACGGTAAAACTTGTGTCTCTTAATGAGGCACGATACTTGTATGGCAGTAATGGGCTCTTAACAGCTTTTCTAAGTCAGGCCATTCCATTACCTTCACGTCTGCAGCTCGCCAATGCCTTCATCTTGAAAACTGCGGACGCAGTGCGCGAAGAAAGACCACCTCTTCCGCTTCTTGGAAATGTCGCGAGATCATTTCCCTCCAAATACATTTGGAACGATCCCATATCACAGTCCCAGATCGAGTCCCACGCCGGATCTGGGGGGGTGTTCAGCGCAGCCATCTCTCTCACCTTGTTTTCGTCGTCTTCTTCTTCAGGAAGGATCCCACCTTCACGCCAGTGTTAAGTTTGCATGAAGAGTCAGGAGTGCTTCAGTGAAGAGTTTATTAGTGACTACAGCTCATAACAGACCCGATTTGGCTGGGTTGCGGCTGCTACTTATAGCCACAGCCGCAGTTGCCAGCCAATCAGAGTGCAGGATTTTCCGCACTTTTAAACCAATCATTTTTGACATTTTACAAGAACAGTTCAAACTAAACCAATGACATTCAAACCTGCATACATAACAGTTTCTTATCTACATTGTTGACCTGACAGCTTTTTTTTACATAACCATATTTAATCATTGAATCATGCTATTGTAGCTATCACTTTGATTTTTTTAAACATACCCTACTGATCCCTGACAGCTTACAAGCAGGAGAAGGAAGTCTAGTTTATGTTACTCTAGAACAAATGAATGCAAAATTATTCTGATATGAAATATGGCTCTCTGAAACATTACAGTATAAAAAAGCACAATAAAACCACCAGCGGGAATTTAACATATTATTTTGCAACTCAGACTAGCCTTGCCACAAATTCTGGATACCAAGAGTTCAATATAATACAACTACTTGGCCCTGCAATTGATACCAGGTCAGTGTTTCAATCTGGGTGTCACCACCAAGTAGCCCTATTCTCTCCTCCTTCTCTTTTGATTTTTGAGGAGATGTTCCCCTGTTTCCGAGGTGTTCAGCAGTTAGGCCTGCTCTGCTTGTTTCTTGCCTTTGAGAGAAAGGTAACATCCTGACTACTCATTCAGCACTTGCTTAACTTGATGAAACCTGATGTGTCTCTTACAAAGCCAAGCAGGTTTTTTTAGTATAGCCTAGCATGTGAGATGCTTTACCTCAGTATTTTTCAAACTTGGCAACTTTAAGAACTATGGATTTTCTAACTCCCAGAACTCCTCAATCAATATCCTGGCTAGGGGAATTCAAGGAGTTGAAGGCCATACTTTTTAAAATTTCTAAGTTTGGAAAAATAAAATAAAATAAACCACTGCTTTACATACTAAGCAAATATCACCCCTCCCACTGTACTACTTTTGGTCAAAAGATAAATGTTTTCCATTATCTGCTCCAAGATTATCTGCTAATACTCTCCTGTATTAAATACTTCTTCTGTCCCTTAGTGGGTAAAGAATTTTTCTTCCTCCCCAGGTTATACTTGCAATTTATTTATTTATTGCCTCCAAGGGTCACAGGGCAGAACCAAAATTATGGTGGTGTTGCTGCAAGCTGAAACAGAGGGCTTCCTTTGCTTTGGGGGATGGCAAAGGAGGTGTGCTAAGCCAGCAGAGGCTTAGCCTACTGCCTGTTCTCAAACAAGACATCAACATCTAGATTGGAGGCTTCATGCAGGCACCAGCCATAGGCTGCCTATCTTTAGATAAGCTGCATAATTTTGATTTAAAAACCACCACAGTTTTAAAAAAATCTACACCAGAGGTGTCAAATTCAAGGCCCACAGGCCAGATCTGGCCTGCCGAGTGCTTAGATCAGAGCTATCCAGGAAACAGCGAAGGACTGGCCTACGGTGCCTCTGTCAGCAAAAATGGAGCTCAGGAAGACTGCATGAGGCCCTTCCGAGCTCCATTTTCACTGGCAGAGGGCTGCAGGACGCCATCACAGCTGGAAACGGAGCTCGGGGAGGCTGTGCACAGTCTGCAGGATGTCGAGCTGGCCATGCCCACCCCAGTCATGCCCACTTGGCCCACCTGAAGTCAAACACAACCCTGATGTGGCCCTCAATGAAATCAAGTTTGACACCCCTGTTCTACACTATTCCTTCTTTGCCTCTGAAGCAGAACAACCTTAACTGTTATATAAAGCAATATATTTTAAATCTGCCACACATTTCCAGAGCTAATTTTTTCTGCCATTTGATAATTGCTTCTCTTACCCCATTTGAGATTAGAAAAAACTTTTTTTCAACTTTTGGGGGAGATAACATTAAAAGGAGCTGGAGGTGGGAAAGAATTCCCACCATTTAAAATCCTTTTTAAAACTTTTGTAAAAATGCTGTGACTTGTGAAGAGTGTGGTTATCTAACTTGAAGCCAGATCAGGGGCACAGCACTAGATTTTAAAGTATTAACAAAGAGTTCATCTGAGTATACACGAAGTACTTTTTCCCACTTACTGAGCATACACAGCTTTAGAAAGAGGAGAGAAAGTTTAATAGGCAGAGTATCTTTCCTGCCCTTGATGTAAAGCCAGCTGTGGGGGAAGATTACAAAGTAGTGTGTACTCCATAGTTTAGAAGGCTCCTAGACTTCCAATAAAAATAGTCCTTACATTTTCTTTTAAATTTGTGTATGTATTATACTGCTTTGGATAATGCACAGCCTATATACTATAGAGCAGGGGTGGCGAACAAGTTTGACACAAAGAGCCACAATTTTAAACTGTGAGAGTCAGAGAGCCACACCACGCCTGGTCTGCAGTTGTTTCGAGGGATGGGAGACGGGATGATGCAGCCGCGGACTACGCTGAAATCTCTCCTCAGAGATCCCTCCTCAGAAGCAGCATAACAAAATCCAAACTTGGCAAAGAGCCACAGTATACAAAATAATGATAAGAGGCAAAGAGCAGATTCATTTTGGCGGAGTCATATGCTCGAGAGCCGCGTGTTCGCCACCCCTGCTATAGAGAGTGGCCATTATTGACCCACAAATGAAGGAACTCTTAGTTAGTTAGAGCACTTAGTTGCACTCTTTCTTTTATAAAGGTTTACACACTACACTGTTATCTAGCAAAGTGCTGCTCCTTTTTTAAATGATTGTGATTTTCTGTTCTAGAGTCATTCATGTTACAATGCAACACAGAGTTACAGGCAGCCATGCATATCCAAAATCATTAGATTTGGATGCAGAAACTCAGAATGATAGATTCATCAAAGTCCATCATCCTCTCCTGCCCTTGGAATTACCTGAAAATGGCCTCCCTACAGCTAAATGTAGTTTATCCAATAAACTATTATTAACATTGCCTGTGGTTGAGCACAGAGATCATCACCCCATTGTACAATGTACAGTTGGCATTCATGGTGAGGTTTTAAAAAAAGTAAAGGCAACAGCTTGAACCCAAGAAGAGGAGATGGAGAAAGTGAAGAAAAAGTATTTTGCATACTTAAGACTGTAATGATAGTCATAATGGGTAATAAACTCCATTGATGGGAGTTATTTCTGAATGAGCCACTTAAGCACTATGTTTGAACATGGAATACAAATCACAAACTAACACCTTAGAATAAACGAGGCAAGATACATGTGGATATAACCATTCATACAGCAATTGTTATTCATGTTATATTAGTAGGAAGAGGTTCTAATTTGGTAAACATTTAGTAGAGGGCAGTTGCTAAACCTTTCACATAAAAGATAATTACCCTTTTCCCTTGCCAAAGCTGATTTAATAGTCAACCACTAAGGAAGCTGTAAAAGCGTAACTATTTATAGCTAATCAGAGTCGATCAAGGCACGAGTGACTAAGAAAATCTGAGAAAGATTTATGATCTAGCAGCGTGTTTAACTTAGTTATCAGAGTTTTCTGAGTTTACACAATGCAGTTAATTATAATCCAAGAAAAAGACTGATTGTGAACATAGAAATGTCACCCAAAACACATAACTACCGTGTTTCCCCGAAAATAAGACCTACCCCGAAAGTAAGACCTAGCACTATTTTCTAAACCTGCCCTAATATAAGACCTACCCCGAAAATAAGACCTAGGGTAAATCTCCAGTTCCAGGAAGACTTTTCAGGGAGCAACCATGCACCCGCGAAACACCCCCCCCTACACACTCACACCCACTATTTGGCACCATAAATATATAAGACCTACCCCGAAAATAAGACCTAGTGTGTTTTTGGGAGCCAAAAAATATATAAGACAGTGTCTTATTTTCGGGGAAACACGGTAAGAGGTTTAGTTCCTGTTTTTGTTGACGAAACCATCTGCGAGATTTCTTACTACTTAAGCGAGTTGTGGTTAGACCAAGATTTCTCATATTGCTGGTTGCGACGCTGTATAGATATTTACTGAACTACACTTCCCAGCATGCCCTAGTATTGACCATTTGGGGCAGCTGGAAGCTGAAGTTTCAGCAGTCTTTAAAGTTAGCCTTGGCTATATTGCAAATACTGTAGAGCCGATTTGGCGTTGAATAGAGAGCGCCTCCTTCCGGCCAACAAACACTTCTCCTTCCAACATTAAGGCGCCTTCGTGCCGCCTTACACATCCAGGTTTAGAAACGCTCACAACGCGCGCGGTTGCAGAGCGTCTATTCGAAGGGAAGAAAGAAAGAAGGAAGAAAAGAGAAAAGCGAGAGATCTCCGCAGATAGGGAAGAGTTAACCCGCTGAATGCAGGCGTCGGGAACTCCGGCCAAGTCCCCACAGCGTGTGCGTTGTTGGTACCTGGGCGCCTGCCCCTGTCTCTGGGGTGGAGCCAACTCTAACCACAGGGCAGCCCTGTCTGCATTCCTTCAGAGTGACTGACAGCTGCGTGACTAGCTCGGCTCATCCCAGCTCGTTTTTGGATCGAGTTGAAAGAGCTGCCTCCTCCAGGCTAATTCAAACGACTGCCTTTTGAAATCCTCCGATTCGGGAGCGAGGGAGTCAAGGCAACAGGTCCAGAGGGTGGCTGGCTAGCTAGCTGGGTGGTGTTCAGATTGCTGGCTTGCACATTTCTAAGCGAGAGGTTGCCTGACAGAGGCTCCTGTACCTTGGAAGCCGAGTTCTCTTAACTAGGATCAAGTCCATCAGTGCCTGTCCTGATAAAGGCCTGGGCTGATGGAATCTCAGTGAAGGAGTGGTTCTAAGACCCTGGAGTTTCCAGGCCTCATTTGGCTCCTAATAAGAAAAGGAGGGTGGGGGGAGGGGACATAAGCTGAACTTTTTTTTTGCCTTCCAAAGGTTTGTTCCATTTATTTGTTCATTTATTTATCAAACGTGTGCAAGACAACAACTATAGGTGTAAACATAAACAAGAACAAAGGGAGTAAATAGAGATAAATGGGGACAGTAAGACAGGGATGGTAGGCACGCTGGTGCACTTATGCACGCCCCCTTTAAGGACCTCTTAGGAATAGGGTGAGGTCCCCGGTAGACTGAGGTTGAAGGTGTGAGGGGCTGAGGCTGTAACAATGGAGTTCCAGGCGTTGCTGAAGTCGTATTTTCTGCAGTCGAGTTTGGAATGGCTTAACTTGAGTTTGTATCGGTTGTTTGCACATCAAAGCTGAACAGAAAATTACACCAGTCTAATTGCTTTCTGCCTTGTTCCACGATGTAGTGGTCAGTGATCACTAGAATTGGAAAGATAGAGGTTCAAATCACTGTTGGGTTAGTAGGGAATTTGAGGGTAGAATCTTAGGAGAGAGATTCTGAAGATCATTGACTGGAATCACACATTGGGTTAAGCTAGTAAGTAGTTCTTTGTCGTTTAGTGTATTGGGAAAAGTCCACCATTGTGGTAGTCCAATCCCATGTGTGTTTCAAGAAATCCAGACACGGAGCATCTCTCTCCAATTGTGTGTAGAGAAGGTGCCCATGGTTATTTTGTTTTGGCATCTACCAGACTCTCTGCCCCACCTGGTTTTTTACATTAAAGAATTATTTTTAATTAAAAAAAATGAAAAGGCAGAATGCTACAAAGCAAAAGTACCAACCCCCAGACTTAACTTTATTTCCAAGAATACCTCCAGGGCTCAAAAAGATCCCATGAGCTTTCTTAGAAAATAAAAATGATGTACTGCTACAGTCCAGGTGCTATGTGTATCTGCCCTGGAAAAGGAGCAAGAGATCACATGTGGTAGGGAAGATGCTGCGTTTTTTGTTGCCATCCTTCAAACCTGATCTGTCTTACACTTTTTAAAAAAAGTGTGGGCATCAATACTGAATGAAGTGGATTTGGCACCCTTTTCCAAAAAACTCTGGGTTATTGATGATCTATTTTTGGGATCAAGGTTTCCCAAATGGTAAAATGTACTGATGCAGACATTCTGGGGAAAGTGTGAAGAACCTTTTAATTCAGGAAGGTCAAACTGGTGGCTTGTGGGCCGGATGTGTCACTTGCAGGCCATGCCCACCCCAGCTCCATGAAGGGAAAATCATGTGATGGCAACGTGACACACACATGTTTTAGTTACATTGTTACAATAAATTATTTTTCCCAGTGTTTCATTATACAATATTACTTTCATTCTTCATTTGTATTCATTTTGGAGTTTGAATAGATATAATCTTCAACTAATGACTACAATTGGGACCAGAGTTCCAGTTGCTAAGGAAGGTGATTTTTAAGTGAGTTGCATCCAGTTTTATGACATTTTTGCCATAGTTTTTAAACAAGTCACTAGTTTTTAAGCGAATCACATGGTTGTTAAGCAAATTTGAGTTCCCCCATTTTCTTTGATTATCACAAGCCAGTTGGGAAGGTTGCAAATGATGATCATATGACCCTGGGATGATGCAACCATTGTAAATACATGTTAGTTGCCAAGTACCTGAATTTTAATCACATAAACGTGGTGATGCTACAACAGTTGTAAGTGCAAGGACCAGTTATATATGATTTTTTTCAGTACCACTGTAACTTCGAATGATCATTAAACAAATGGTTGTAGGTTAAGGACTATCTATTTTATGGCAGGTATGTATGTATATTAAGATGATATTAAAGGGGGGAGTGATGGCAAAAAGTTTGTGAACCTCCATTTTAGACATTTAGATATATGATTTTCTAATTAGTTGTGTGTTGGTTCAGCGTGCGGATGCTTGGTTTATTTTGAAGAGGCACGTCATGGAGATAATGTGATTTTTCTTGTGGAGGCAAAGAATTGGCACAGTTCTCCTTGATGGAACACTTGTGTAACCCTAAGATATTGTCCAGCAGTTGTACTGGTGAGACCTGGCACAGGTGAATGAAGCAATGCAGCTATGTTGCTTCTCATTTAGAAATACTGGGGAGGGTAAGGGAGATGTGGTAACTTTGCAAAGCAATCTTATTAAAGCCAAGCATCCTTCAAAATATTCCACAACCTGCTCTATATTTATTGAACCATCTTATCATTAATCAGATTCTTCAACTTTTGAGATATCTCAAAATCTGACCCAAGGGGCTTTAAGCTGAAACTTGTGGAGGACGGAGGAGAGACCTATATAAAATATGGAAGGAATCAATAATGAGCAGATAAATGCAGGAAGGAATATTGTATTTCTTTGTATTTTATTTTATTTGTATTCTGCCTTTATTATTTTTACAAATAACTCAAGGCATGAGCCTTGATGGTGCAGGCTGTTAAACACCTAGCACATAGCTCCAGCTGCCTGCAATTAGTGCAGGCTCGAATCCCACCAGGCTCAAGGTTGACTCAGCCTTCCATCCTCTCGGGGTAGGTAAATTGAGGACCCAAGATTGTCGGGGGCAATAAGCTGACTTTGTAAAAATGCCGCTTAGTAATAAGCAGGCATATACAATGGAATGAAAGCTATTGCTGAGTGCATTGGGTTGCGCTCCAAAATTGTAAGCCGCCCTGAGTCTCCGGAGAAGAGCGGCATATAAATATGAATTTAAAAAAAATTACATATCTAAATCACCTTCCTTCTCCGGATTTCCCCACAACAACAACCCTTGAGGTGAGTTAGGCTGAGAGAGAGTGACTGGCCAAGATCACCCAGCTGGATTTCATGGCTAAAAATCCCAGTCTCCCACTTTCTAGCTGGTGCCTTAACTACTAGACCAGGGGTGTCAAACTCACATCATCATGATGTCATCTCGTGATGTATCACGTCTTCCCCCCCCCTTCGCTAAACTGGGCTTGGGTGTGGCCAGCACAGGCCGCGAGTTTGGCACCCCTGTACTAGACCAAGTTTTGTGACCCAATGGTTCTACTGCCCATATAGAACTGTAAAGAGCAAGGGAAACAAACAGGCAAAATTAGAATCATTAAGAAATTTATAAGAAAATGGTTTAGAAGACTGAGTTAATAGAAAAATAACTCATTCCACTCATGAATTTGATAGAGTAACTTGTGAGTTGAATGTAAGGATTGAGGAATATAAATTATTCAAAAATAACAAGACAGACAAAATGGAGACAGAATAACATTATATATAAAGAAAGTACATACATATATATTGGGGTTCAATCAAGAGTACAAGAAAGGCAGAAGATATGGATGATGCCCTTCCAGGCCATACTTCAGAATTTTCAGGGAAGAGATACATAGTAATAATGGGACCCAGGAAAACCTTTGAAAAATAAAGCTGGCCAAAATTAAACTGATCCCAACATTTCTCTGGTCTTCCAGCTGTTTCAGTTCCCAAAGGATTGAAGAAGAGATAAGGGGATTAGCTTTCCTAGATGTAAATCTAACAAGTATGAAAATGCTGGTTGAAGAGGTTTCAGTGTAGCACTTCCTTCAGTGGAAGTGAAGACATCATCTTCAAGATAAAAGAGAAGATAAAAGCACTAAAGCTGAATTTTGTTGGCTTTCCCAGTAAACCAAGTAAACCAAGGATGGATCCATTGCTAGAAGAAGATAGGTGGATAATAACAGGAAAGGGGGAGGGGACATAACATTTCAGTTTCTATTTTGCTATGAATCTCTCCCAAAATTGATATTCCTTTCAAATGAACCTAAGCAGAACAATTAGTAGAAGGAGGAGGAGTATACATAGTTAGGGAGTATCTGACTGTCGTGAATGAAGTCTCTAGGACCCAACCAATTACCTATGTGAGTCTTCAAAGATCTTATGGATTCCTCTGGTACGCCAGTTGCTATGATTTGTTTAACAACTGTGACAAAAAAGTTTGTAAAATCATGATTAACTTAATAATCTTCCTTAGCAATTAAAAATTTAGTGCCTATGGACATAGGTTAAGGACTACTTGTGTGGCATAGTTTTAAATTACTTGGATAATAGAAAATTATTACAGATAACATTAAGAGATTGGGAACAGCAAGCACTGCAGGAGGATCATGGAATAATGAGTCAGAACCAGCGAGAGGAATTTCAACAAAGATAATGGCAATCCTACATTAGGATAAGAAAAGAAAAGAGTGTAAGATTGGGAATGGAACACGTGAGAAAGGATCTGTGTATCTTTCTGGATCACAAGTTAAAGATGAACTAGGAGTGTAATGGAGCTGTAAAAAATGCAAAGGCAATTCTCAAATACATCAACAGAAGTATAGGATTACACTTGAAAAGTAATCAAACCTTTTCATTCTAAATTAGTCAGACAACTTTATATAATTTTAGGCACCACATTTGAGGAAGAATATTGACAAACTGTAACAATCAAGGTGATAAAGGGTCTGAAAAAAGGGGGTTAACAGTTGTTGGATAGGCTGGAGAAGAAAATACAGCAGGGAGATGTGATAGCTGTTTCCAAAGTATCTGATAAGCTGTCAGATAGAAGACAAGGCAGAATTATTCAGAATTGCTGTAGAATGCAGGGCAAGGAACAACCCTTTAAATTACAAGAGAATATATTCTGGTGGGATATTAGGATCAGAATAAATTCAGAGATGGTAGACTGTATTGCGCTGGAGTTATTTAAACAGAATCTGAAAGACCATCTGTTGTAGATCTATTGTATTGAATTCCTGCACTGTTCTATATAATCTCTAAGATCCCTTTCAACCTTTGCATTCTATGTTTCAATTAATATGTGAAGCACTAATCCAGGTTAACAAAATCTAACAAAATTGACTCATACTCTGTTCTGTGGAATACATTTCCAGATAAGATTTCTTGAAGCTTGAATAAATATATCCACTTGTTTTAGGCTTCCCATCGTACCTGTCAGCCCCCTTACTATCTTTCTTTAAATGCACATACCCATATTTTGAAGCTAATGCCACATAAGAACAAGAACTAATACTAGGGTTTATCCAGAGTTGAGAAGCTACTGGGAGTTGGGAAAAGTGAGACATTCCTCTGATGACTAATCTTTTTCTATCTGGATTCAGTTCGACTCCAGCCTCAACAAGAAAAAAATACTAACTAGCTTTCTAATTTATAAATATAGAAATAAATTACATAAGTTTATTTCTATAAATTACTTTTATAAATAGCCCTAGTTGCCTTTCAAATGGACCAAAGAGCAGCTTCAAAAAACAGGGCAGAAGATTGTGAGTTCTAGTCCCAGATTAGGCATGAAAGCTGGCTAGTTGACTTTCGGTTAATTACTATCTCTCAGCCCAAATCACCTCACAGAGAAAATAGGAAGAAGATAGAGAAAATAGGAAGAGGAAGGTATTTGTCACTCTATAAAAATAATACAGGTGAGATACAAATCCATTCATTCATTCATTCATTCATTCATTGGTATCTTTGATCTAAAGTTCTTAAATGCATCAACCTGTTGTGCAGATCTCTTGTTTGTTTTCTGCTGCAGTGATTCTAATCTAAGTCCAAGGTTTGGAGATTATGGCCCTCTGGATGCTGTGGGATTCATTATTACCAGCCATAGAATCCATGGTCAAGGATAATGGAAGATGTATTCAAATAACTCCTTGAGACCTGTAGATTTTTCATTCCCCAGTCTACACATTAGAGAGGTAAATGATTTATTTAAAGAGTATAAGGATTTGGATTTTATAAAATGAAGCACACAAGTAAAAATTCATAGAATTCAGCATGGGAATATATATTTGAACACATGGTTCATTTTCCACTGTATTTCATATCCCCAAACCTAAAAAAGGTGGAATAATATAAATATGCAAAGAAAATTGTTTCATAAAGAACAGTAAGCAAAAGAAATGATAGCTTAGAAAAAGTAGGCACATTTGATGGCTAGAAATATCTCAATTGTCTGGATATGAGACACAATTCACGTGTTCATTATTGGGTGTTGTGAGTGAAACTGCATTCTTACAATGGGCCTAAAGTGTATACATGTGCAGAGTTTATAAAAATGAATGAGGAATGCCCATGCCATCTTAACTTCTGATGTGGATCCTTCATATAACAATTTAGGTATTTTTTGTTACCATTTTAGACTGCTTGTGGTATAAGCCTGGGGGTGATCTGCTAAGAATGTGTGACAAATGCTCAAGTCATAAAAGTAATTCATAAACAGCTGATGAGTTGGTAAACCTGTTTTTAGAGATGGACCAGTTCAGATGATGAACATGGATACAAGTAGTTGCAGTTCCTCCATGCAATAAAATCAAACCTTTCCATAAAGAAAACTAGAGGCTAAGGAACTAGATATACTGCTTTGCCCTGACATTTGCTTGTTCAATTTTATAGAAAAATAACACAAGTAGTTCAAATCATTACAAGCACCATTTCTTTTTCCATCTGACATGTATGAAAACTAAATGGCTTCTTGGGGATAGTATCTATTTAGCCAGAATGGGGAGTGGATCCAGCACAGAATAGCTACCTGTTTCAAAAAAATATGGCTATTCTATTCTTCACTGACATTGGATATTTTCAGCCTTCTCCTACTCTGCTTTATTTATAGAGATTATAGCCCTCATACTGCAGGGCATTTGGCTAGGAATTGGAGGGATTATTGACAGAATAAGGATGCTAGATTGCAGAAGACTGAATAGTACTGAGGCAGCAATAATTAAGAATCCCTTACAGATTGACATCTACAAACAGAAACTTACACCATAGGTTGTAATTACAAGTATGATTATTCATCTCCATCTAGTATTAGAAATCCAGGGAACTATCCTTGGCAGGACATATATTGCACAGGTAGGAAAAATAGGGTTTCCCCCTACCTACATAATGCTTGCCAGTTTAAATCAGTTTTGACTCTCAAGGAATTCAGTGCAATGTGCTTTTGAGACAGGTGTGAAGGCGTCCTCAATCCACTACAGCAATTTAAACTTTGTATGTGCTGAAGTATATGATGTGCTTTTAGGGTCCTTCTATATCAAAAGTCATTAGAACTATTTAAAAAGTTTTGCAGCTACTCCTTTTCTTCCTTGGTAGGTCTTTTCTAATGGAAAAGATAAAATATCTGGAAGAATTATAGGTTAGAAGACATTTCCCGAGGTAACATTTCAGATATGAAACAGTTTGATTGCACAACACAACCTACCTAGAATCCACCAGGGTGCTTCTATACAACAAACTAGATCATTACTCAAATCTAGTAATTCTGGGGTTGAAGAGCTCCATGTTGGAATAGGATACTGTAAATTAGCATAGCACACTAGCCACACTCCCTCTCTCAATAATGTAAAGCTGGACAATATTCTAGCACTAAAGCTATCATAACAAGAGACACTTTCAGTGCAGGAACCTGTGGCTCCAGTTTGTGAAAGCTGGCTGGAAACATTCATCAGCTACTGACAAGTTTGACATTCATCTCTTGATTTGCCCTTTGGCCTTCACGATGGTGATGATGAAGCCATACCAAGACAGCCCAGCCAATGATTGTCCAAGGATCTGTCACTATCCCTGCCAGAACAAACAACAGAGACAAATGGCCCCCATCAACAGTAAATGGCACTTAATCACATGCAGAAGGAAAACTGGTCAAGCAGACAATCCAGGCACCATATGTGAATTCTTAGCTAATCGCCATAAATTGCCCCAATTTGTTAACAAGCCTTGCAATGGGCATATGAACCCCAAAAGCTACAAAATTCTTTCTCAACTGCAGCTGCATGGAAATAATTTTGCACTTGTGCCTGCCTGGACTTTTTCCCAACTTGACTGAAAATGGCAGACCTGTAGCTGGTGCTGTTTGTTGCCTTTAGCAGTCTAAGCTTTGTGCAGTGCTGGTGAAGGGTATTGGTAAAGGAGAAACTTAAAAAGAAAAGTTGAAGGAATCATTAAAGCCATACTTCATGTGAAGCAGGACAAAGGTATTAAAGCTATAATTCATACAATAGTTGATGTACTATCCAAATCAATCTTCCCAACTGAGTGCCCTTCAGATGTCTTAAAACGATTTCCAATTATCATATGGGCTGGGGCTTATGGGAATTTTATTCCAACTTATTTGATGGAAGCCCATTTTGAAGCTTGTCTCTGAGATGCATCCTCAGTTTTCCTTAAAAAATATCCAAAGGAGTAGACTACAATTAATTAACTAACTAACAGAGGCAGAAGAGATTAAGAAGAGGTGCAAAATTACACAGAAGAGCTATAAAGAACGAACTTAACGTTCCTGATAACCACGATGGGGTGGTCACTTACCTCGAGCCAGACTTCCTAGAATCTGAAGTCAAATGGGCCTTAGGAAATCTGAGCAACAACAAAGCTAATGGAGGTGACAGTGTTCCAGCTGAGCTATTCAAAACCTTAAAAGATGATGTAGTAGAAGTGCTACACTCAATTTGCCAGGAAATTTGGAAAACTCAACAGTGGCCACAGGATTGCAAAAGGTCAGTTTACATTCCAATTCCAAAGAAAGGCAATGCCAAAGACTGTTCAAACTATTGCACCATTGCACTCATTTCACATGCTAGTAAAGTTATGCTTAAAATCCTACAAGCTAGGTTCCAGCAGTATGTGGATTGAGAACTACCAGAAGTACAGGCAGGATTTCAATGAGGCAGAGGAACTAGAGATCAAAATACCAACATACGCTGGATCATGGAGAAAGCTAGGGAGTTCCAGAAAAACATCTACTTCTGCCTCATTGACTATGCTAAAGCCTTTGATTGTGTGGTTCACAACAAATTGGGGCAAGTTCTTAAAGAGATGGGAGTATCAGACCATCATATTAGTTTCAAGGTGCTAGTAACAACTTATAAAGCCCTAAATGGCTTGGGTCCAAGGTACTTGCAGGAACGCCTCCTGCCAGCATCACACTCCGATTGCCCTGTACGCTCCCATAGGAGGGGCCTCCTTGGGATACCATCGGTTAGGCATTGTCGGCTGGCGGTCCCCAGGGCTAGGGCCTTTTCTGTGGGAGCACCCGCCCTCTGGAATCAGCTCCCCGTGGATCTCCGTTTGGCCCCTGATCTCCACTCCTTCCGCCGGGACCTGAAGACCTGGCTGTTTCAACAGGCCGGTCTGGATTGACCCCGGGGATGGGGGTTTTAACTGTTTTGATTTTTTAATTGATTGCTCAGACTTGTATGTGTTTAATTTACTTTTATTGTAATTCTATGTTATTTTTTAATGTTCGCCACCCTGAGCCCTTAGAGAGAAGGGCCGCATACAAGTTGAATAAATTGTTTATTATTATTATTATTATTATTATTATTATTATTATTATTATTATTTGTCTCTTGAGAAACCTATATGCAGGTCAAGAAGCAACAGTGGGAACTGGACACGGAACCACTGATTGGTTCAAATTTGGGAAAGGAGTCTGGCAAAGCTGTATACTGTCACTGCCTATTTAACTTATATGCAAAGTACATCATGAGAAAGGTAAGGCTAGATTAATCAAAAGTTGGAATTAAGATTGCCAGGAGAAATAGCAACAACCTCAGATATGCAAATGATACCACTCTAATGGCAGAAGTGAAGCGGAACTGAAGAGCATTTTGATGCGGGTGAAGAAGGAGAGTGCAAAAGTTGGCTTGAACTCAACATTAAGAAAACCAAGATCATGGCATCCGGCCCTTTCAATTCCTGGCAAATAGATGGGGAAGAAATGGAGGTAGTGACAGATTTTATTTTCCTGGGCTCCTAAGATCACCGCAGATGGGGATTGCAGCCAAGAAATTAAAAGACTCTTGCTCCTGGGGAGGAAAGCTTTAGCAAATCTATACAGCTTACTAAAAAACAGAGACATCACCCTGCCAACAAAAGTGCGTATAGTCAAGGCTATGCTTTTCCCAGGTGCAATGTATGGCTGTGAAAGTTGGACCATAAGAAAGGCTGAGTGCCAAAGAATTGAACTATGGTGCTGGAGAAGACTCCTGTGGGTCCCTTGGACTGCAAGGCGATCAAACTGGTCAGTCCTAGAGGAGATCAACCCTGACTGTTCTTTAGAAGGCCTGTTCCTGAAGATGAAACTGAAATACTTTGGCCACCTAATGAGAAGGAAGGACTCATTGGAGAAGACCCTAATGCTGGGAAAGATTGAGGGCAATAGAAGAATGGGATGACAGAGAATGAGGTGGTTGGATGGAGTCACTGAAGCAGTAGGTGTGAGTTTAAATGGACTCCAGAAGATGGTAGAGGACAGGAAGGCCTGGAGGAATGTTGTCCATGGGGTCACAATGGGTTGGACATGACTTTGCAACTAACAACAACAGACTACCATTTCCGTAATTCTCTTTACTGTCCACTATTTTAAAATTTACAACAATTTTTTCTTGGGAGGTGCATTGTAGTATTTGCTTGTTTGTTTTTCCCTTTTTAGGGCTTGAAGGCAAAATTATAAGTACCCTGCCCAGTTCTTTCCTCACAGGCATTCTCTGAGTTAGGTTAAAATGAAAGACAGCAACTAGCTGAGCAAAATTAGCAAGCTTCAAGAAAGAATGAAAATTTAAAAATCAGGTCTCACTCTAGCCAAATGCCACATTGTCCACCCTGACAATATCCAGAATATGCATAAGCTTATACTGTTGAGTGCAGCAGTTCAGTGTTTGTACCTCTTCTAAGCCTGGAACACAAGACATGAAAAACAGGCCATCTTTTATGCTGAATTTGAAAATTTCTTGGAAGCTATTTGCTAACTGACTGTAATAGTATTAGCTTTTACAATATTGGCTCTATGTTAAGTTAGGATTTCTGGCAAACATGTCATGAAGTCGCTGTAATTGAAGCAGCAACTTCTAGCATCACTGAGATTGTTATTGTTGTGTAGAAACCAATCATGAGTACAACAATTTGATGGATGATACTTCAGACAGACTTTCATTATACATCAAACTTGCATAGCCTAGATGCTTTTTAGTAGCTGTTCCCACAACACAGAGATACACAGTTCATATTTTAGACTATTGCATGGTTCAAATATAGTTATTGTGAATATTTTATGGTTCAAGGTGCTGCCTAAACTCAGAAAATAGGATTAATTAATAAGGCACAGTAATATACCATGCAAACACGCCTGACATGTTCCTTTGCTTTGTCTTTCTGTCAGTTTCTTTTTAAACTGGGACATCTTTCCACTGGTACAATTATGATGGAGCCCAAACTAAACCAAATAAAACATAAATACTAGGCAAACTTGAGGATATCTGTGAAATGCATTCCCCTTACTGGCTTCCATCACTTTCTACTGCATGTGAAGCTCATGTAACTCCATACAAATATTCCACCCCTCCCAAAATAAGAAAAAATAATAGTCAAAACTATGTTAGAAAGATATCTACCCTTGATTACCTTTCTTCTTGGTACCCGATTTTCTTCTTGCAAGGAACTTTGTTTATTTGTTTGGGGAAGGAATCACATTATCCCTTGCCTTTATGAGTTGCCATGGCCCAGTTGTTACCACTTCATGCAAAATTTGTGAGAAATCAAAACACAATCAGACCCAGCCATTCAGACTTGTTCTCCCCACCTCTGCAGGATTTAACTTTATTCAGCTTATGGATTTTTTTCCTAGAGATATGGGTTGTCCTCAACTTACGAACACAATTGAGCATTTGTTAACTGAGTTTTGCCCCATCTTATGAACTTTCTTAACCACAGTTATTAAGTGAATCACTGCAATTGATAAGTTAGCAACCTGGTTGTTAAATGAATCTGGCTTCCCTATTGACTTTGCTTGTCAAAAGGTTGCAAAAGATGATCATACAACCTTGGGGCAGAGCAATGATCATAAGTATGAACCAGTTGCCAAGCATGAATTTTGACCACATGATCATGGCGATACTATAAAGGTTGTAACTGAAAAATGGTGATAAGTCACTTTTTTCAGTGCTTCTGTAACTTTGAATGGTCATTAAATGAACTGTTGTAAGTCAAGGACTACCAATACATATCAACGCACCCCCTTTTTCGTAGGTCTGATTAGGATTACTCTTCTCCAGGTTAATCCATTTCATTCATTCTCTCACACAGTACTGTGTTCCACCCTACCCCAGAATCCTGGCCACAGTCATACCACTGAGCATACACAGGTTCATTGGATCCTCAACTGAGCTCCTTTCTGCAAATCTTGAAATTCTTTTCCTCCAAATCTAGACATTTTTTTCCTCTTATGGGTGAAAAAGCCATAGCACTTGCAGAAATGAGACAGCTGTGTGATGATGGAAGCTACAGGCCAACACTTAGAAAAGAAGGGCCTGTTGAAAGGTGATGTATATCTGCTAACCTATAAAATTTGAATCTTAATGTCTGGATGCCAGTTACCAAGAGAGTTTGATACAGACAATGTTCAATTCAATGGATTCCTTTGCCAAGTGGGCAATTTGCTTTTAGTCTTTGATGCATGGAACAGATTGTGTGGGTTTTCATTGGAAGGTAAGTGCAGGATGCTTGGGGTGGAGGTGGGAGAACTGTCCACCCCTTCCCTTCATCTTCTTATTCAGAATTAAGCTCCTTAACTCGGAGAACTCCAGCCCACCTGTGACCGTTGCTGCCGTCACACCCAGTTTTGAAAGGGGCCTTTGTACTTGCCTCATTCTACCTGGGCTTCACCTTTGGTCTGTGATCATAGGGCTGTCTCTTTTAATTATCTCTCTTCGTCCCGCCTGGACTGTTCATCCAGGGGTCATCTGGGGTCGTTGCTTATTGGGAAGAAGAGACGTCACCAGGAGGGTTGTGTTTCAGAACTTTCCTTTGATGCCAGAAATTACATGTTGGCTCTTCCCCCAGCTCCCAGGAACAGATGCAAAAACTAAAAGGCATTCACTTCAGAATTGATTGTGCTTTCCTTGCACAATCAAGCAAAATGTGCCAATTGATTATCCAGTGCACAGGGGCCAAATGCTGCTTCCCCTTATATGTTGAGACCAGAATCTTGACAGGACTTTAGACATCTTTACATCTTTAAACCTGTTCGTAGTAGCCAATTAGTTTGAGAGCAAACCTTGTAGAGCTTCGAGCAAACATCTTTTCAAACAATCCTAGCAGAAGTGAGGTAAAGCACCAACAAGTTCTCTTCTGAGGAGTTCATCAAGATGCTCCAATGAATGGATAAGTGTTAAAAATAAAAGAATGTTAACCTTAGAAGGATATAATATACAGGCAGGGTGGCATGCCTTCTTGTGGCAAGACAAACAACAAATTCATGGCTATTTTCAAAGGCATAAAATTAGGCAGACCCTACTAAATGTAAGGAATAAAACTAAATGACAAATTTACATTGAAATACCAACTTGGCTATCTACATTAGAAGCATTAATGTACCCACATTTATTGCATCGAGGGCAGGTTATTACGTATGAGGACATATTAGATGAGAAGGGTGATTTAAAAACAAGACAGGAGTTGAAAGACCTGGGATTTGAGATAGAATGGTGGGGCTATTTACAATTACAGTCGAGATACAGTAAACATATGAAAGAATGGGGTATTAGCTGATAGAAAACAATTAGACAAAATATTATTAGGTACGGATGAGAATCTGATTTAAAAATTTTACAAAGTATTATTAGAATGCAAACTAGAAGAAGAAAAGGTGAAAGAAACAATATTGGCCTGGATGAAAGACTTCAGATACGGTATAAATTTGGACGATTGGCAAATTTTATGGGATAGGAATAGAAAAATAACTTTGGCGGCATCATATAAAGAAAATGTACGCAAAATGTTTTACCGATGGCATATTCCACCATCAAAATTGACAAAAATGTACCCAAAACTATCCCCTAAATGTTGGAACTGCAATAAAGCAATTGCATGCATGGTGGAAATGTGAAAAAGCTCAAACATACTGGCTGAAAATTAGAAATTGGTTAGAAGAGATGTGTAAAATTAAAATAGAATTCAGACCTGAAATTCATCTATTGGGTATCAATGTGGGAAAATATAATAAAGAGATAATATATTTAATAGTCCATGTCACCATCGCAGCAAGACTACTACTCGCCCAAAGATGGAAATGTAATGATATGCCAGATGAGATGGAAATAATTAGAAAAATTTGGACATGCGCCAAAATGGATAGAGTAACTCAAAAGATAGGGCTGAATCTGATTATTACAAAATCTGGGAAAAGTTTACTGCTGGTTTAAAAAAAGAAAGGAGTAAATGTATTAATGACGATTAACATTTATGTATATATGTAAATTTGTATTCTTTGTTATATGTATTATTTGAGGATGTAAGACAAGTAGGTGTGTGGGGATGTATGCACCACGTTCATTGTTTTTAAATGTTTTTTTCTTTTTGTTTCATTAATAATATATATACACACACACACACATACACATAAACACACACACACACACACACATATATATAAAGATGCTCCAATGAACTTGGCCCAAATAATCTTATCAAATCCAAGAGTCTAAAAGCAGTCCTTGCAAGATTCTTTGCTATCTGTAGACCCAAACTGTGAAGAACACAAATTTATTGGATTTTTGCTTAACCTACTCTTTCTCTCCAGAAGATATTCTTCACCCAGATGTTTTGAGTTGGACATCATGAATTTTAATTACTATATATTTTTCCTTGTATTTTAAATGTGTGTGTGTATGTGTATTTGAATGTGTGTGAGGGGGGATATATGTACTCATAAGGTATACCTTATATGTGCGTGTCTATGTGTACATCATGTATGTACACATACACATAACAATAACAATAACAGTATGGAAAAACAAAGTTAAAAATTCATATTATTAGAATATAATATAATATATTTCATATTATTAAAATAAATTTCAATTTTTAATTCATGCAACCAATTAGCAACTGAAGAAAAATCATAATCGAGATTGAGGCTTCTAAAATGTGACAGGATAAATATTTTATGACACAAGCATGTATCAGTGTATTGGGTTACACTATTATGACTGTCATGTATATTCTAAAGCAAGGCTTTTCAAACCTTGCAACTTTAAGATGTGTGAACCTACTCCCAGAATTCCCCAGCCAGTATCCCAATAGAATTCTGGCAGTTGAAGTCCAATATCTTAAAGTTGCCAAGCTTTCAAAACAGTACTTTAACATTGCTAATGTTCTTAGCTCTTTTCACAAAGTTTAGGTTTGCAGAGCAGAAGAAAAGTAATAAAAGAGTTTTTAGTCTATCATGCAGCTTCCTGCCACTGTTTCATTTTGTCTCCACTTTCATGTCTTGGAAAACCTTACTTGCAACGGGAGACTTAATTGTGTAGGCAAAGAAATTTTTTAAGACCAGAAAGTTCTTTCTATACTTACAGTTTCAATGTAATGGAAAAATACATTCTGGCTTAAAGTGCACTACCATCTAGGAGATGGAGTGGCAGGGAGGGAACTTTTCTGGATAACATATGGGTTGGGTAATGTTTACTAAGCTGCTCCTATTTCCAAGGGCCAAGAATGGTGCAATGGTGTGGGGAGACACTTAGTCCCTGTGGTGAGCCATGCCACAGAAGTAGCTTACCATGTGGTGATGACACCCCACATGGTAGCCATATGGTCCCTAGAACATGTGTGCAAGGACAAAACCTCTAGCACCCCCACCAACCATGTATGATAACCCCCCAGCCCATGTGATAATCTCGAAGCTGGTGGTCCAGTTTGGAGTCAGTGAAAAAGCTACAGAAATCATTTGACTAAGCCAACAGAATGATGTTAAGAAGATACAGAGAATCCAACTTTAATATGGACCCAACTAAAAATAATTTGAGGTTGGTTTCAATAAAGGCTGGAGGTAATTAAAGGCTATCCAGTAGCATAAGATAAAACAGAAAAAATAGGGCATGTTCATGCCACATTTGGATGCATGTAAGAAAAGGATCTCAGCATCTTTAAAGATAATGCAACCATGACTGTATTCAAATAACAATAATGAGGACAGATGCTACATCATCTCAGCCATGGCTGGGTGATGCTATAAATGACCAATCATTTGGATCCCACCAATGAGGTGAAAACAGGTGGTTTTACAATTGGCAGTTATCATCTTATTTTTCTTTTTCTTATGGAAGGCCCAAGACAAACCAGTTGATTTATTGACCCAATAATCCTCTTCTGTTCTTCATTCTGAACGAGGAGGTTTGTGAAAGAAAACTGCAGAAGGCTTCCAACATGCTCCACTTTGTGACATACTTCTGAACAGAAATATACAGCCTGATTTATTTTATACTTGGGAAAAGAATAATGTTTCTTTTTTCAACAATTTCCTTTTTCTCTTTCTCACATTCCCCCCTCCCCATTTTCTTCCCAAGTCTTCACATACAGATCTTGGAAAATAAGTTGGTCTGACAATCCAGTCAGAAACATAGATGTTATTTAAAAAAAAGAAATCATGAGGAATTGAAATGGACCCATCACCCTAGTTCATCCCACAGAGGTTCCCAATCACTTGAATTTCAATAGACAATACATTTCTTTTCAGTCCAGATGAGCATAATTCCCTGAGGTGTTTGACGGAAATAAAAGCTTTACTTTACCTCTGCAGTGTGTGGCTTGGCTTGCTTGTGTGAATCATATTATTTACTCAGCAAGCAATTTTGGTTTGGGACACTTAGACCTGATCTGCACACATGTCACTTAGTTTTGTGTGTGTGTGGTGTGTGGCTAGCTTTGTTTTGTGGTAGGAATAGGGTGGGCTAAGAGAATGTAAGTCTCCTCCTAGTTTATGGGTCTATGAGACATCAACCCTTGAGGGATAAGATAGGAAGTCTTCTACCTGTTCTAGAGACTGCATTATAAGAAGTCTATCCAGCAGAGTAGGCTTGATGTTTGACTCATATTGCAACCAGCTAAGCATTTCCTGTATATCTCATTCATCTGGGAACTTGAAGAGCTATTGCAGGTGATGTGCCTCTTAGTTCTTTGCTAGGAACTCATTTGTATAAATATGTAGCAAACACCTTCCTAATCCTGGCCAGCCATGGAGAAAGATCTCTCAAATGATTGGAATAGAAGCTTATTACCAAGAAGACTCATGTAACCTTGATTGTAGACCAAGCCAACCTCAGCACTTGCAAGTACTGCATAGGCTAACCTATTTGAAACTTTTGATGGGTTTTGCAAATGCTTTGCAGATAGTAGCAAATCTGATTTCAAATCTGAGCATTCTTTGACTATAAAAACCCACTTGTGACATTTTAAACTGCATAGAGACAATGGACTATGTGCTTTCAGTGAGAAGAGTGGCCATTCATGAAATTCACAATGTGTTTTCCCACTTGTCAGGTGTCAACAGTGTGAGGTAGTCCAGACAAGAAGCAGAATCTTGCCAGCCTGACCCCTTATGGACTTTTTGCTGAAGAAAGAAAGAAAATCCTAAACTTGTGATTTATGGGTTTGGTGATTAGAAAGGATAGCTTAAAGAAGAAGGAGATTATGATGTAGCCTTAGAGAGTAAAATATAAATGCATTTATAATTTCAGTCAAAAGGATTAAAGATGCTTCTTTACCATGTTTTTTCTTTTCTTTCTTATTTGTTTGCTATTTTTCTTGACCTATTTGTTTCTTTTCTAATATTTGTATTTCTTTAATAAAACTATAAGTACAGGTAGTCCTTGACATGAGCATAATTGAGCCTCAAATTTTTGTTGTGATGATCTTGGAACACAGCAGTCATCCTAAAAGGCAGTTGCCAAGCATCTGAATTTTGATCACACGCTCATGGGATGCTGCAAAGGTTGTAAAACTGTGAAAAACTGTCATAAATCACTTTTTTTCATCGCCATTGTAACTTTAAACGGTCACTAAATGAACTGTTGTAAGTTGAGGACTAACTGTATTTTTGCATTGCTGAAAGTACAACTTTCCCCCTCATCTTTAGAGTCCATGTAACTGGAGAGGATCCCTTCCCTTGCCACCTGCCAATTCCTTTTCTGGGCTCAGTTATTTGTTATCTGTCCATTCTCTCGTCTGCAACTCTTCCTTTCCCCCAAAGTTATTCTCGTATAACATTACATCATGAATGCCTTTTTCCTCAGAAATAATGCTTCTCCTTGACTGGTGGAACTTATGGGCAATTGTGGTGGTAGAGATATGTGAAGGGTATTAATCTAAGGAGCACTAAGATATTCAATTTTTTTTATTTATGCCAGTCTGGCAATGCCAAGGGAAGTCAGCAAATTCAAAGTTAGACCAGATTCGGAACCTGATTTGGAACTCTTCCTCTTCTGATAGTTATCTTTGAAAAATTGCTGGAATATTCTATCCTCAGAATGCTGTATTTTGCCTCTCCCTTATGGTTTATATGCACAACTGAATACAGTGTGTTTCAAACTGTTTGGCACCATAAGTATCACTTATGGGAAGCTATCAAGAAAAGGTATACACCAGGGGTGTCAAACTCGAGTCGTCACAGTGGCATCACATGACATATTGCAACTTTTCCCCCTTCGCTAAACTGTGTGTGGACGTGGCCTGCGCATGACGCATCCGGCCTGCAGGCGCAGGTGCAGACCTGGTGTACACTATTTAATACAATCAGAGACAAATCACACCAGGCTGTTTTCTATGGATATTGTGAAAATGATTAAGGAGGTTGAACTGAGAAACTGCCTAGAAAGCATCCATCTTGTCCTGGAGAATGGATAGCTCATCTCAGTTCATCCAAAATGCTGGTGGTTTGAAAAGGCGTTGGGGGGATCTGTTTGCTTGGATTTGGGTTTTATAATGTCCATCAGATATTTAGGAACAAAGAAATTATGATTCAACTGGACATCTTTGGAGGCAGAACATTGGACTCAAATAATGAATAAATACAGTAAGCACTGAAGCCATTAGTGGCCAAAATCTCACAACCTCTGTAGCATCTCCCATAATTAGTAAGGTGTGTGTCTCCAGCTCACGTTCAAAACACAGCATGTTGTTTGCCAACTGAGCAGCAATTGTGTTTTGGAAAAAATATCTCCAACGTAGTGCCTCTGTGAGAACCCTTAACATTGCTGTGGCACCTCAATACCCTCTAAAAAATCTGATAAATTGTCCCAGTGCTGAGAGGCCTGAATAGAAGTTTCCCAAAAGAGTGTCTGTGGAATAACCTTCATATAAAAGCAGAACTCTACAATTCTATCAAGGATGGATTTAGCCATTATATATTATTTCATTCACCAGCCAGGCCCAGGATATCAGGGAAGTAGCACTGTCCTTAATAAGCAAAGAACCAGTGTTTTCCTCCCCCCACCCTCATTTTTTTTGGCTTCCACTTATTTTCCACATTCTATAAAGCATAAGAGGAGGAAAAAGAGGAGGAAGAACTACCTACCTATGAATATTTAGGAAGCCCAAATAATCTCCCTGTAGCCAATCTATCTGCAATAAACAGTTGCTGAAATCCTATTAAAGGACTTTATAAGTATTAGTTCAGCTGGGATGAGTGTATTGATTTTATTCAAAATTCTTTGACTGTTGGTGTTTCTTTGTTCTTGTATTTGTCTTGTTCCAATAAATCTCCTATTACACCTTTAAATTTGATTTATTTGTAACATAAGAGGATTATTTATTAAAGCCCTTCCCACATGTAATACTGTACCCTTACATAGCTATGCTTGTATTTCAGGACTGACATAATGAATATGCTCTGTAATTCTGGGCTTGTGGACCAAAGGACTATCTTGTCTATTGTTTTATAACAAGGCTGAAAGAAGAAAAGTTTCAATCCAAGCTTGTGGTGGCCAATTATAATGACCTTTTACTGGGACTCTGGGAACCCCTTGAATAAAGACACTGCTGTAGATCCTTTTGAAGTATTACTCCTCATGGTTTGTAATAACCTCTGTCAACTTCAAGGACTTCTAATGCAGACAAGAGAATTAGACCAGGATGGTGGAAAAGGATGGAGGTGAAAGCATTCATGTTTAGTGGTTGGGAAGGAAGAATCAAAAGATACGATTGTATTCACAATCTGCTCGATGGCTTCATGGATAGATCTGTCTGGTTCAGGGCACAATAATAAGGGAAGCAGAGTATCAAAAATGTCAAGATGCCCAGTACAAGTAAAAAGGAGTAAAGCTTCAATTACACAGTTATAGCCATGTTGTTAATGTTTTTTAATCCTTTCTGGAGACATTCTTGTCAGAGCATTCCAACAAAGCCTTATTGTCACTTTCCAGAACTTCATCAAATCTAAAACTGGTCTTACAATGGCCCACAGGAGGCTACCCTCTCTAAACTGAATAATTCAGGAAGAGAAATCTCCTGTTGGGACAGAGACTATACCATTCCACAGCTCCAGGCAATTCCTAGTACTTCATACTGTTCAGAGAGCTTTCTTTGCATCTTTGCAAACAATACATTTTACATATGCATATTGTTAATTAGCCCTTGCTAATTAAAGAGGAAAAGAAGGGATTTAATTATTTTAAAGTCCTCAAATCTTTATTTTGGATACCCCTCTGAAGAAGATCTGATTAGGAATATCTTTCCCCAAAGATTTCCAGATTCTAAATTAGGATCCGGAAGAGGAATGTATAGGACAGAAGGAATGGGGAATGGGGAAGGAAAACAACGCCATGATCCAACAGTTAAAGCAGTATTTCTCAATTTCAGAATCTTTAAGATGTGACGACTTGAACATCTAGAATTCCCCTGCCAGAGATAAAATCTGATTTAAGAATCAAATAACTTCTATATTGTTAAACAGAGGGTTAAAAAAGGTGCAAGGATCTTTTTATAGAAAAATATACAAGCATGACATTTGAAGCTCCATTGGAATAAGCATAAAACTATTATTTTTAATCTGTTACAACTAAGGATGATTTACGTTTATCTCACTCATGGAATGATGTGTCTGTACCTTTGTTTTCTTTCAAGATGTATGGATTGGATAGCTCAGAGAGAACTGAGAGAATTTAGGGAGACTTGAAAAAATATTTTTGTACTACCTTTTTCTTGATTGTCTAAACCAAGTTGTCTAATCTGGCTGTCTAAATTGCTTCTTCTGGTAAAATGCAGTTCTTTTATTACTTACATACATGCATACTGAATATCATACTGACTGAAAAAGGCAAGATTTCTTGTTCTCTAAGTAATGCTGGATAATATTCCAGAGAGAAGCAGAGATGGTTAAACAGATCCTTTTATCCAAATCAGAGATTATATCTAATTTTGTCTCTATTTTGAAACTGTTTCTGGATTTTGTGTTTGCAATGGGGAGAAAAAATGAAACTTTGATTCCATTTTTGTAAATAAAGGCTTATTGTTATAGAAATGGCTTGTACATAGTATTGTGTAAAAGCAAAAAGTTGTGGTTGTAATGTTGTTACTTTCTACTGTGCTAAAGAGGGTCAGAAGTTGATGCCTTTTTCTTTTTTTCTCTCTCCCATTACACTGTACCCCTCTTCCTCCCTCTCTTCTTACTTCTTCATGTTTTTTTCTTTGTATTTTATACTTTGATAAACTAATTTTAAAAAGTTAAATCATAAGGAAAAAAACAAGATTTCTCTTCCTCTAAGGCCAATTGAAGGACCAAAGGAGACCAAAATTGGTTCATGCATGGTAACACAAATGGGAGGAGACTGTTTCGTTTACACCTAGATTGCAATCTTTGATGAATCATATTTGAAAAGTAACTCCAGTATTGTGCCACTTATGAAATGCCATGTTGGGTCAAGTTAAATATCTAACTTCTATGCTCAACCTTTGAGAATCATCTACACATCAGATTTCTAACCATCTTGCCTGCTATTTGAACACTGACTGCTCTTAGTGCAGAACAAAAAAAAGGAGAGGAGACACCTATACTGTGAAGTATCATGCATTTAAATCTTTTTAATATCCACAGTAAGACAGACTGGACAACATGCATTATGGGGAATATTCAAACATCCTTTCTGATATTTTTAAGAGGAAAGTAATGATGTAACTTTGAATCTGTTGTGGGACCTTGGATCTTCATCCAGTTATTCAGCCCTACTTGAACCTCCCTAAAACTGCTTTTCTTCTTTAGTTCCCATCATCCTTAAAACCTAATGTTTCTGGGAAGATTTTGGATAGCATGGACAGTCTTTAATCCTCTTTCTCCTGACTTTCATTCCATATTATGTCCTGGAGAAAAGCAAAGTGGCCTTTGATTGTCACTTTAGAGAGAATCTCTGTCAGAAATGTCTAAGTAGACCTTTGAGTTGATCTTCCCAAAGTTCTTCCAGTTTTTGCGAATTTCCAGAGAAATTGCCACTTTCTAGATCAGTGTTTCTCAACCTTGGCCATGTTAAGATGTGTGGACTTCAACTCCCACTATTCATCAGCCACCAGCTTCACCTTATTTTATATTCGGAGCAACGAAGACCTTCTCATATTGTATGCAGCATTGCAGAGCTTTTTTACATACGGGATGGAAAGAAAAAATGGTAAAAAGTTGTCAGAGTTATTCTTCAGCCTTTCTTTTTCGAAAAAAAAATTCTGAAAAATTCAATAGGGGTAATAAAAGAAAGGGCAAACAAAACTTAGAAAGAAAAATAAAAATAAAAAGAACAAAAAGTGCAGGAAAGAAAGAGGAAGAAATAAGAAGAGAAATATTTGAAGAAGCAATTTCCAATTTTCATCACATGTTCTGACAAATTAAGCAATATTTCAGGTTGCAAGTATCTCTTCGTTTCATGACCCACCAAATTCATAACTATTAACATTTCAGTCCTTATGTCACCAAAATGGCCATTAATGTTTCCCAGAGCTTTATAGAAACATATTTTCTTTTAACCTTGGTCAAACAAACCAATATTTACTCCTTCCTTTTCTTCTGTCTTAATTTTCAATTTATTCAGATGTTGTTACGTCTCTTTATTATATTTTTTCTACCTCAGAGGCATTCTTTAGCCTTTCTACTAGTAGTGGGATTCATTTTTTTTTACTACTGGTTCTTTTTTTTTTTAATTACATTTATATGCCGCCCTTCTCCAGAGACTCAGGGCGGCTTACAATTTTTGGGATGCAACCCAGTGTGCTCAGCAATAGCCTTCATTCCATTGTATATGCCTGCTTATTACTAAGCGGCATTTTTACAAGGTCAGCTAATTGCCCCCAACAATCTTGGGTCCTCAATTTACCTACCCCGAGAGGATGGAAGGCTGAGTCAACCTTGAGCCTGGTGGGATTCGAGCCTACAGTAATTGTAGGCAGCTGGATCTTAAGTGCAGACAATTAACAGCCTGAGCCACCAAGGCTCTTTGGGCATGGCTTGGTGGGCATGGCAGGAGAAGGATACTGAAAAATCTCCAGTCAGAGGTGGTAACTGCCAGTTCTTCGAACTACTCAAAATTTCCGCTACTGGTTCTCTAGAACTGGTCAGAACCTGCTGAATACCGCCTCTGCTTTCTATCCTTTAAGTGTGACTAAATAGAATTTTGAGAACCAAAAGAGGGCAATAATTTCCAGGAGAGGAGAATGAATGGATAGGCTTCTGGTAAAAGGAAAAAGTTTCAACAATAAAAATGAGACATTTTTTATATCTCTGTGGTTTAGAATACAACACTGGGCAAAGCAGGCAGAAGATATAAGTCTGGAAGGTTCTTGTTATCCAAGATAAGAATGGGCAACCTTTTTTTTTTCTCTTGAGGGCTGCAAGTAATTCGTTAGGGTCACTTGTCATTAATGTAGAAGACTTTGCTCCTGCTTTTCGCTCTCTCTCTCTCTCTCCCTCTGCCTCCCTCTCTCCCTCCCTCCCTCTCCCTCCCTCCCTCTCCCCTCCCTCTCTCTCTTTCTGTGTGTGTGTGGTGTGTGTGTGTTCTCATCTTTCCTCTGCTCAGCAGATTACTAAGGAGACAAATATCTTCTGCCAAGGTCTTTGTTCATTTACCCAGGGCTTTTGAAATTAAGCCAAAATTCACATGAAATTATGCTGAGAACTGTGAGAGGCCTTGCATTTTGTCTATTTGAAGGAAGGCAATAATGTTACAAAGAAGCCTCAACAAATACTGGAATGTGTTGATTAATAATAAATTGGGTTTACACAGCACATGACATCCTTCCTCTGAGTTAAGAAAACCCTGTTGCTGTATCCAGTTAGTCTGGCAGGATTTAGATCACACAACATGCTGAACTAGAGATAGAAATAGAGAACAAGTTATCTGTTACCCTGCAACTGAAGCCTCACCACTTTCATACACTCGATTTACAGCCATAATTGAATCCAAGATTTCTGTTGCTAAACAAGAGAGTTGTTAAGTGAGTTTTGCTTCATTTTACAATCTTTCTCGCCACGTTTAAGTGAATCACTGCAGTTATTGAGTTAGTAACAGTTATTAAATGAATCTGGCTTTGTGTGTCAGGAAATCACAAAAGGCAATCACATGACCCCTGGGATATTGCAACCATCATAAATAGGAATCAATTGCCAAGCAACTGAATTTTGATCATGTGATAATGGAGATGCTGCAATGATTGTAAGTGTGAAAAATGTTCAAAAGTCACTTTCCCAGTGCTGCTATAACTTTGAATGGTCACTAAATGAATCCTTATTAGCCAAGGACGTGTACATATGCAGCAAGTCCAACACATATAAAAAATGGGTGGAACTTTAATTGTGCACAGTCACAAGCTCCATTTACATTTCATTGACCCTCTCCATCCACCAGTGCCTCCAAACAGGCTTGAGTGTAGCATGCTGTATGAATTCATGTCCTAGAACAGGAGTACCTATGAATGGAAATAGATGTGTACCACTGTCAGACCCACTACTGTTTAAACCACTAAGTAAAAATTATCCTTGGCACCATTCATTGGTAAAGGAATAGTTTTAATACAAGTCAAATGAATTACAATCAAGCATAGCCAAAACTGAGAATCATGCACCAAAATTTCTAAGTTCAACTTTTTCCTTCCTTAGTGGCCTCCCATTGCTGACCAATCAGGTTCAGGCAAGATATTTTCTGAACGGTCCCTTCATGCGTAGGTTGGTATGCAGCTGCCTTATTCTCCCAGCCAGTTGACCTTGAAGAAACATCTGGAAGAGATACAGCCGTTGCTTTTGTTTTCTCTCCTCCAAAGTATCCACCCTCCCATCCATCTTTCCCAGAGAGAACTTTTCCAGAGTCCGCAGCAGATTGTCACCATATGATAGCGAAGCAAAAGCAAGAATAAGATGACAGCTGACAGCCACAGGAAAATAGCCACAAGCTAGGGTTCTTTGTTAAATTATTTAACTTAATCAAAATTATGGATTACCTCAGTCACAGCTGCAATTTTAGATGGTTTACAAAATATTTTTTAAAATAATGTTAAAATTAACAACTCATAACAGAAAATAGTCAAGCACCCACATCAGAGAAGACAGCAAAAACAGTTGCAGAATTATCAAAGATACTATCCTGGAATAGGATTACACACATACACACACACACACACACACACACACACACAGCCCCAGAAGTACAATACTGTGGTGGGATTCAAATTTTTTTACTACCGGTTCTGTGGGCATGGCTTGGTGGGCATGGCAGGGGAAGGATAAAATCTCCAGTCAGAGGTGGTATTTGCCGGTCTTACTCAAAATAAATGATTACAGGACAATGAAATCTAAAAAAAAGAAAAACCTTTGCCATTTCATTAAATGCTGAAATGCTAATCTGAACAGCAGTGCCACCTATTGACTTTTATTACAAAGACAAAGCTGCCTTTCACAGCAGCCCAGAATAAAAAAACAGAGTGGCAACATATATATATATATATTAATTATATACTGATTTCTTCTTAACCAGTAGGATGAGTGTCTAGGGCTAGATTAGGCTAGATTATCCTAGGCTAGATTATTCAGTAGGATGAAGGTCTCCTTTAAGCACCACATTTCCAAAGGCATCAGTTATTATTAATAATCGCAATAGCAAAGTGTAAAATTGTGTTGCTCACCTAATGCTGCCATCAGAACTTGTTAAGTTACTTTTAAAAATTACTGGAACTCCTTTTTCTTCCAGCATGAATTTTTGCTCTTAACCACATTTGTTCACTTTTCCGTCCGAAGCCAGACATTCTTTTACTACTTTCTGGCATATAAACCCTGACCACAACCCACTTTAATAAAACTCAGGGCTGATTTGCTATTTGCTTTACTAAAAGTAGGAAATACAATATGAGATTGCCTACCATTCATATGGTTGTCAGACAGTGAGTAACAATTAACATATATTTGATTGCACAGTAAAGGCTGCTAACCTTGATATTTCTCCCACCCTCCATACTTTTGATCCCCCTGCCATGAGGAGGAGAAAATATGAAGACCTGACATTTCTAAACATTAGAAATGAAAGAAGTGACTCTCATATAATTCTGTGGGGAACAATATGTAATTATCAATAAACTGTTACATTAGCATCTAGGAAACTATATACTAGCATATTACTTGCAAAGGCATGAAAGCCTATAGTCAGAAATCAAATTGTTTATATTCTCATTTTAAAAGATTTAGTATACTGGGTGTAAACGCATAGCCAGGAGCTGATATAAGTTCTGATCATTGCTGAGAATCATGCCAAAAGAGCCACCACAATCCTGGGCTGGGTCAACAGAAGCTCAATGTCAAGATCATAAGAAGTGATAGTACCACTTCATGCTCTACTGGTGACATTACACCTGGAATACTATCTCCAGTTTTGGTTATCAGAATAAAAGAATGCTGAGGAACTGGAAACAGCACAGAGCACAAAGATGCTGAGTAGTGTGGATAAATGGTTTAAAGACCTGAATACGTTTATCTTAAAGAAGAAAAGGCTAAGGGGAGACATGCTAGGAATCTTCCAATTCTTGAGGGGTTGTCATAGAGAAGAGAATGTGGACTTATTCTCTGTAATACCTAGGGGTATTACAAAACCAATGGGTAGAAGCTTTACTAGAGACAGACAGAGATCCAAATTTGAAATAAGTAATACTTTCTGGCTCATGAAGCTATTAAACCATAGAATAGCCTACTTCCTAGAATTGTAGGTGTTTTACCACTGGAGGTTTTTAAATGAAGGTTGGATGCAGATATTTGTCTGAGGAAAACTGCCCTGGGCAGGAGGTTGAACTAGAAACCTTTCAACTCTATGATTCTATAAAAAGAACATGACTATGGAAAATATTAAATGCAGAATTGATGGAGAAATATTAAAACTAAAGGACTAAGATGACCTACAACTAACACCAAACACTCAGTTTGAGGAATCATATTTTATTTATTTATTTATTTATTTATTTATTTATTTATTTATTGGACTTGTATGTCACCCCATCTCCTCAAGACTCGGGCAGCTCACAACTAAAAACAACAACAATAAATACTTAAAAAGAAATTAAACTAATTTCACAAGCCCAAAAATACAAAAACTAAAATTTACAAAAATAATTAAGAAACCATCCCCCCCCCAAGGAGGGTCACAGCCTGGATTGGTCAAACAACCAGGTCTTCAAATCATGGCTGGTGGAAGGTGCGAGGTCAGGGGCCAGGTGGAGCCCCAGGGGCAGTTGGTTCCAGAGGTCAGGGTCCGACAGAATAGGCTCATCGCCGGGGACCGCCAGCCACATTGGCTTGCCGACGGGACCCTCGAGGAGTCCGCCTATGTGCTCGACAGGGCTGTTGGCACTCGATATCGGCAGAAGACGCTCCCTTAAATATTGAGGACCCATGTCATGAAGGACTTTGTATGTTAAAACCAGAACCTTGAATCTCACCTGGAGTGCAACTGGCAACCAATGCAGGCAGCGCAGGAGGGGGTAACATGGGAGAATCGGGAAACTCCCATCACCTGCCACGCCAAGATTTTGCACCAGTTGCAATCTCCGATGGTATGCAAGGGCAGTCCTAAATAGAGAGCATTGCAGTAGTCGAAGTCTAGAGGTAACAAGGGCATGAGTGACTGTGCGCAGGGCATCTCGTCCAGAAATGGGCAAAGGACGAACAAGGCGGAGCTGGGCAAAGGCCCCTGGCAACGGCCCCCACCTGCTCCTCCAACCGAGCCATACATCCAGGAGGACCCCAGATTCCAGCCCTATCCACAGGCAACACCTCTCCCCTATGGCCAAAGATGGATATTCCTGACTGCCAGATGCTGGTATGCACAGCCACTCAGTCTTGGCCGGTTGAGTCAGCATGTTCCCGCCATCCAAATCCATACCGCATCCAAACACTGGGTCATCAGGGAGGGCATCACTGATCTGGTTTGGGGTGGAGATGTACAGCTGGGTGTCATCTGCATACTGATGGAATCTCACCCCAAAACCATGGATGATCTCACCCAGCTGCTTCATGTAGATGTTAGAAGAGGGGAGAGGACCGACCCTGAGGGACCCCACAAGAGAGCACCTGGGGTCAACCTCAACCCCCCCTGCCAACACCGACAGACCGCCCGAGAGGTAGGAGGTGAACCACTGAAGAACAGTGCCCCCACTCCCAACCTCTGAGGCGACGCAAAAGGATACCATGGTCGATGGTATCGAAAGCCACTGAGAGATCTAATAGGACCAGGACAGAGAAAAACCCTGTCCTGAGCCCTCCAGAGATCATCCATCAGCATGACCAATGCCGTCTCTGTGCTGTAACTGGGTCGGAAGCCCGATTGATATGGATCCAGGTAGTCCGCTTCATCCAGGAAAAGTGGAAACTGCTGAGCCACCACACTCTCAACAACCTCGCCAAAAAGCGAAGGTTGGAGACTGGACTAAAAGTTGTCAACATGGTCGGGTCCAGGGCAGGCTTCTTCAGGAGGGGTCTCACCACCACTCCTTCAAGGCGGAGGAAAAACACCCTCTCTTAAGAAGCATTGACAACTGCCGGAGCCAACCCAGGTGGCCTCCCTAGGCATAAGCCAACCAGGAGGGACACGGGTCCAACAAACATGTGGTGGAACTCAGCCGCCAGATAGTCCTGTCCACTTCATCCTCAGAAACAGGATCGAACTCATCCCAGATCACACCGCCGGACTGCTTGTATCCCATTCCCAGACCACCACAAATCAGAGACAACCCGCCTGAATCCGAAGGATCTTATCCGACAGATATTGACCAAACTCCTCAGCCCTTCCTCAAGAATGGGTCGCCCCTCCCAGATGAAGGGAGAGCGGGTAGCCCCAAACAGGGCGGCTGGGCTAGTTATTCGTGACTATGAGGGTGGAGAGATAAGACCTCTCGCCGCCTCATAGCTACCAGGTAAGTCCTAATATGGGCTCTTAGCTGGGCTCGATGGATTGGGAGGGTGGACCTCCACCTGCTCTCTAAACCCCCTCCGATGACATCTCCTCGGCTCCTCAGTATACCAAGGAGCCATCCGGGATCCACGGCATGTGAGGGGACGATGGGGACAACCCTGTTGAGGGCATCTGATGCAGCTTGTTGCTGCTGCCAGATCCTCAGCAGAGCTGTGGGCAAGGGAAGGGAAAACACCCCAGTTCCGCCTGGAACCTCTCAGGGTCCATCAGGCGCCTGGGGTGAACCATCTAAGTGGCTCCTCATCCCAGCAGTGGGGGGGCCTGTTGGAAGACCAGCCGTAGGAGATAGTGATCAGACCATGGAACGGGCACCAGAAAAGTGGCTTGCCCTCTGTCACTATGCCACTGTTCAGAGACAAAACTAGGTCAAGGGTGTTTCCCCTCATGAGAGTCGGCCTTGAATCAATTGTCAGGCCCATGGCTTCCATAGATGCCATGAATTCCTGGGCCAAACCCGATGCTCCCCCAGGAGGGCAGATTGAAGTCCCCAGGACTATAAGGCCCGGAACTCCACCGCCACCCCCGAGAGGAGATCGAGAAGCCCAGGCAGGGCTGCTGTCACACAGCTGGGGAAAGGTATGCAAGCAGCAAGCCCACCCAACCTAGGCCCCCACCTCAAGAGGAGGGTCTCACTCCCGCCCATCTCTGGAACTGCGACTCCTCCCTTGGAAACAGGGTCTCCTAAATAACCACGCCACCCGCCATCCCTTCCCTGGGCCCGTGGTGCAGAACCCAGAAACCTGGAGGGCATCAACCAGAGGAACACCTCCTCCGGCCCAACCAGGTTTTGGTGATACAGGCCAGGTCCGCAGCCTCCTCTCAATGATCTCACAGAGGAGGGAGGACTTATTAGCCATGGACCTGGCATTAAAATACACACCAACCTAAGCCCAGGGGTCCCAGTTCCCATGCCCCCTAGGGAGGAGGCCATAGGGTCGGAGAGTGCCACCACACACAAAGATGGCGGCACGCTCCCCAAAACATGATATGGCCCCATGCCTCAATGTCTCCTGCCAATCCCAACCACCCTGGGAATCATGTCCCCACTCAGCACCCCGGGCCCCGCTGGCCCCCAACCCCCAACCCCCACCATGCACCGGGCTGCAAGAAGACTCCCTCCCCCCCCTCCCTAACCCCTTGAAACCCCTCCCTATCCCATTAAAACATTGAATTAAAAATTTAAAAGACATCCCTTAAAACCAGATTTAAAATTTGGCCCTTGGTCAGCCATGCCACCTCTCGGGATCCCAGGATCCATCCTTAAGGTAGGCTTTTTGGAACCCCTGGGCCATCCCAAAGACAAGGAACAGTCTGGAAGGCCCATAGTTCCAGCAGCAGCAGTAAGTGAGCATGTTACAAAGGTGGAAATCGATGGGGAAAAAAAGGAGGAACATTTGGTGAAAGTTGGTAAAAAAGATGTAAAGTGCATAGATGTAAAGTGCATAAAGGAGAGGTCCAGGCAAAATGTCCACAAACCCGACCCCCAGCTCTCTCACAGCTGTTGGGGACCAGAACCGAATTGGCCAGCCTACTGCACTCCCACCGAGTGGGTCGGGTCTTGACACTGAACAGAAAATCAACCCCACTGCCCTCTCACAGAAGTGGAGTCGGGTCCATTGACATCATGACAATGGGGCCAGGCCAGACCCTGAGAAAAGTCCTGAACAATTCCAGGACCGCCGTTAAATATTTTAAACATATTTCTTAAAACACTCCACAACAGGATTTATCCAAACTATGAAACTATTTGGAGTACATCCAGTTTGGATTAAGGTATGGAATAGTTGTCAGAGATCCCCCTTTTACAATACAAAACCTAGTAGAACATTTTAGGGACATGAATGTGGATGTTTATCAACAACAACAAAACCATTTCATGTTTAACAACAAAACTATTTCAAATATTATGTACAACATGGCAAGGATAAATATTATCTCCTTCACTGTATAATATATATATTGAAATCATTTTCAAAAAATCTTTAGACAAATATCAAGAAGGCACAAATATTAAAGCTGCAATAACAAAACATTATACAGATGACAACATCCCAGTAGCAAATAAAATTCATGGTTTACTCCAATTGAATAAACCTTAGGGGCTAAAAATAAATCAAAAGATAAAAAATAATAGATATCAGTTAACATAAAATCCCTGAACCAAATATTATACTAGCAGGAAATTAAGCACCGAGGGTGCCGTAAATAGCTAGGCTTTATTCTGATTAATAGACGAATTCATAACATGGAAAAAAAGGAGCAGAATTGAACAAGAAAGATGTTCTTTTCAAAAAGTAAGTATTTACTGTCAGGTCTTAAGATTAAAACTTAGTTGGCAGACTGTAGAGTTTTATGTCTTGGTAGTCATTTTCTATGGAGCAGAACTATGACAGTCACCGAAACAGACAGAAGGACAGAAGCCTTTGATAAAAAGAACATGTAAAAACTTAAAATGTTATGAGTTCAATGGGTATGAAATGAGGTTCTCTTCGAAGAACGGTGACATCAAGAAGAGAAAACGTATTTTTGCAATGAGAAATATCAATTATTTCAATTGTTAAATTCAAAGGGAATGCTGTTCTGGAAGAAGTAGGTATCTAGTTTGGCAAAAATACAATGTTCATGTTTTGGACAAGAACATCAAAAAAAAAGCAAGTGGCATTGAAATTTGCCAAACACCAAAATGAGGAGGAGGAGGAGGAGGAGGAGGAGGAGGAGGAGGAGGAGGAGGAGGAGGAGGAGGAGGAGCTAAGCCATTCCCAACTTGATGCCTTCCTATTGGTCTGGGGGGATTATGGACAATGGGACATGCTATCTGATACATCTGGACTCCACCCAAGTACATCTAATTCCAGTGCAAGTATTGACTATGGAATCTAGTGTTGTGAGTGACTTTTGTTGTAACTGCTGTTCTTCAGATTGAGAATAAGCAAGCAGATGTTTCCCTAACATATTGTTGATAGAGTCTCCCACTTTTTTCTTTCAACAAGCTTGTATGGTTTTATTAATTTAAAACAAGATGAATATTGATGAGAACTAGATTCAGATCTGTTTAAAAAATCTGTCAGATAAATCATATCATGCATATTGGCCATTCTTTTTCATAGTTCAAGTCTGGGGTTTATATTGATTTCAAATCTCTTTGCAAAAGATAGGCTATTTTTCTCATAAAGGAAAACAATTTCTTTTGTAGTACGAGAAAAAGAAAATTTCAGATTGTGTGATTTCCTCCAAACACCAGGTTTGCTCTTTGGTTTGCATGTTCCAGAACTCTACTTTTTACATTCTACCCCTTGGGGGTTCTATAAAATTGTGGAAGGCAATAGAACATTGGGCAAACTGAATGCATCAAATCTGACTGTAAGATAATCCCCTAATAATCACAAAGAATGATTATGGAACACTTAGCCAATTTCTAAGCTGTGCGTGACATTAACAATATAATTAAGCATCACAATAAAGCAGTGCTGTGTGCCAAAACTCTGAGAAAAGAAATCAATTCACATTTTGTGCCAACAAATCCAAATTCTGTGCCAAGAAATCTCTCATTCTGCACTCAAAAATAAAGGCTATGTGAAGATATATGCCTTTTGTCTCAGAGATGGTATTCAGCAGGTTCTGACCAGTTCTGGAGAACCAGTAGCAAAAATTTTGAGTAGTTCGAAGAACTGGTAAATACCACCTCTGACTGGAGATTTTACAGTATCCTTCCCCTGCCACGACCACCAAGTCACGCCCACAGAACTGGTAGTAAAAATTTTTTGAATCCCACCACTTTCTCTGTTCTGCCACCAATATTTGATTTTCTGTAGATTTTTTTTTCGTCAGCTTGTGCTATAGAGAACAAAAATAAATGTGGTTACATACATGCAGGATGTTACTCTGGAAAATCCATATCACTAGATGCAATGAAGGATGGTAGAGGCAGCATAATGGAAACATAGGATTCAGCCTATTTGAGTTTTTGCAATCTTAGAATCTGAAGTCAGATTTGATTTTGCACAAAATTTCATGTGGATATATGTATTATTTACTTATTAAATTTATGCATGTACAACTGTATAAAACAACATGGACATATAACTAACTCTTCATATAATCATTATTTGTAATCATTTAGTAGTTTGTTCTAATGTAATGCTTCCTACATAGGAAACATAGGGAATGGAAGCCTATACATACAGATTTGTGGTATATTCATTCATTCATTCATTCTTGCCTTTTACCCTGCCCTTTTCCTTCAGTGCTAAAGGTGAAATATTTGGGGATGGTTTCCATACACACCACCAAAATCACAACTCATTAATTTACATTAATAAAAAACATTGAAAACAAACAAAAGTATCGACATAATCCAAAACTTAGGTTCCACATAACATAAAACCAACTGAACACATGTGGTGAATTCAACTGAACACTGGGCAACTTTAGCCTGCAAAAGAACTGATGAATAATTCGTATCTTGATGCCTTCCCAAAAGTTGTCAGAATTGTTGCCAATATAATCTCTGGTAGGAGAGTATTTCACCAAGTAGAAGCCGCTAAAGAAAAGCTGAGTCCTAGGGTCCCAATCGCTTTACCTCTTGTTGACTGAGTCCCTTCAATATTCTCAACTGGAATGAGCAAATAGAATAGATTAGTTCTGGAGGCAGTACTGGAAGTGTTTAAGAGCCAAACTATTTAGGGCATTAATAGTCAAAAATAGCTCTTTGAATTGTACATGGAAGCATAATGGAGCCAGTGTAATGTTGACAGTATAGGATGACATTTCTATAATATCTCCTACCTATCAGCATTCTCCACTAATTGCAACTTCCAATGAACCTTAGGTTACCCCCTTTGTAGTAGTGTAGGCTATGGGGGTTGAAGAGCTGAATCACTGTTGCCAGGGCCCCCTCTCCAGCCTTGCTGGCTGTATCAAGATGAACTGCCCCCTCCAGCCACAATAGTTGTGAGTCCAGAAGGATGCTTATCTCCTTTTTCAGAAGGCATGCCATCTGCCCAAATTAAGAATTTGAAGATAGCCAGATGGTCTCTGTACAAACAGAAACTTTATCTTGCTTGAATTAAATTCAAGATTCAAGGTCCTAGTATTAACATTCAAAGTCCTATGAGACATGGGTCCGGGTTATTTATGGGAGTGTCTACTGCCGGCATCGAATACCAACCGCCCTGTATGAACGCACAGGCAGGGACTTCTCGGGGTGCCGTCTGCGACTCAGTGTCGGTTGGCGGTATCCCGGGGAAGGGCCTATTCTGTAGCAGCTCCCGCTTTCTGGAACCAACTACCTCTGGGGCTCTGCCTGGCCCCTGACCTCTGCACCTTCCGTTGTGACCTAAAAACCTGGTTGTTTGAACAGGCTGGGCTGTGCTGACTCCTTGGGGAATGGGTGTTTTATTTATTAAGGGTTTTTTAGTTTAATTTGGCTTGTGTAATTTAATTCCATTTTAGCTAATTTAATTTATTGTGTTGTTTTTATCTGTGAGCCTCCCCGAGTCCTTTTGGAGAGGGGGTGGCATACAAGTTGAATAAATAAATAAATAAATAAATAAATAAATAAATAAATAAATAAATAAATAAATCTCAGTGTTTCACCCACCAGACATTCACATATAAGAGTGGATGGTCCAAACTCACCCAGTGAAGTCCACCTTCTTCCTAGTCCAAGCCGGATAATTTAATCACCACATACTGCCTTATATCCTGCCCATTCTTGAATGGATGAACTTGAATAAATGCAGATACAGAAAACTGAACAGTGAAAAAAAACATGAAAAAATAGAGGTGACAAATTTAGAGATAAAAAACAAAGCTGACATACTTATTCTTTTCACAGTAGAGGCACACAAAAGGAATGTTTACATAACCTTTTTATATAGTGGTGATTTACAGAGGCCATTTATACTGAAAGACATAATCCAAGCACATACTTGATAAGGTTGATGCTGGTTCAAAAGGGTTGGATCTCATTTTTGTTTTCCAAAAAGTTTTGAATCAATACTATTTTGTAGGTCATCTCTCCCAAAGCAGAGAACATCTGAGACAGGAAAGAGTCATTTTTTGGGAGAAGACTTTGATACTTGCTCGTAGCCATTCAGTGATGAAAGTAACCCACAGCAAGGGTGGTTTCATTCCATATCTTATCTCTCCCAGTGAGTTTCAACCCTGGTATTTCTATGTGGTACTGGAAAATCCTCTATTTGAAACCATGGAGAGCAGTTTCCAGTCACTGTTGATAATTATGAGTTGGATGAACCAAGATGCTGATTCAATGTCTTGAGTCTTGACTCTATTCATATAAAAGTCATAAGCCATAAAGAGAGCTATTGCTCAATGGAAAAACCAAATACTGGAGGAAAAAAACCAGGTTCAGTCTTCTATACATGCACCTGGAAAGTATACATTCAGAGTATGAAAGGATGTCCAACCAGAAGTTTTTGTGTCTTTCAAGCTCTAACCCCCCTCCCTTTGTCTCTCATTTCAGCTGTTTTGCCACTTTCTCCAGCAAATTTTAATTGCTAGATACTGCCCTTGTTGATATCCCTGTTTTCAGCATGGAATTGAGGCAATGGCAGAAAGATGTCTAAAAGGACCTCAAGTAGTTTCCCTTCACTGGTTGCTTTCCAGATATAGAAATTTAAACTTCCATAATTCCGCAACCAGCATAGTGTTTTGGAGTTGATCCATATTTCTTCCATGTTTGGGGAAGGCTGATTTAGAACAACAGGCAACCCCTTTGTATCTGGAAATAACAACACTATTTTTGGGTTGACAAAGACATGAGGACATGTGCTGAGTTTTACCCAATGCTACCTCAGAAATGATTGCTAGTCAAATCCAGCTTTCCTTCATTTGATATCATTGGCTGTACTGACTAACAATTCTAGTCCCAAGATATCTAAAGGGAGCCAGTTTGAGAAAGCTGTTCAGTAAATAATAGACACAGAAGAAGAACCAAATAGGAAGTTGAACATCAACACTATGTACAGATATACTATAAAGCCTTGTGTGTGTGTGTGTGTGTGTTGGTTTTCTTAAGTTTCTGCAGGTATTTATATGTATCATATTCAGCTTTGCTTGGGTATTTTCCCACGTCATTATAGTTGTGCTTTTAAAGTTGTAGTGACGTTTTGGCAGAATCTCATCTGCCATCATCAGGCTTCTCTATTGGGTTCGTCTGTGTGTCAGGCTCCAAGAAGAAAATCATAACCAGAAACATGAGCAAAGAGATCCAACAGACGATTATTCCAAGAGAAAAATCTTCCAGATGCCCCAAACTATACAGCCTCCCCAAAATACACAAACCTCTGAAACCCATAGTCAGCACCAGAGGAGCACCACTACAAAACCTAGCCAAATACTTAGCAAAGCAGCTACAGCCCCATGCTGAAGCAGCAGCTTCATATGTACAAAACTCATACCACCTCTTAGAAATGATCAAAGATCTACACGTGGAACAAAAAGATCTGCTTATAAGTTTCAATGTGGTTTCACTATTCACTCAAGTCCCAATAAAAGAAACCCTAGAAATCATCAAAAACAAATACCAACCACCCAAACACCTCATGGAACTAGCAGAACACTGCTTAACCAACACATATTTCATATACAAAGGACAAAGATACAAGCAAATTGAAGGAGCCCCCATGGGATCACCACTGTCACCCATTATTGCAAACCTGTTCATGGAAGAATTCGAATCCAGAGCCCTGGCTAATGCCACCCACAAACCCAAACTATGGTTAAGATACATCAATGACACATTTGTTATTTGGCCCCATGGAAAAGAAAACCTAAACAATTTCCTAACACACCTAAACAGCACACACCCCAAAATCAAATTCACCATGAAAACGGAAACAAACAACTACCATTCCTAGATGTACTAATCTACAAAAAACAGATGGCACACTAGGACACACCATATACCAGAAGAAAACACACACCAACCGCTACCTCAATGCCCAATCCCACCACCACCCAGCACAGATAAATTCCATGGCCAAAATTGCCAGAACCAAACACCTATCAGACAAGACACACATAAAGACTGAACCCTGACCAAAGTACTGACAGCCAATGGCTTCCACAAAAGCAAAACCACAGGCCTGATCCACAAAAACACACTGAGACATAATAGAGACCTAGAAGATGAACAGATCTATGGAACAGCTGTCCTGCCCTAAATAAGAGGTATTACAGACAAAATCAGTAAGATACTACACAGACATCACATCAAGACTGCCTTCAGGCCCTCCTTGTTGATGGACCAGGAACCACGACTGTGTGCGGCCTTGGTTCATGCTGTCTCATCGGAGAGCCCCAATCCGTTGGATTAGGGGCTGAAGCTGCCTCAGAGGGGCGGCGGAGTAAGGGGAAACCATAAGCCAGGTTGAGGAGAGCCACATCTCTCCTCCCTGGGCTTGACATTTTTTCCCCCAAAGACGACTGAGTGGTGGTCCAAAATGGCCACCCTGAAGAGGAGGACCTAGCCGGACTAAGATTGTTCAGGAGGAAAGAAAGAGGTGGACAACATAAGAACTGGGACAATTTGGCACAACAACTAATTTAAAAGGTACCCCGGGATTGATGTTTAAAGTGTTTTTTTTTTTTGAAAGAAAGAAAGCAGCGGAATTAGAAATAGAAGGAAAAAAGTGAAAATACTTTTTACAGTTGAGTGGGGCTTCGAACTGGAATAGGAAGAAGTCGGAACAAAATAGTTAAATAAATTGTATTAAAATACAGTGGAAATAAACAGATACAACTTAAAGCTGGACTTAAGAACATTAAAAGATTTGATTGGTTTGGAACATCAAGGCTCAGAAAGCCCTGAATAATAAAATTGGGGGGAAAAATGGCGAGGACATTGTATAACGGAGGGTGTCATCCTGTGGACAAAACTTTAAGTTGAAAAAGAGAAGTTCCTATCTTTCTGCTAACCTGATTTGATATTCTGAAAAGGAAATATTGAAATAACATAATGACTACCCCACAAAGTGAAAATTGAATCATAATAAAAGAAAAGGCATGGAATGCTGAACTGATTGGTGATTTTGCTGTAAACCCAATTTTGGAATAATTGTGAATATAGAAAATTTCAAGAAAAAAAGAAAAAAGAGAACCTGATTTGTGGACTTTAATGACTATAAAACATAAGAGTGTGCAACGATGGTATTTTTGTGGGACTTAAAAATGGAACTTAAAAACTTTAAAGAACTACTACATGCGAGAGGTGAATCACTTGTCTCTGAACTAGGAGATTTGGAAATGGAGATTGAAAGTTATGAAAAAGAAACCTCAGAGAAGGAGGAGTTAGTTCAAGAAGAAGCCATCTTAAGTAGACAATCATCACCAAGAATTTCACAAAGAAGAGGAAAAAGAAGGAGGATTAAAAATGGGAGATTTAAGAAAGTAACTAAAACAGGGAATACCTGTAAAAATCGGAAAGATAGAAAGAAACAGCAGAAAAATAAGAGGGGGAAGGAAAACATATATATAGAGAGAGATATAACCCAGAGGAAGAAAAGGATTGGGAGAATAAAAGGGAAGAGAGGTACTGAGGAATAGGAACAGAAAAGAAAGAAATATGGGGACTGTGGAATAAAAGAGCATATCTTTTTGCCTAGAATACATAGAGATACTGGTTAATGAATTTTAAAAAGGGGATTCCACAAGGGTATGAGAAGTAGTAATAAGGTATTTTGTGATTATAAATTATAGATCTTTTTTAATATTATAATTAAACCTTATGGAAGTAAAGGGAGAAAATATATTGCAGATTCTGATTTAAAAGTACAATATAGAATAGTTTATTTTTTCTAGGAAATGATTATTACTACAATTAAGTAAAATGGACATTTAATTAGGGATTATAATGAGGGAATGAAGATATATATAAACCACTGAGGGGACACCCCCAAAATTAGAAAGAGCTGGGGGTCCCCAGGGCTAGGGCCTTCTCTGTGGGAGCACCTGCCCTTTGGAATCAGCTCCCCGTGGATCTCCGCTTGGCCCCTGACCTCCGCTCCTTCCGCCGGGACCTGAAGACTTGGTTGTTTCAACGGGCCGGCCTGGAATGACCCAGGGGGGGCAGTCTGGGTTTTATTTTAACTCCATTCGGCTTGTTTAGTTGTTTAATTCTGTTTTATTGTAAATTTTTCTCTGTTTTAATGTTCGCCGCCCTGAGTCCTTAGGGAGTAGGGCGGCATACAAGTCGAATAAATAAATAAATAAATAAATAAATTGTTCCAGATACTAGGTGGAACTCCTGAGAATCTAAACACATCTAAAAGTTAAGATTGTAAAAAGGTGGTTTAGATTATTCTCATCAGACAACTGAACGGATCCTCCTGTCAAAATTTGCCAGATTATTATTAGTTGGTAGCTCTGGATAACCCTGGTGTCTCAATCTGAATGGCTATATTAAGAAGGAAGGAACTGTTGTTGTTTTTTGACATCACACTGTGGTTGCCTGCTGAGCTGCAGCATCCACCCTACATGTGATGGATTGTAGGAGGCAGCCGGCTAATCAGTTGCACACACCCTCTCTTTGTGGGAAGTCAAGGAAACAGGTTTGATGCTGGAGCAGAACCAAATATCCAAACTAACTCATACAGGAAAACAATGCAAAAACTGAATCACAAAGAATTTCATCATTTGTAATCAAATGAAGTGCCAGATATTACAAAGCAATATTTTGTGTATATATGAATTTGTGGTTCTAGTTCTGTCAAAAATTAAGGATTAGAATGATAGTTCTTAAATTCTTCTGGTCATGATGGAAAGCCAAGATAAGGGTTGCTTTTTCCCCCAACTCATTGAGAAAAGTTTTTCTTAATTTAATGCCTGGAATCTGATTGAAATAGCTGCTGCTGTCCTGCAGTGTTGGATGGAAATGGATGTTACTATTCTTCAGGAATCTCCATTGCTAAGAAATAACATGAACACATACACACCCTAAGAATAATGGTCTAAATGCCTCTGGAGCTTTTCTCCCTTCTGGCTGTATAAATAATGCAGTTCTGAAGATTTTTCACAACTCAGCTTCTGTTTTCATTACTGGGAACATCTAAGAATCAAAATAGTGTGAGCTCCAAAAGAGAAGGTCAGCCGAACAAACCCCTTAAACTAAGAACAGAACAGAACAGAACAGAATAGAATAGAATAGAATAGAATAGAATAGAATAGAATAGAAGACTTGGAAGGGGGCCTTCTAGTCCAGCCCCCTGTCAAGCAAGAGAACCGACACCATTTCAGATAAGTGACTGTCCAGTCTCTTCTTAAAAACCTCAATTGATAGAGTACCCACAACTTCTGAAGGCAAGCTGTTCCACTGGTTAATTGTTCTCACTGTTAGGAAGTTTCTCCTTTGGTGGCTTTGGTGGCTTTGGTGGCTCAGGCTGTTAAATGCCTGCTCTTAAGATCTTAAGATCCAGCTGTCTTAAGATCCAGCTGTCTACAATTACTGTAGGCTCGAATCCCACCAGGCTCAAGGTTGACTCAGCCTTCCATCCTCTCGGGGTAGGTAAATTGAGGACCCAAGATTGTTGGGGGCAATTAGCTGACCTTGTAAAAATGCCGCTTAGTAATAAGCAGGCATATACAATGGAATGAAGGCTATTGCTGAGCGCATTGGGTTGTGCTCCAAAAATTGTAAGCCGCCCTGAGTCTTCGGAGGAGGGCGGCATATAAATGTAATTAAAAAAAAAAAATTCCAGGTTGCTTCTCTCTTTGATTAGTTTCCAACCATTGTTTCTTATTCTGCCCTCTGGTGCTTTGGAGAATAATTTGACCTGCTCTTCTCTGTGGCAGCCCCTCAAATACAGGAATAATGCTATCATGTCACCCCCTAATTCTTTTTTTCTTTAGACTAGCCAACCCAAAACCTGCAGCTGTTCTTTATATGGTTTAGTCTTCAGGCCTTTGATCATCTTAGTTGCTCTAACTAATATTTCTCAACTCTGGCAACTTTACAATAGGTGGAGTTTAATTCCCAAAATTCCCCAGAAGCTTGCTGACTGAGGAATTCTGGGAGTTAAAGTCCACCAGTCTTAAAGTTGCCAAGGTTGAAAAATATTGCCTTTTACTGTGCATTGTGTAGCACATCTGGCATTTCATACATGTCAAACATTTCTTTTTCAATGAGAGAAAAACTTTGGGAAAGCTCTCTCATCCTCCTTGAATAAAAAGGGAATAATTCGGCTACCACAGTGTCCATTTACAGAAGGGAAGCCATCCACAGAATTGATGATGATGATTATGATGATATGAATCAAGGCTTTTTATTCAAAGCAGTAAATCTGATCAGGAAAAATATAACCCCAAAGCAATTTTTTGGGTTAATTTTTTAATTTTTGGTTTAATTTTTTTATTCACATTCCTATTTACTGAGTCCAGTGGAGAATAAAAGACTGGGACAGAAATACATTGACAGGCTAGATGGTGCACAGAGTTTAGAATTATGCCAAATTCAAAAATTGGGTTTGTACTACCAGCTAAGCTGAATTGGTTTTGTCTTCTGTGAACTCAGGCATTGTGTTTCACCTTGTTTGGATAGCCAATGACTGTTATGTAGGGATTAGAAAGCCAAAGGAATATCTGGGAAGATACTGGCAAATAACTTCCTTACTGCTTACAAAAAAGCCACATGTCTTTCAAATCATCAGGAGACTTTAAGGGAGGAGGCACATTTTCCTCCATTTAGCATGTTGTATAGAATAGAATAACAGAGTTGGAAGGGACCTTGGAGGTCTTCTAGTCCAACCCCCTGCTTAGGCAGGAAGCCCTATACCATTTCAGACAAATGTTTATCCAATCTCTTCTTTAAAACTTCCAGTGTTGGAGCATTTACATGAGCTCAGCCACAGTAGTGTGCAAAATATAAGTTATGCCTAATCTATGAGTCAAGCCAATGATGGTTTATTCAATAAATCATATATGAACAATCAAGGATCTAATCACAGGGCCCTTCAAAATGCCCTCTAATGGCTCTGTCCATGAGATCTGGTTCCATGAGCAAAAGCATATATTTCTGAAAAAAGACTGACCACACAATATTTAATTATGTCTGAACAATCAAGTATACAAAATAATAGACATTATTTACTTGTCTATGTTAAAAAAAACAAGACAGTTAAACAGGGAAGCCTGCTGTTGGAAGTCAAAATATCTGAAAGAAACTAAAAGATAAGCATGAATTTATTAAGATCACAATAGGTCCTGGATGTCATAATTTTGATAATAGATGTTTGTTTCCTTGATTGTGTACTTTTTTTATACTACAAACTATATATCCATTTCTCTTACATTGGACATGTGGACACCTAGGATAGAACATGATGGCCTGAAGGTCTTTTCCATCAAAAGAAATACCTGCCAAAATTGACACGGGAAGGAGCTTTTAGCAGGTTTGCTTCTAAGAAGGGATATGGCGCTAACATGATTTTCCTTTCTGCTGCAATGGATAAAACTGTTCATCACAGAGATAATATTTCAAATCTCATTACAAGCAAACCATAATAAAGACTTGGTCATCAATAACTTTTTGAAGATATTTGGAATTGGAGTTAAAGATGGTGGCTTGTATGCTACTTATTAGACCCATTTTTCTGAAATAAAACTGAGACCAGAATCTCATTTATCCACTGATTTCTCTTCTGATGCTTTTCCTAAGACTATATTGATGGGAACTTTTCCAATGAAATTAAAATTAGGATATTAAGATCACTCAGGACATATCATCTCCACTCTTTCAATCTCATTCTTTTCATTTCCCCAGCTCCTCCCCCTTCCTACAAGAATCCTTCTGCATCTGGAAGGACCAGGAAATGTGACAGTCAAAAGCCTCTTTTGTATCTTGGAAGGAGGTTGTCAGGCTGTAACTGGCTATACTACGTTCCAGGCTGTTTGATACAGAAGTTTGCAAAACGGGAAGGCCTTGGGGCTGAGCCTCTCATGCAGTTTGTAGGGCCTAGAGTGTCCCATCCTGGGCCAGAAGAACAAGTTGGGGAGCATGGCAGGAGTGTGTGTGTGTGTGTGTGTGTGTGTTGTTGTTGTTGTTGTTTTTTTAGGGAGCATAGTGATCATAGGCAAGAAGCGGCAGAAGTTGAAAAGTTACAGAAGAGGGGTAAACACTAAATTACCTTATGCAGATCCTGTAAGCTCATATTCAAGAGAAGCATAGTCTTCATCTTAAAATAGTGTTTCTAGTCCTCATTGTCATAAGCCTAGATTAGAAAACAGGATTGTTTTTTAAAAAAATTGCTCAAGCGTTGAAGTGGATGCAAAAGGAAATATACTATAGTTGCAGTTAGTTTATTTGTTTTTAATATATTATTTCTACAAATTGCAAGTCATATCTTAAGCATTTTTCCAGGACTAATTGTGTTTGTGATTGGGAATTATATCATATCTGAACTTTGATCCACAATCATGTTCTGTATCTAGCAGTAGCAAGTACTCACTTGCAGGTATACATGAAGAATTGTTATTTAGCAGCCTTGGGAGGAATTCATGCATTGGGCAAGATTGGTTAGTTGCATTAGGCAGATTAAGATAGATAACCTTAGTTGCCATCAAAGTGAAGGGAATTTCTGTTCCATCATGATTAGTATTTTTCTCATTCATCTCAATGCAGCTGAGCTTCTGGAATTTAGTAACCCTGCAAGACAACTGTAGGAGAAGGATTGGCAGAAGCTGGAGGTAGAGTTAAAAGAGGGGTCAGTCTACAATCCCTATGTAACCACAAGCACACTAAGTCCAACCCCCTTGAATTTCATTGATTCTTATCTAGCTCCAAGCAGATCTAACCACTAGTTGAGAAGATTCTTGTGGATAGACTTTTAACAATAAATCAGTTTAACTAGACCTTCATGTATGGACCTGGTCTTTCACACCTGACAACGTTTATATTTTCTGCTGTTTTCTGGCTTGGAAAGCTAGCTCACAGCATATTGAAATAATAATGCAGGAATTTATTGGCTTCTATATTTTGTCTTATCTTAATCTTCCAATAGAGTCTGAACTCTATTCTGATCACAATTCAGAAAAGAAAGAAGGATGGATGGATGGATGGATGGGTGGATGGATGGATGGATGGATGGATGGATTGTCCCTGAAAGTCTGGGAACAGTTGCAGTTTAGCACTGAGGATAGAATGAGTCAAAGATTTTTTTCGCTTATAGTAACTGGGGGTTTAGTCTAACTTAACATTCCTATTCAGATATACATATTGGGTCCTTAATATCCTATGATGTACAATATAGTTTGTTTAGTTTATACAATACTATGAGAAGGGAAACATTGCAATTAGAACTTATGATGTATAAATGAAATTATGCGGTTGAATCAAAACATGGTTCATTCAACAAATTCTGTTTTTAAAAAGCCATTTTTTGGCATACAGGGTAAAACGAGGCATAGATTACTATTACATGATACTGCCCTTGAAATAACTGAATTAATTCAAAAGAATAGACATTTGTGATATGATTATAAAATGAGTTCAAAAAGTAATGAACCAGGGGGAAAGGTTTAAATGTCTGCTCCTTCAGAAGTTTCTTAAAATGACTTATCTCTCAGGATTGCTATGAAGATAAATCAGGAGAGCTAAATATGGCCACCCTATCTTTTTAATGGTCAAAAATAGTTCGATTCTTCAACCTGATATTTTTATATTGACCCACATTATACACACAAAGTTGCTGATCCATATCCAGTTTTACAACATTTTCAAAAGTTAGGTCTATAAAGTTTGCTGCTCAGGCATCTGATTTTTGTCCATCTCCTTCACCTCTAAAAGACAAAGAGCTGTTTTTAATTCTGCTATCACCTTTTTCTAGCACTGCTCTCCTGCATGTATAGAGCTGAACTTTGTTTATTCAGAAGATGATATGATTGACTGCTTCCTTTGTAGCTGAGTTATGAAAGCTGTTGTCCCCGCCCCCGAACATCTGACTAAAATTTTGATTGTTCCTTATATAAGCTACACTATTTGAGGTTGATGAGAATTGGAATTATACTATATCTTGATTTCTGAAGCCATGGTTTCCTGAAGAAACTATATTGGCTGGAACCACTCACCTTAACCAAAACTAAATTGATTTATTATGGTATGTAAATCCTGTGTTTCTCTAAATATTACATGGGATGCATAGTCAAAAGCTTAAGAAATTAATAATAAATAAATACATTTTGCGGTTACAAAACCATAACTGGGACACCATCTGCAATAAAATGCTTTACCTGTTTATTCCATCTCCAGTAGGAATCTGCAGGCTTTGATAATAATTTCAAAAAGGTACCTAGAGTTTTGTGAGGTGTAAGCAGGTGTAAATCTTTAAAGCAATTATGTCTTTTTCAGGATTTCATTTGACAATTTTTTATTTTTCTTCTCTTTCTGACATTACCTTGTATTTACAGTACATCTAAGCAAGTTGGTGCTAATTCAAAACACAAGTAGGAAAAAAAAGTGATATGCCACTTGAAATATGCAACTCTCCTATTTGAACACATTTAACTGATGGTATGTTAATGAATTCACTGTTGAACCAGGTAGCAGACAGCTCTGTTTAATTCTCTATATTTTTTATTCTCTTTATTTCCAATGCTTTGTGTGTTTCTGGGAAAATGACAAAAATTTAAATAGTCATGTTTTATCATCAGTCTAATAACAATAAAAATAATAAGCCAAACAATATCTGGTAAACAGGTAACAGACAAAATATATATATCTAAAATTGATAAATGATTGCTGACTTTTTGCCAATGTCTGATGGAAAAGATGAATCTTACCAAACACTGAATATCCATGTTATTTTTTTTATTTTTTCAACCAAAAATTATGTACTACCTACTTTTTCAATACTACACATAGAAGTCCCTATTTGATGTTGCTAAAGTACTTCATAGTGAGACAAAATAGATACAAGTAGTCCTCAAGTTACAACCACAATTGAGCCCAACATTTCTGTTGCTAAGTGAGACATTTGTTAAGTGAGTTTTGTCCCTGTTTATGACCTTTCTTGTTAAGTGAATCACTGCAGTTATTAAGTTAATAACATGGTTGTTAAGTAAATCTGGATTCCCCATGGATTTTGCTAGTCAGAAGGTTACAAAAGTTGATCACATGATCCCAGGATACTGCAACTATCATAAATATGAGCCAGTTGCCAAGCCTTTAAATTTTTATCATGTGACCATGCTACAATGATTGTAAGTGTGAAAAATGGTCATGAGTTAATTTTTTTTCAGAGCTATTGTACCTTTGAATGGTCACTAACTTGAGGACTATCTGTATTGAAGAGCATAGACAAGTTGTTTCAAGAAAGTCAGCCTTTCAGATAGCCAAGTCTCTAGCATCCGGAATTTGTCTTGTGAAGGAGCAAGCAAGCACTTCCAGGAAAGAAATGACAAATGAAAATGGTTTGGCAAAAAGCAGAATCTATGACATTTATTTATTTATTTATTTATTTATTTATTTATTTATTTGACTTGTATGCCGCCCCCTCTCCTGAAAGGGCTCGGGGCGGCTCACAATTAAAACCAATACAATAAATTAATTACCTAAAATAGAATTAAACCAACCAAGCCAAATTAATTAAAACAAATTATAAAAACAACCCCCCCAAGAGGAGCCAGCACAGCGCAGCCTGCTCAAATAACCAGGTTTTCAAGTCGTAGCGGAAGGTGCGGAGGTCAGGGGCCAGGCGGAGCCCCAGAGGTAGTTGATTCCATAGGGCAGGAGCCGCCACAGAATAGGCCCTCCCCCACGTCACCGCCAAACAGCACTGGGTCGCAGACGGCACGTCGAGGAGTCCCTGCCTGTGAGCTCATACAGGGCGGTTGGTATTCGATGCCGGCAGTAGACGTTCCCGTAGATAGCCCAGACCCATGTCTCGTAGGACTTTGAATGTCAATACCAAAACCTTGAATCTCATTTGGAGGGCAACCGGCAACCAATGCAGGCCATACAGGAGGGGTGTAACATGGGAGAACCGGGAAGCTCCCATCACAACCCACGCGGCAGCATTTTGCACCAGTTGAAGCCTCCGGATGGTATGCAAGGGCAGTCCTAGATAGAGAGCATTGCAGTAGTCGAGCCGAGAGGTGACAAGTGCCTGAGTGACCGTGCGCAGGGCATCTCGGTCCAGGTATGGGCATAACTGGTGAACCAGCCGGACCTGGGCAAAGGCCCCCTGGCCACAGCTCCCACCTGCTCCTCCAACCTGAGCCGTGAGTCCAGGAGGACCCCCAGATTCCGTGCCCTGTCCACGGGAGGCAACACCTCTCCCCCCATGACCAAAGATGGAATCTCCTGACTGGGCCGAGATGTCTGTATGCACAGCCACTCTGTCTTAGCTGGATTGAGCCAAAGCATGTTACTGTCCATCCAGATCCGTACCGCATCCAAACAATGGGACATCACGGAGAAGGCATCACTGATGTGGCCTGGGGTGAAGATGTATAACTGCGTATCATCAGCATACTGATGATACTTCACCCCAAAGCCACGGATGATCTCTTAGCGGTTTCATATAGATGTTGAACAGGAGGGGCAAGAGGACCGACCCCTGATGGACTCCACAAGTGAGAGGCCTTGGCGTTGACCTCTGCCCCCCTACCAACACCGATTGCGAGCTTCCCGAGAGGAAGGAGGTGAACCACTGCAACACAGTGCCTCCCACTCCCAACCCCCCGAGACGCCGCAATAAGATACCAAGGTCGATGATATCGAAAGCCGCTGAGAGATCTAACAGGACCAGGACAGAGGAGAAACCCCTGTCCCGAGCCCTCAGGAGATCATCAATCAGTGCAACCAATAATAGAATGAAGAGTCAGCAAGTAGACCAACACTTCACAATTCCTCTCAGGACAAGGAGAAGACTTGAGATTGTCCACAAGTGCTCCAGACAGCTGCTTCTTGCCTGGAGATCACAACAGTCTCCAACTGATTTAGAGCTCTGGGAAATGAGAAGGTTAGCGATCTTGCTCAAAAAGTAGTTGGTGTCTTTAAAAGGCACTGAGTTCATGCTTTTTGAATCACTTTTGGAAATCGCTTATTAACTGCTTTTTAGCTATTAGGAATCATTGTATCAGCAGATTTTACAGCACTGGGTGAGTTTCCTTTGATGCTTAGCAAAAGAAGGTTTAAATACATGTTTAAGAATTTTTAAAAAAATCTGGAATAACAGCAAAAGGGTATTAACACTTTGATTTGGACTTTCGGCGCTGACATCACAGCAGTGTGGGGAAAAGAGAATACCCTCTGCTTCTTGGACCTGATCTTTTGCATTTTGGAGGCCCTTTAGAGGTGCACAGGTCTTGGAGGGACACACAAAGAAGAGGGGAAACCCCGGGGACAGCAGGGTGGAAGGCAGCCACCGCTGTAATGGAGGGAAACCCCCAGATCCAAATGTGAAAGCATCCTGTCATTTTGACATGGAGGACCAGAGGCTGTGACAACCGATCAATAATAAGAAAGGGATGACCAGCGGATTGTGACATTGAAAGGGATAGAGGAAATCCAGTACTGTAAAAGAAATGAAGTGCTTTAAAAAAAGTAAGTCCTGGAATAGCCTGGCATATTAAAGAGGCTCAAGAGGAGAGGGGAGAAAAACCCCAGGAGACAGAGGCAACTCAGAGGTGTGAGTGGTTATAAGAAGAAAGAGTTTAGACAGACAAAGGGATCAGAAGGGCAGATGTAAAGACAAATGGTGAAGGGAGATGTGTAAGGGCAATTGTGCGGAGCTGGAGGGCAAGTGTTATATTGGCGGAGAGGAAGCAGGATGATTAAACGTTGTTGTGAAAGGAGTTTATTTATTTATTTATATTTGAACTTGTATGCCGCCCCATCTCCGAAGACTCGGGGCGGCTCACAACTAAAAACACAGAACAATAAATATTTAAAAAATCATTAAACCAACAACAAGCCCAAATATTAAAACATAATGATAATAAACATTAAAACTGTCCCTCCCCCAGGGAGGGGTCACAGCCCGGGTTGGTCGAATAACCAGGTCTTTAATTCACGGTGGAAGGTGCGGAGATCAGGGGCCAGGTGGAGCTCCAAAGGCAGTTGATTCCAGAGGTCAGGGGCCGCGACAGAAAAGGCTCATCATCGGAGAGTCACCAGCCGGCATTGACCCGCCGATGGGACCCCGAGGAGTCCTTGCCTATGAGCTCACACAGGGCGGCCAGTACTAGATGTCGGAAGAAGACGCTCCCTCAGATATTGAGGACCCATGTTGTGTAGGACTTTGAATGTTAAAGCTAAAACCTTGAATCTCACCCGGAGCGCAACCGGTAGCCAATGCAGGCCGCGCAGAAGGGGGGTAATATGGGAGAACGGTAACTCCCATCACCACCAGCCGCGCGCATTCTGCACCAGCTGCAATCTCCGGATGGTATGCAAGGGCAGTCCTAAGTAGAGAGCGTTGCAGTAGTCGAGTCTAGAGGTGACAAGGGCATGAGTAACTGTGTGCAGGGCATCCCGGTCCAGAAAAGGGCGAAGCTGTCGAACAAGATGGAGCTGGGCAAAGGCCCTCCTGGCGACGGCCACCACCTGCTCCTCCAACCGGAGCCATGCATCCAGGAGGACCCCCAGATTCCGCGCCCTATCCACAGGGGGCAACACCTCTCCCCCTATGGCCAAAGATGGACAATCTTGACTGGGCCGAGACGCCGGTACGCACAGCCACTCAGTCTTGGCCGGGTTGAGTCGAAGCATGTTCCTATTCATCCAGATCCGTACCGCATCCAAACACTGGGACATCAGGGAGAGGGCATCACTGATCTGGTTTGGGGTGGAAATGTACAGCTGAGTATCGTCAGCGTACTGATGGAATCTCACCCCAAAACCACAGATGATCTCACCCAGCGGTTTCATGTAGATGTTAAACAAGAGAGGGGAAAGGACCGACCCTTGTGGGACCCCACAAGAGAGAGCCCTTGGGGTCAACCCAACCCCTCCCACTAACACTGATTGCGACCGCCCCGAGAGGTAGGAGGAGAACCACTGAAGAACAGTGCCCCCCACTCCCAATCCCCTGAGGCGACGCAAAAGGATACCATGGTCAATGGTATCAAAAGCCGCTGAGAGGTCCAATAGGACCAGGACAGAGGAAAAACCCCTGTCCCGGGCCCTCCAGAGATCATCCATCAGCGCGACCAATGCCGTCTCTGTGCTATAACCGGGTCGGAAGCCCGATTGATACGGATCCAGGTAGTCTGCTTCATCCAGGAAAAGCGGAACCTGCTGAGCCACCACACTCTCAACAACCTTTGCCAAAAAGCGAAGGTTGGAGACCGGATGGAAATTGTCTAACACGGTCGGGTCCAGGGCAGGCTTCTTCAGGAGGGGTCTCACCACCGCCTCCTTCAAGGTGGAGGGAAAGATACCCTCCCTCAATGAAGCGTTGACAACTGCCCGGAGCCAACTGCACGTGGCCTCCCTGGCGGCATAAGTTAGCCAGGAGGGACATGGGTCCAACAAACATGTGGTGGAACTCAACCGCCACATGATCCTGTCCACTGCATCCTCGGAAACAGGATGATCCTATTAGATCTCTCGGTGGCTTTTGATACCATCAACCATGGTATCTTATTGTGATGCCTTGGGGGGCTGGTGGTAGTGGGAGGCACCGTTTTACAGTGGTTCTCCTCCTACCTCTTGGGTCATTCGCAATTGGTGTTGGCAGGGGGGCCCGAGACCCCTAGCTTGCGGGGTGCCCCAGGGGTAGGCCCTCTCGCCCCTCCTGTTCAACAGCTATATGAAGCCGCTGGGTGAGATCATCCATGGTTTTGGAGTAAGGTATCATCAATATGCTGATGATACCCAGCTTTTCATCTCCACTCCAAACCAAATCAGTGATGCCCTCACTGTGATGTCCCGTTGTCTGGATGCAGTGCAGATCTGGATGGGGAGAAACAGACTCCAACTCAACCTGGCCAAGACCAAGTGGCTGTGCATACCAGCATCTCGGATGATCCAGGATATTCCATCATTGGCCATGGGGGGAGAGGTGTTGCCCCCTGTGGATAGGGTTTGCAACTTGGGTGTCCTCCTGGATACACAGCTCAGTTTGGAGGATCAGGGGGGCATTTGCCCAGGTTCGCCTGGTGCACAAGTTGCGCCCCTATCTGGACCGAGATGCCTTACGGACAGTTACTCATGCACTCGTTACTTCTCAAATCAACTACTGCAATGCTCTTTACATGGGATTGCCCTTGCAGACCACTCAGAGGCTTCAGCTGGTGCAGAATGTGGCCACGCGGGTTGTGATGGGAGTATCCCAATACTCCCATATTACACCCCTCCTCCGCGAGCTGCATTGGCTGCCAGTTACCCTCCTGGTGAGATTCAAGGTGTTGGTGTTAATATACAAAGTCCTACATGGCTTGGGGCTAGGGTACTTGCAGGAACATGTCCTGCTGGTGTCGACTTCCCATTGCCCTGTACACTTCCACAGGCAGGGCCTCTTTGGGGTGCTGTTGGCCAGACAGTGTCAGCTGTCGACACCCAGGGGTAGGGCCTTCTCAGTGGAAGCACCCACCCTGTGGAATCAGCTCCCCTTGGGGCTGCAGTTAGCCTCGGACCTCTGTTCCTTCCACCACGACCTGAAGACATGGCTGTTTCAGCAGGCTGGCCTGGACTGAAGTGAAGGGGGGTAGGGTTTTTTAATTGTATTTTAGATTAAGTTTTATCAGTTTTAGATTTTATTGGGCTGGAGTTTAATTGAGTTTTAATGAATTCTAATTTTGTATTCTGTAATTTTATATTGTGAGCCACCCTGAGTCCCTAGGGAGAGAGGGCGGCATATAAGTCCAATAAACTTAACTTAACTTAACTGTTTCTTTTTACTCTCTTCTTGCTGAATGTAACAGATTAATTGGAATAATTACAGTGTAAACCTAATAGGGGTAGAATATAAAGTCAAGGTTCTGATTAATGGATAAAAAACAAATTGTTAACTTATGCAAGCCTCTTGGACTGATGCTTAATAAGAAATTTCTAAGTGTTAAGTAATATCTAAGTTATCGTGTACTAAGCTATTATAGATTGTTAGTATTACAGTATATTAGCTGGACTTAATAAATATATATTGTTAATGGTAATTCATAAAATAACAAAGAGTATAACTTTTACTTTGATTATATTAATTATATTAATTATATGAACTATTTAGTATTAAGATACTGTTACAAATTTACATTAAAACATAATTATTATATAGAGAAAGTATTTATAGAGTAAGATCTTTAACAAAAATATTAGCAGGAGAAATTTCTAAACTGAAATTGAAATTGGTAGAAGTAAGAATAGAATAGAATTGTTAAAGCCAGAGGAGAGGATTGAATAACTGAAACTGAGTGTTATAGTACCATTAGAAAGTAAAGTGAAACATTAATTAAATAACATACGATGGATGGTGGAGTGGAGAAATATATATATAAACTACTAAAGATGACAACTACAGTAACCATTTTAAGAATTGGAAACAAAACACCCTCAAACCTCTCTTTAACATCAGCATCACCCTCGGGCCAGAGATCCACAGAAAATATGCTTAGTGCAGAAAAATTGAGTAGTGCCTCAAACATGCATACGGTGCAGATGACCCTATTGGGAATACAAGAGACCATGACAAAATGCAAGAATTGATTACTAAAAACCACAAAGAAATGAAGAATGAGATGGGGGAAATGAAAAGCGACATACACAAATTGGACAACAGAGTAGGCATAATCCAGCAGGCAATCGGAAAAATGAACAAAAAATAAAAATGGTGGAAAACAGAACTGAATAGACAGAAAAGATATTGGAATCAGTAGACTGGAAATTGATGGCAATAAATAAAGATTTAGAAGAATCCATTATTCACCTGGAGATGGAGCGATCAGCCTTTTACCTATGCTTTCAAAATATAACGGAAAACAAAGAAGATTTGAGAATAATAATGTCAGAACTGTTAGCAGAAGCTACAAAGATGGAGAGTCAAGAAATTCAAAATGAAATTGATGAGATATACAGGGTGCATAAAAGCTACACTAGACACCACAAGCTACCGAGGGAAGTCCACATTAGATTTACAAAGAAACAAGTAAGAGATGAAATCTATAGAGCAACAAGAGATGAATCCATGTCATACAAAGGTAAAGAAATCTTGACACTGAAAAGATACCCAGGCGTGTGAGAGAACAGAAGAGAGACTATGGCTTCCTATCAACACAACTGATAAAACATAGTATACCATTCAGATGGCTTATACTGGAAGGTATGTTAATAACCTGGCAGAAGAAGAGAATCAACAACCTAGGAAAAGCACAGGACTTCTATGACCAACTTATGATAATAGAAGAAGAACTTGGTAGCAAAGAAGAACTAGAAAGTAGAAGCCTAGAGGAGCAGCAACCCAAGGAAAAAGAGTCAGAACAAGAAGAGAGAAGTAAAGAGGAAATAGAACAGGGTGAAAGAGAGGGGATTAGAACAAGAGTGCAGAGACAAAACAGGATAAACAGAAGATAGTACAGATAATAAAATGGAAGAAGAGATAAAATTAATATCCATGAATATAAACAGATTAAGTTCTCCAATAAAAAGGAAACAAATCTTCACAAACCTGTATAAACAAAAGGTGGACATAATATGTCTCCAAGAAACACATATTAAGAAACAACATAAAAAATATTTAGAACAAGCAAAACTAGGGAAACTATTTGTATCACTGGCAGACCAGGAAAAAAGAGATAGATGTATACATTAAAGAAAAGATAAATGCAAAACTAATCTATTCCAATAACAATGAAAGAATACTAATGATAGAAATCAAAATTCAACAAAAACAAATACTACTGGTAATAATATATGCTCCAAGTGATAACCAAAAGAAATTTTATAGCAAGGTACACGAAAAAATAAGAGAAAAAGGACAGGAAAATATTTGTTTACTGGGAGATTTTAATGCTGTGATAGATATTAACAAAGATTATATAAGCAACAACAACAAAAAAACAAGAAAAAGAGGAAAACACTACCAAAATCATTATTCAAAATGGCCCATGAATTAAATTTGAGAGACATAAATCCCATAAATCAGGGTCCAGGATTGATATGATCTGGATGAGTAAAGAAATCGAAAACAAATTAGAATCTATAGAAATAATGACTAACGCTTGGGCAGACCATAACCCTTTAAAAATAATTTGGAAATGCCAAAAAAAAGAAAAATAGAAGATGGATATTCTACATGACTAACGCTTGGGCAGATTTGGAAATGAAAGAAAAATAGAAGATGGATATTAGACGTACAGATTCTGAAAGAAAGAAAGAAAGAAAGAAAGAAAGAAAGAAAGAAGCAAGGGATGCAACTCCTTGACAAACAGTGCAATAGTGATAATAATTTATATACACCCTTCTTGTGTGTGGAGTGGAACTTCTCTATATTCACACCGAGTACATCTTCTGTGGTGTTTTTAGTGACACTGACCTCCTAGCAGAGATGGTATTCAGCAGGTTCTGACCAGTTCTGGAGAGCTGGTAGTGGAAATTTTAAGTAGTTCGAAGAATTGGCAAATACCACCTCTCACTGGCCCCACCCCCATCTATCCTCTGCCTCCTGAGTCCCAGCTGATTGGCTGGGTCTTTTTTTGTTGCCCTGAACAGGAGAATAGAGCTGGAAAGCAGGTTAGTGGGGTGGGGGGGGAATGGGATTTTCCAGTAACCTTCCCCCAGGAGTGGGGAGGGAGTGGAGATTTTACAGTGTCCTTCCCCTGCCGTGTGCACCAAGCCATACTCATCAAGCCATGCCATGGCCACCAAGCCATGACCACCGAACCGGTAGTAAAAATTTTTGAATCCTACCACTGCCTCCTAGTAACTGGTTTCATCTATTTGGGATATAGACATAAGTAACCATATAACCCCATGCATGAAGGCATGGATGGAGCAGTTAAAGGAGAGTATCTACTATTCTAATAAAGTATATCACTTCTTGTAATTACTGGAGCCAGGAACTGGATAACTTTTAAAGTTAATGCATTATATATGTCATCTAAAGTACAAAGGTCCATGAGTTCAATTCCCAAAAGAGGCTTTGAACCTCTTCTATGCGTAGATTTGGCTTCTACATCTGTGAGTCCAAACCCAGGCACTGTAGTATGTGACTCCAAGTGGTCATATACAGTAAATGTGTCAGTTCTAGAAAAATTGTGCCCTCTGCTCTTTGTACCATCTATGATTTCTGGATTATCTGCAGCTCTCTGAGAACATTTTACAATTATCATGCCAGGACACAACCATTTTGCATTTGCAAGAGCTAGCTTTTAAATCTATTTGCATGTCACTTTATTCATAACAACATCAACCTTCTGTTTCCCTTTGTCATGTTTATCATATTTTACTTAATTTTTTATTCTTCAGAGGTACTATTGCTTTACTTTGAATGTAAAGTCATATGCAGGCTAATGGTAGCAGGTTAATGATTTGAAAAGCAAGGTTTGAAAAGCAAGGAAGGTTTGATTCTTTCCTACTAAACCCCAAAAGCAGGACCTAAGGGTCTTTATCTTAATTAACAATCAAACACAAATACAGTTTATTGATTCTGGGATAAAGTGAGAATTAATTCTAGTGAAGAGGAACTCCAAGAGCAGCGAGGCACAATATATTTTACCAGGTTTGTTAAAAACACCGACATGGCACTTGCACAACACTCTGTAATTGCTTGGCTTTACAATGTGTGTGTGTTGTATTGTTTAGTGTATTGTGCAAAACTATTCTGTTTATAATACAATATATCACACGAGTCCAGAAAAAAAGTTAATTCAGCAATTAAGATAGGCATGTTATATAGATCCCAGCCCATGGGCTGTAAGTTACAATGAGTTTCTTTCTTTCTCTGTATCTCTGTTTACAGTTACTCAAGACTAGCTAAGTGATGACTACATAAACACCTTGTTTACACCCGAGCCTGGGGGGAATCTGATCTGCCTCCCTTAAATCCATTGGGATGAAATGTCTTTTGTGGAACTTTGTTCAGCTTGTCTATGAATCACTATACTTTGGTCAAAAGAGGACATCCCTTTCATTTGAGACCCTCAAGTTCACAATGCCTCTTCTTCCTTTTCCACTGAAAAAATTGCACAAGATCTCTTGATCTTCAACTAGCCTCTTCCCTGCTATGCTGCAAGATCGTACATTGATGTTTGCACAAGCCATCACAATAAACAACATTGGATTTCAATGTACATGATTACACCTTCATAACTATGTCCTAGCTGGAACAGCTAATTGAAGAATTTCAAAAGGGTCTTTGATGCTCTCTGAGTTTGGTTGTTTCAAAGATAAGTATTCCAGGAATGATCCAATCTGGATGAACTGAAATAAATGAAGAATTCATTACATACATACATACATACATACATACATACATACATACATACATAGGCAGATTGAAAGTCATCTTAAATCAGCCTCTATATGAAGGAAATGAATTTTATTCAAACTATTATAAAAGATACCAAAAGATCATGATGTCTAGAAATCTGAATGACTTAACAGCATTACTCGGCAGCATCCCTAAGCAGTATGCTACACAAAAAAGAGGAGAGATAGTGGATGTGAATGAAATAGAGGCTATTAATATAGAGAAAACATCATTTGATCCTGTCAGCTATAAATAAGTACAATAAAGAATCAACAAATATAATATGGTTATGAGTTGGATTTGCTGATCACATAGACCAGGCTAAAATATGATTAAATGGATTGTAATCTAGTGTTTTACCAATTCAATCAGTATAATTGGTTCATTGTATGTGAGTTCAGGCAATTAGGTTAAAATGGTAAACTGTGATTAAGTAAATTATGTGTAAAAGTACATAATGGAGCCATCTCATTGTAACATACTGGTATAGGATCTGAGTAGAAAATCACCCTATTAACTGGGATAGATAAAGTACATCATTGGCTTTAATTCTTATATGCCCTTGTTATAGATTTCTCCACAATAAAATGACTTATAGAGCAACTTCTTAACACAAAATTGCACTAAATAGAAATATAAATGGATGCTTCAAAAGCAAATTCTCAAGAGTAAAGACATTTTTATTGTATTCTGTGCATTAGTCAAAATCTGCCTGTGATTAAAGTGAGTCCACCTGAACTTAAAACAGATAGGATTTTAAATCAGATTGAGAATTACTTGTGGTTGTTGATCTGCAGACTTTCTGGGTCTCCCTCTAGTTAAGAGACTACGGAATTAAATGTTTTATGGCTGTATCTGAAATTCAGAGTGGAAGACCATTAAGGATCTTTTGTGAATCATGATCCCATAAAAGGGATAAATACTGGAAATCCCAGCAGTTTAATATTGATCAAAACTGGGACAGTCATAAGCATGACTGCTAAAAGCATCTCTTATTGTCCTGGGATAATGCAAATGCCTATTGGAAACTGGATGAAGCTGCAGAGAATTGAAGCTATGAAATTTCAAAGTACTGGCTGCACCATACTATAATCTTGTTCTCAGTCTCATTTGTGTAAGAGTAGATACTCCTTTGGTCTTTTTAGCTGCCAGAAAAAGGGAGTGGGGGGAAACAAGGCATTCTTGAAATGCCTAGATAATCACCTTGGTAGCCCAAAATTGTTGGAGCATAAGAAGGTTATTGGAGAGCATGATGGATAACTCTTGGAGACGGATGTGTCCCATTGTCACATCCAGGGGGTGGGGGAAAGACCAGGGTCAAGGGGGAAATGTAAGGTGTGATTTAGTATCGGCTGCACCAAGCCACGCGCCAACATGGCAATTTCTAATAAACCAATTTACTTTTTCTGAGATGCAGCTAGAGACTTTTGATTTGAATGAGGGTAGATTTGTTGGAGCCCTGACAGCCATTTGCAGAGATATTTAGCCATGGTGTCTCTTTTTCAAGCTCTTGAAATAACTGCATTTGTATCCACCACACTCTGCACAGCTAGAAACAACTTAGCAAGCTTTAGACATTGATAATGACAAATTAGCAACATTGATACTAATTTCTGCTCACTGATATTTTTTCAGGTTCAACATCATAGCTCTTTCTAGAGACAATCACAGGCCTTGTTTTCACTTTCCTTCAATGTCAGAAAGGGAAATGGTAACTTGCGAGAACTGAACACTTAATGAAAACAATACAATTACCTTTAATTGGATTAATAAGGGTTTGGGCACAATGCTGATTTAATAAGTCACAGAGGGAGGCTTCTCCCTTGGTCCTTTCATAACCTCTGGCTCTTTTCTTCTTGTGTTTAATTTATCCAAACATCTCCATCTTTGGGGGGGGAAGCACTTCTTGGGTCCCACTATTTTATTTTAGTATTTTGGGCAGCATAGGTACTGCTATCTTGGTCAAGGTTTCCAAGACTTCAATGATAGGGGGAAGAATCTGAAATCTTGATGAATTTCTATCCATTGTATTAGAAGTAGAGACAATGGTACTCTTGTGCAGAAAAGAAGGATAATTGCCTCTAGATGGGATGGGCAGCACACAAATCAGATAGGTAGGTAAGTAAGTAGGTAGATAGATAGATAGATAGATAGATAGATAGATAGATAGATAGATGATGGATGGGTGGCTGGATGGGTGGGTAGATAGATATGGATGAATGGATGGCTAGATTAATTAGATTAAATTGACAGACTGTTCCACTTTGATGGGGTATTATTTTTTTAATGATTAACTTTTTTCTCCATGAGTATTTTAAAAAATCTCTGTAAACTCATCCCTGTATAGCAGCTTTCTTCAGTCTGGTGCCTTACAGATATGTTAGAAGACAAATCTCTCTTCTGATGACCCAGGGTGGGATACAAAATAAACACAGCCACAAAAAACAGGCGAAGCCCCTTTTATTCCTTCACTTTGCTTCCAAGCTCCAAATATCCTTGACTGGAGACAAAAAACTCCCACACAAGCAGTTACAAGAAGGAGGAAATGCCATTTAAATAATAATGAGTAAAAAAACAACACAAACCAGGCAAGATAAGGCTTGAAGACATCCACAGATATCAGAACACACACTGGGAAGGATGCCAAACTCAGAAAGGAACAATAAATTAGAGATATTTCCACACTTTGTTTCCAGCACTGGTCTGTACACATGTCCATCCTCTTATCCAGTTGTCACAGCTGCAGCCCATGAAGAGGATCAAGGCCCTGTCCTCCCCCATAGACCACGTCTCTCCCTTATTCTCTCCTCCCTGCATGCCCTAGGATGGAGAGGGGATGGGCCTGGTTCCTCCTCTGACTGCCCAGCTGGCCTCTGCCCTTCCCCAGCCTCCTCCATAACCTCCAGAGCCACACTTCCCCTCCCTGTCGGCTGTTCCTCCTCTCCCTCAGAGTCAGTATCCACCACCAAGGGCATGACATCTCTTTTTTTCACTGCCATTGCTGACAGGAGTCATGGAAGTTGTAGTACAATTCAGCAAGGTGAGCAAGTTTGCCATAGAATACTGACCATTGATCAATAAGAGGATTGTAATCTTTCCAACATTTATAGAAGACAATCTTACATTTTAATCCAAATCTATATTAAAGATTTAAAAAAACTATAAGAAGGTATACTAGCTGATGATTTGCCAATCAAAATTAGTATCTCAGCAACAGATTTCAACAAATGTCAGGTTTGGCCATAATGATTCATGCCTCTTACAGGAATATGCGTGTGCTTCTCCCCATCTTATTGTTTCTATGTCTTGTCTCTCCCAGTTATTACTGAAATTCAATGGGAACTGTAAACAGTAGAAATACACTTTTTATATCAATTTTCAGCAGAAATCACAACAAAATTGATGCAGTATACAATGAGTAAAAATAATAGTGATAAAATCTAGCACTAAGTCATATATTTGCATATAGCATGCATAAAAAGAATACAGAATAATGGAGTGAAAATCTACTCCCAATCTCCTAGGTAGCATCAATGTATCAATGTTCCAGGAAAAAACGTTATGCACCCTACTTCTTGTATGGACTTCTGTAGCACAATCACATGGAAATAGGCTGAGAAATTGTTTTGAAATGTCTACTGATTCAAAAGCTATATCCAATTTTTTTTATCTATCTTGTTACATAACTTCATGAACTACTGCTCAGTTTCTAGGAATGCTGAGAATTAAAATCCATGCATCTTAAAGTTGCCAAGTGTGAAAAATGCTAGTTTAAATCAACTCACCATACTTTTTCATTCTTGACCACAATCTTCTTGCTCATCCTTATACGCTTCATTCATTACTGTTTGTCCTTTCAGCTTCTCACTGATTCTTTCTTTTGAAGATCTTATTTATTCCATCCAGCCATGAAATATTCAGTCAACTTTTTCATCCATTCACCCTTCCTTCGTATATTTGTTTTGCAATTAATTTTTCCTTCATATTCCCTATATGACCAACCACTTCTTTTGTATGGGTCACTCATTCTTGTGTTCAAACTATATTTATTCATTGGCTACTCATTCTTGACTTTACACACCCAATGTATATTCTATTCCTACCATGCTTAATTTACTTTTATGTTTATCTTGACATATCCAATTCTCACCTGTGCACTTAATATACAGCCAGATATACATTCCTCATTTCATCATATAATCTAATATTTGCTGACATCATTGAGATTCTCAGTTAATACCATAACATAATCTACATACCAAAAGCGCACCTAATCCACTTCCCCAACGAATATATCTCTAATGTTGTAAGAAGCTTATTCCTTATTCATTAATCCATACATAATTAAACAACCAATAAAACCACACTTCCTTGTTTTTATTCCTTGCTCAGTATTGAGCCATTCACTAAATATTCCATTAATACTCATATCAATCATATACTATACCAATTCAGCAATCAAACCACCATTTCATTTTTCAAAGCTACACACTTTAGCATATACTTTCCCTAAATAACAAATAACATAAATTTTCTTTTCTCATTTCATTAACTTGTTTCTCATTATGTGGGATAAAGCTACAACTCACTTCCCAGAACTACCCTTCACTGAGGTCCTGCCAAATCCCTTTCCAGGATTTGGAAACCTAATTCATTCATTCCCATTGCCTTTCCTTATGTATTCAACAACAATAACAGCTTTCTTACAATCCTTAGTTATAGATTCAGCTTTTATACTCTTATTATATACGTCGCACAGCTATTCCATAATAAAACTACATTTATTTTTGTCATATTTCTGCAGTTATATTGTCAAGAACTGCAGTCTTACCACTTTTCTGGAACCAGACATATATAGCATTTGTTTCATTTTTATTCCTTGACATATCACTATCACCTAATACAGAAGAACATTCGTAGCATTCTGACAAAAGGGGGCCCTTAGTGCTCTCTGAGCTTGATTATTCTCCTGCAGACATTACCCAAACTATCATCATCAGTCCTAGTAAGGAGTGGGGTTTGCTCTTAGTTTATATTCTTGTGGTTTGCCCTGTCAATGTTGCTGGGAGCAGTCTTGGAGGTACTTTGGTTGGGTGTTTACTGTTAACTCTTGAAAATTCTTGATTGGAGCACTGTTTACTTGTTGATTGCTGTTCTGATGTTAATCTTGGACTTAATTTATGAACATCTGGGTATTTATTGCTGGTAGGGAAATGATCTGGTCTTTTGTTTCCTTTTTGACTTATTGATGGTCTCTTTTGCACATAGATATAGACATCTAGTGATCTCTATTTTGTCAGAATGCCAGGCTTTTAGAAATTCCCTAACATTTTTGGACTTGGTTTGGTCACCATTTCCCAGTTGAAACTGTGGTTAAACTGTCCATATGTTATGAAACTAAAGAGTTTTCATCATGTCTTCTGACTGCTAGTTGATATTAATGGGTGCATTCTGTGAATGTACTGCCTGTTTTCCTTATTTAGTAACTATTGCAATCATTATAATGTATGTTGTAGATGACTTCCATTTTTTCTTCTGGGGCTGCTGGTTTTTTTTTTTTTTACTTAGGATGTGTTGGAGGTCTTTAGTTAGCTTGTGTGCTACACTGATTCCATGTAGTTATAATAGTCTGTTGGTGATTTCTGATGTGTTTTGGGAGTGCTATTCTTTTTACAGCTTGTGTTGGTTGTGTCATATGGGGTTGCCTTGTGGCTCAGTACTTAAAGTGCAATATTGCAGGCAAACTCTGCCCATAGCCTGGAGTTTGATCCAGATGGGGCTCTAGGCTGAATCAGCCTTCTATACTTCCAAGGTTTGTAAAATGTGGACCCAGATTGTGGAGGGCAATATGCAATAATTCTTAGACTGTAAACCACCCAGAGAATGCAATAACGTGCTCTGTGGAAGTATATAAGCCTGAATGCTATTGCTATGATGTTGCTGTGTGGTCATGCACTTTTTGATGAAGTTGCATGTTTGATGAAGTCCATTTTGTAGAAAGACATTGTATATATACTTCATTTCTTTTTCCTGTTGTTCAGTGTTGCTGCAGTGTGTTTGTGCTCATCTAAATAAAGTTCTTATTGTGGGAGGTAAGGTTATTGCATTGGTAATGTAGCAATTGATTGGTGTGGGTGGTTTTTCAGTACACTTGTATTTCTAGTTTGCCATTGTGGTCTCTGCTGATCAGGATGTCCAGGAAGGATAGTAAGTTGTTTTTTTCTTCTTTGGTAAACTAGATTCCTTTGAAGATGTTGTTAATGGTTTTCTAATTGATCCTTTTTTATTATAGCTATAAGGTGTCATCTGATCCATATTTTGGGTTGCATTTGTGGAAGTGATATCACTTCCAGACATTGCATTATAACCTCTACTATAAGACCTGAAAGAGGCAATCCCATAGGTGTATCTTTATTTTGTTAATAAATTTGTCCATTTAATCGGGAGTATGTGGTTAAGCAGAAGTTTATAAGACTCATAATCTTGGGTGTTTCAATTTTTGTGTATTTGGTTGGGCCAGGTGGCTATATTTATAGATTCTTTGGCTAATTCTGAGTCCATGTGTGGGAGAAGGGCTGTGACATCAGATGAAACCATGATTTCATCCTCATCTTGTTTGAAGGCACTGTATGGACAACATATGGGCATATTTAATAATAGTTTCAATGAGGAAACTGTTCTAGACTGTTCTAGATCAAGCCGAGTCCAAAAACACTAAGGAATTTCTAGAAGTCTACCACTCTGACAAATTAGTCATCAATAGACACATATACATAAACAATATATACATACTATGCAAAAGAGACAATCAATAAGCCAAAAGGAGAACAAAAAGTCCAAAACACCTCCCCACCAGCAATCAACACACAAATAAGGGTAGATTAACTCCAAGATTAACATCAGACCAACAATAATGAAGTAAACAAGACCTGAATAAGGAACTGCCAAAGATGCTAACAATAAACAGTCCAACCAAAGAACCTCCAAGACTTCTCTCCCCCAACACTGGTAGCCATTAGAATTTAAACTAAGAACAAACTCCACTCCTTACTAGCACTGATGGTATTACCTATTTTGGGTAATGAAACATCTACAAGAAAACAACCAAGCTCAAAGAGGATCAAGAACCTCTCACAAATATCTAAATTTAGCCTAGCAGCATTCCATTACTTCAGTTTCATCCCACATTATTTTCTGGAACAATTTTCATATAAAGCACCTACAATATCTATCATCCACATTTTTTTCAACAAACATGAACTTGCATGCATTTTTCTCATCCATATTGTTTTTCACATAATCATTCCATCAAGCATCTCTTTCCATAATGTAACATTTTGGTAACTCTTTCTAACATAATTGGTCTTATTCTATTCCAAGCAACTTTCATATCCCCTTTTCCATAATATATTTCCCATCCATTCTTTTGGGAAATAAATCTATATTCTGGTAATTTTTTGTACCCAAGATTTGTACTTTTTCTTCCTGTGCTTATTTATTTTTACTCTAATTTCTTCTTCTTTTTTAACTTCCTTGCTCATTTTTTTCTTAATATCCATTCTTGACACTAAGAGGCATGGTGGCTCAATGGCTTAAAAGATCCTGGAAATATCTGGTGGTTTGAGTTCTACTACCAGGTGAGTAAGCTCCCATCACTTGCCTTGGCTGCCAACCTAGTCTGAAAGCATGTTGTAAGCTGAAGAAGATAAGTAGGTACCACTTTGGTGGGAAGATAACAGTGTTCCATGTTTTGCCACACATTTTGTGCTATGGTGTGATGTCATGCTAGTCATCATGATTGTAGAAATGTCTTCAGACAATGCTGTCTTAATGGCCTAGAAACAGAGATAAGCACCTTCTCCTAAAGTTGGCTACAACTAGTGGAATAAAACCTGCGGGAATCCCCTTAACTTTATTCTTGACACTATCAAATAATGGTATCTTCTACATTCAGAATCACTCATCATCCTTATCTTCTTCAATAATTATTTTAATCTTTCAGCTCAATTAGATTAATTGTGTGTTTTAATTAATTCTTTTTCCACGGATATGTTATGAATAGACCTGCACTTAAACCAGATATTAGATAAAACAGATATTTTTTTATAGGTGGATGCTCATTAAACACCATTCTCATTGTTTTCCAAATGCCCCAATTACTTTTCTATACTATTACATCTTTTTTTTTAATTACATTTATATGCCGCCCTTCTCTGAAGACTCAGGGTGGCTTACAATTTTTGGGATACAACCCAATGCGCTCAGCAATAGCCTTCATTCCATTGTATATGCCTGCTTATTACTAAGCAGCATTTTTACAAAGTCAGCTTATTGCCCCCAACAATCTTGGGTCCTCACTTTACCTACCCTGAGAGGATGGAAGGCTGAGACAACCTAGAGCCTGGTGGGATTCGAGCCTGCAGTAATTGCAGGCAGCTGGAACTTAAGTGCTAGGCATTTAGCAGCCTGTACCACCAAGGCCCCTATCTTGTGCCACCTAGCCAAATAATTTCTCTCCTTAAAACACACTTGCTCACAATATTGAATGATTTTTCCCAAAATTAATCTGATTTTTTCCCAATTCACCATTCATTATATAACGTGCAAGTATTATCAACCTATGGATTACTATTTTATTTGCACTGGCAAGAACATAGATGGTACCAGATGACAACAATCAAAATGACATAAATAATTATACCTCAGCTCCACAAAATTATGGTATCTTCATTCTATTTAATCTATTGCATTTTTATTAGTTTCAAATGTCATGGTTATTACCAGGTAGACCATATATATTGACCCCTTTGTCCCATTTATCATAACTTTGATTACCTGAAGCTTTCACACATGCTTTGTAGAAATAGAGAAGGTGCAGTTACCAATCTCAATCACATCTGTGCCACAAACAGCCTTCCCTGCTAAAAGGAAAGTCAGTATCAGCTTTAATACATTTTGATACTTGTTGCTATTAGGACAGTATTGATCAGTTTCAGCATTTTTTGATCAATATATGACAAATGCAACCAAAGTCCAGATACACTTACAGGATCTACTGTGTAATACATTCTGGAGAGAGAGCCCTGAGGATGGGCTCCAGCATGAATCCCAAAACCATGGAAAACTAAACCTCTGGTCCTGTTGAATGACTCAGATTTGATCCTGCAACATTATCCTGGGACGTGTATATATATCTTCATTTGTACCAAATATATGACTTGTTTGTTTGTTTGTTTGTTTGTTTATTTATTTATTTATTTATTTATTTATTTATTTATGAGATTTATATGCCGCCCTATCTCCCTAAGGACTCAGGGCAGCTTACAATACTAAAAAACAATACAATATAAACATTAAAAATTAATTAAACCAGAAAATCTCATAAATCCATTAAAAATTTAAAACAACCACTAAAAAACCCTCCCCCCTCCTTCAGTCCAGGTAGGCTAGTTGGAACAGCCAAGTTTTTAGGTCACGGCAGAAAGATCGGAGGTCAGGGGCCACCCAGAGCTCCAGGGGTAGCTGGTTTCAAAGGGTGGGTGCCCCCACAGAGAAGGCCCTACTCCTGGGAGCCACCAGCTGGCATTGCCTGGCTGATGGCACCCTGAGCAGGCCCTGCCGGTGGGAGCACATGGGTCATCGGGAAGCTGTTATCGGCAGCAAGGTTTCCTGCAAATACCCCAGTCCAATGCTCTTAACTCCAAAGAAGGCTAATTTATCCAATTTTTATCCATCCAGATTTTTAGAATAACTTCTAGAATAACCAAGAATCCTGGTGGTGCAGTGGTTGAAGAGCAGTATTGCAGTCAAACTTTGCCCACCAGGAATTCATTCCTAAAAAGATTAACTTAGCCTTCTTTCCTTCCAAGATCAGTAAAATGAAGACACATATTGTTGGGGGGGGCAATATGCAAATAATATGTTTTATTCAGTGTGTTGTAACTGAGTCAGATATAAGCCTAAATGTTATTGTATAATTTATCTGCTGAACAATAGACTGCAATTTATTTCTCTTTTTTTATGATATATGTCTCTTTGGTTTTAAATTATTTGCCTTTATTTTTTAATTTTATATATTTCATCATAGCTAGTCTCTGTGCACACTATTTTGGTAGATAGACAGGATATTACAAAAATTCAGAATCTCTCATCATTTATTTATTTATTTATTTATTTATTAATGAGACTTGTATGCCGCCCCATCTCCAAGACTCGGCTCACAAATAAAACAAGGAAACAATAAATAATTAAAAAAGAATTAAACTAACAAGCCCCATTAAGATGCAATTACACAAATACACAATAAAACTATAATAAAAGCCATCCCCCAAAGGGTCACAGCCCGCTTGGTTAAATAACCAGGTCTTCAATTCACGGCGAAGCGGAGGTCAGGGGCCAGATGGAGCCCCGGGGAAGCTGATTCCAGAGGTCAGGGGCAATAGAATAGGCTCGTCGTCGGGGACCGCCAACCGGCATTGGCCAGCCGACGGGACCCAAGGAGTCCTTGCCTATGTGATCGCACAGGGCGGTTAGTACTTGATGTCGGCAGGAGTCGCTCCCTTAAATATTATGGACCCATGTCATGGAGGACTTTGTATGTTAATGTTAACAACTTGAATCTCACCCGAGCACAACCGCAGCCAATGCAGACAGCGCAGGAGAGGGGGTAACATGGGAGAACGGAAACTCCCATCACCACCCGCCCGATTTTGCACCAGCTGCAATCTCCGGATAGTATGCAAGGGTAGTCCTAAATAGAGAGCGTTGCAGTAGTCGAGTCTGGAGATAACAAGGGCATGAGTAACCGTGCGCAGGGCATCGCGGTCCAGAAAAGGGCGAAGTTGGCGAACCAAACGGAGCTGGGCAAACCCCTGGCGCGGCCCCCACCTGCTCCTCCAATCGAAGCCGTGCATCCAGGAGGACCCCAGATTCGCGCCTATCCACAGGGGCAACACCACTCCCCTATGGTTAACGATGGATAATCCTGACTGGGCCGCGATGCCGGTACGCACAGCCACTCAGTCTTGGCCGGGTTGAGGCGAAGCATGTTTCCGTTCATCCAGATCCGTCGCATCCAAGCACTGGGTCATCAGGGAGAGGGCATCACCATCTGGTTCGGGTGGAAATATACAGCTGAGTATCATCTGCATATTGATGAAAACTCCCCGAAACCACGGATGATCTCACCCAGCGGCTTCATATAGATGTTAAATAGCAGGGGAGAGGACCACCCCTGAGGGACCCCACAAGAGAGCACCCTCGAGGTGGACCTCTGTCCCCCTCCAGTACCGACTGCAACCCCGAGAGGTAGGAGGTGAACCACTGAAGTACAGTGCCCCTATACCCAACCCCTGAGGCATCGCAGAAGGATACCATGGTCGATGGTATCAAAAGCTGAGAGGTCTAATAGGACCAGGACGGAGGAAAACCCCTGTCCCGGCCCTCCAGAGATCATCCATCAGTGCGACCAATGCCGCCTCCGTGCTGTAACCAGGACGGAAGCCCGATTGATACGGATCCAGGTAGTCCGCTTCATCCAGGAAAAGTGGAAACTGCCGAGCCACCATTTCAACAACCTTCGCTAAAAGCTAAGGTTGGAGACTGGACGAAAGTTGTCTAACATGGCCGGGTCAGGGCAGGCTTCTTCAGGAGGGGTCTCACCACCGCCTCCTTCAAGGCGGCGGAAAGACACCCTCCCTTAGCGAAGCATTGACAACTGCCCGAGCCAGCCACAGGTGACCTCTGGCGGCATAAGCTAACCAGGAGGGACACGGGTCCAACAAACATGTGGTGGAACTCAGGCGCCGATAATCCCGCCCACTTCATCCTCAGAAACAGGATCGAACTCATCCCAAATCACACTGGCCAGACTACTTGCATCCCATCCTCAGACCACTGCAAATCAGATGACAACCCGCCCAATTCGACGATCTTATCCGACAGATATTGGCAAACTCCTCAGCTCTTTCCTCGAACGGGTCCTCCCTCCCCTGAACAGGAGAGAGCGGGTAACCCGAAACAGGGCGGCTGGGCAGTTATCTGCGGACGCTATGAGAGTGGAGAGATAAGCCCTTCTCGCCACTCTCATAGCAACCAGGTAAGTCCTAACATGGGCTCTTAGCTGGGCTCGATCGGCCTGGGAGCGGGTGGACCTCCACCTGCTCTCTAAGCCCCTCCGATCATTCTTACCTTCTTCAATAATTCTCTTAATCTTTCAGCACAATTAGATTAATCATGTGTTTGATTAATTCCTTTTCGATTGGTAGTCTCTGTGCATACTATTTTGGTAGATAGATAGGATATTACAAAAATTATGTAGTGGACTGGATTGGGGAAGAGATTGGCCCAAGTGATGAGATTAGTGAACATTTGTGTCACTGCATTTTTTGGTTTGTCTGTTTCAGCTTCTAAGCTCATATTATAGCAAGGAGGTGTCTGCCAGCCAGCACTGTATTATCTTGTCTCCATAGTAATGAGATAAGAAAGTCTTGTGATGTTTTGATTTACTGAGCATGCGTACAAAGTTTATACTTCACTTCCTGTAACTTCCGTTGTACTTTTTCCTTTGTTTTTTTTCCCTATATCCTTTGGTGTGAGATTAAGGAGGCTGCCAATATGCAGCTACATTTAGGTTTTCTTATTTTATAAATAAAAAAATGTTTCTTAGATTATTCTCCGGGTTTAATTTTATCAGTGTTTACAGCAAAGCCTGGCAAAAGGTTTTTTTCAAGCCTTGACAATTTGAAGATGGAACTCCTCTCTTTTTAAGATGAACCTTCTCGTGCCATATTAAAGCAAACTGAATGATCTAGGAATGAGAATCAAAACAGATATAATAAGGGAGATCTAAAGCTAGATTCCTGAAGTTGATTTCCTGGGTGAACAATCAGAATAGTTATAATGGGGCAAATCAGTATTCAGCTTTTGCAAAAAAGATTTAAACATATGCTATCTCTAGTGAGAAATTGTTTAGAAAACAAATGTCCATCCCCTTCACAAGAATTAAGTGGATCTCTATTTTTGGAAAAAGAGACAAAGCAATTTTATTTTTATACCCTATTTTAGTGGTCCCCAACCTTTCTGGCTCCATGGACTGGCAGCAGCAGCAGCAGAGGCCAGGAGGAGGAGGAAAGGGATGGTTTCATGCTCATAGCTTCGTTCTCGTTCGTGCACAATTGAAGCTTCTTGTGCTCACCCACCAGTTGTAGGCTGTGGACCAGTATCCTGCCCTACTTGATATCATGATGCCAATGCAATTCAACTCATATATCCATACTCAACAAACACACAGCCTTCCCATCTCTAGAACTAAATTTAATTGTTTATTTTCTGTCTAAATGGAATAGTCATCGGCAGATGTGAGTCAGTCTTTAAAGGTGGCTTTGAAGAAGCAGAGTTGCTAAACCATTTGCTCATACAGCCCATGCTGCTATGTGATGATAATAGTAGCTAAGAGATAAGAGCTTTTGAATCTGGCTTGTGCAACTACCTGGATTTGGCTTGCATAACCAGCCCCTGAGCACAATCTTCCTTGTCTCTGATCTTCTTGGCTACCTGGCCCACCAATACTGACTCGTCATAACACAGAGACTCTTTATAGCCTTGCCAAAATTCTTCACATCTGAGACCCAGATCAAGGAATTTTCAATGAATTGTTGGCTTATTCAAACAATAATGCCTTCAGAATAGGATAGAATTCTTTATTGGCAAGTGTAATTAGACACACAAGGAATTTGTCTTTGGTGCATATGCTCTCAGTGTACATTAAGGAAAAAATACATTCATCAAGAATCATAAGATACAACACTTAGTAATAGTCATAGGTTACTAATAAGCAATCAAATCATACTAGGAAACAAATAAAACAATATTAACTGTAAATATACACAGTTATAGTCATAAGTGGGAAGAGATAGGGACTAGGAAGT
>CM019155.1:109771328-109805655 GCA_009733165.1 Naja naja | reverse complement strand
GGCAGAAGACTGGGAATCGATGGCGGATCGCCTCCAAATGTACTTGAAGGAAACAACCCGCCAACATCCCGTAGAAGGAAGAGGGCGGTATTTTCACGCACTGGCGGTCCGCAGTCTTCAAGATGGTGAAGGCGCTAGGGAGCTGCAGACTTGGAAGGTAATGGAACGGCCTGATTTAGAAAAGCTTTTAAGAGGCCATTATGCCCTACAAGTATTGCCTCATTAAGAGACACGAATATCGTCGGATCAAGGGGAAAGCGAAAATGTTAACAACTTGGCAAGTTTAAGGGACATTGGGGGTGCTTGTGAGTTTACCAACTTAGAAGAGGCCATTATGATCGGTTTGTTCTAGGCCTTAAAGATAAGGACTTACAGAGCAAATTACTAATGAAACCTAAGATCACGCTTTAAGGAGGCCATAGAGGAAGCTGTTTCAGTGGAAGCAACCAAGTCCTCAGCAGCAGCCATGAAGAAAATTAACAAGGCTTCAAGCCATTCTGATGTGGAAAAGTCCACAACAACCCATTAACAAATAGATTCTGATTCAGACTGTAGTGAGTGGAGGAAGAAATTTATAGACTCAGAATGGAGAAGAAAAGGAAAGAAAGAAAGAGGCAAGAATTTTATTGCAGAGGCTGTGGGGGGGCCACCCTGCACTGAATGCAAGTTTTTAGACACCATCTGCCTCACGTGAGAAAAGAGGTCACCTAGCAAGAGTCTGCAAATCATCCAGAACTCCACCTTGTAGGAAGAAATTTCCTGAGAAAGAATTCAAGCCCAACAACTTCAGTGAGAAAATGGGGCGCAACTCAGAAGCAAATGGGAAGAATTAAACTCATCAAACAGTCACCATTGGTCATTCTTCACCCTTGAGAAGCAGAAAAGTACATGTGGAGGTACTAATTGAAGGAAGGCCTTGCCAAATGGAAGTGGACTCAGGCTCCTATTTATCTATGGGGTCATGGGACACTATTCACAGGCTACTTCCCAACATTCAGAAGAAACATTTCCAGAAGCAAGCACTGACTCTCAAAGACTACCAAGGGAACCAGATTCCAGTAGTTGGAACAAGAGAATTCAACGTGAAGTTTAAAGGCCACACCAAACGCTTTGCCCCTGACCATGTGGACAAGGATCGCCAAGCTTGCTGGGACTTGAGTGGTTCAATCCACTAGGCATCAAGGTGACTGGCATCAATCACATGAGCAACACTGAATGGGAGGAGGCCTTGAAGTCTGAGTTTCCAGAGGTCTGCAGCGAAGGATTGGGCAAGTATATGGGGACCCCTATCATTTTCAACCTAGACCCCAAGGTACCCCTTCTGCTTAAAGCCCAGAAGGGTCCCATTTGCTTTAAAGGAAAAAAAAAATTGAGACAAATTAATAGCTAGGGGTTTTAGAGCCCACTGACCACTCCAGATGGGAGACACCATAGTCACACCAGTCAAGACTGATGGGTCAGTAAGAATCTGTGGAGACTATAAGGGGACACTGAACCATGCGCCTGCAGCAGAGCATATCCAGTTCCAGTGGTGCATCATTTGTTACATTCACTTGGCAGGGGTACAGTCTTTTGCCAAATTGGATCTGGACCAGGCATATCAACAACTAACAGTTGATGATGCCACTGCAGAGGCCCAAACCATTGTGACTCATAGAGGTGCTTTCAAATGTAAAAGGTTACAATTTGGAGTAAGCGTGGCACCAGGCATCTTTCAAAGCCTTATGGAAAGAATGCTCCAAGGACTGCCAGGGGTAGTGCCTTACTTTTGATGATGTTAATTCTCTGCTGAAAATGACACTCAGTTACAAGAAAGACTCAGAGAAGTCCTTACCAGATTCAGGAAAGCGGGTTAAAAGTCAAGGAAGAAAAATGCACTTTTAAAACTGACAAGGTTGAGTTCCTGGCTACATGATTGACAAGCATGGCATCCACCCTACAGATGCCAAGGTTAAAGCAATCAAAGAAGCCCCTAGACCTAAATGCAAAACAGATTTGCAAGCTTTCCTTGGACCCATTAACTTTTATCACATGTTCCTACCTCAGAAGGGAACCATCACATGTTCCTACCTCAGAAGAAGAACCATTGCTGGTCTTCATTGCTGGTACTTGATAAAGAGTCTGTTTGGGTCAGGGGGAGGAAGGAACAATCAGCATTTAATAAAAAGACTAATCACGTCTGATGCTGTACTGACAAGTTCTCTGGTAATTTGCCTTGTACTGACTTGGTGCATCTCGGTTGGAGGTTGACACAGGCTTCCCAGTGGGAAAGCCCCTATTGCTTTTACTCTCGCACTTTGACCAAAGCAGAGAGGAATTAGGAATTACAGTCAATTGGACAAGGAGGCATTGGCAATTGTTGCAGCTGTTAAGGAATTTCATGAATATCTGTATGGGAGAACATTTACCATTGTTACAGATCACAAACCTTTGTTAGGCATTGTGGCAGGAGACAAGCCTACCTACTATCCTGTCACCAAGAATGCTGAGGTGGACTGAATTCTTGCTGCTTATTCATACAAACTTATCCACAAGCCTGGCAAGGACATTGGACATGCTGATGCCTTGAGTCGTTGCCCACTTCCTTGCCACAAGGAGGACTTTGAACCTGAAACACACACCTTTTGCCTAGAAACTGTTGCCAAGCTTCCAGTTCATGCTGCTGAAATTGCCAGAGAGACTGCCAAAGACACTGTGTTGGCCTCTGTTATAGGCTGGATTAAGAAAGGTTGGCCTCTTCAAGATCTACCTCACCTGGCTCAACCTTTTAAGTCCAGGCAAACTGAATTATCTGTATTAAGAGGATGTATTCTGTGGGGTAACAGGGTGGTTATTCCTGCAAAACTGCAAGAGAGGTTTTGGAAATGTTACATGAGGGTCATCCTGGTATTGTAAGGATGAAGGGATTGGCCAGGAGTTATGTATGGTGGCCAGGTATTGACAAAATGGTTGAAAACTGGGTTGCATCTTGTCCCAACTGTCAGGTAGTCAGGCCTGCCACCTCTCACCCCCACAGGAATGGGAATGTCCTAGGGCCCATGGTCTAGGATTCACATTGATTTTGCTGGCCCTACCAGAGGGCACACCTTTCTTATTATAGTAGATGCATATTCCAAATGGCTAGAGGTAATTCCCATGGCATCCACCACAACTGATGCTGTCATCAAGCAGCTCAGAAAACTTTTTGTAACCCACGGGTTACCTGATGTTCTTGTCTCTGACAATGGCCCTCAATTTACATCCAACCTCTTTGAATCCTATTTAGCACAACAGGGTATCAGACATGCCCTTACTGCCCCTGGGCACCCTTTGGCTAACGGCTGGGCTGAGCATGGTATGCGTTTTACCAAGGAGAAGCTTCAGCAACTGGGTCCTGGGGACATCACTGAGAAAGTTGAAAAACTTCTTAGTGTTCAGCACATCACTCCTAACCCATCTAATAACTTATCCCCAGCAGAGTTGTTGATGGGTAGGAAACTTAGGTCTTCCCTTGACCGCCTTCATCCCACTTTTAGCACCACTAGATTCCACTTCCAAAGTTCACATTCAGTGTGGGTGATTCTGTTTATGCTAAGAACCTTATAGGTGAACCTTTGTGGATTCCTGCTGAGATAACTCAGATCACCAGGCCCTCGTTCTTACAGGGTGCAAACAGAGGATGGACTCCTCTGGAGCAGGCACATTGATCAACTTAGATCCAGGTTCTCTCAGGAACATCGCACTTGTTCCTCTCTAGTTCCCTCACCTGATGTCAATTCTAGGGGAAGGGGAGGAACAGGAGGAAAATCAGCAAGCAAGAATCAACCCCATGTAGCGAGCCATTACGACAGGAACCATTCCAAAACCTGTCACAATGCCAAAATCCATCCTTAGAAGTGGAAGATTGTACATCACTACCTGACTTGGGTGCTGACATTGGGCTGGAGATGGGTTGGGAGGAGAGACCAGATTCTAACCATCAAACAGGGTCTTCTTTCACAGGAAGTCCCAGTGGGGAAATGTCAGCAGACACATTTCTCTCTCACTGGGTGAGAATGTTAAAACTTCTGAACCACGAAGGTCTCAGCGTGCATAAGAGCCCCACCTATTTAAAAGAATACATTAGATAGGTTGGGGTTTGGTATGGACTGAACCTAGTGGGAGGGGTGTGTATGTAGGTTTGAATGTCATTGGTTTAGTTTGAATTGTTCTTGTAAAATGTCAAATAAGATTGGTTTAAAAAGTGTGGGAAAACCCTGCACTCTGATTGGCTGGCAACTACGGCTGCTGGCTATAAGAAGCAGCCATAGCCCAGCCAAGTCAGGTCCATTCGAGCTGTAGTCACTTAATAAACTCTTCACTGAAGCTCTTCGCGTCTGACTCTTCATGCAAACTTAACAGAAAAGATATTGGATAAGAATTGGGAAACCAAGGTACCAGTCCATTGTGGGCTTAGAAGTTCAGTGGGCAGCCCTAGATTAGTCATTTTGACTCACCTCAACTTACTTCTAAGGCTTATTGGTTGGTAAAATAAGAGAAGGAACTGTGTACACCACCTTGAGTTCTTGAATGAAATATGCAGTATAAATTTAATAAAATGAAATAAACATTGAATCATTTTGCATACATATCTTTTTTAATCTTCATGGAAACCTTATGACATAGCTTAGCTGAGAGCAGATGACTTGTCTAACAACTTCCAATAACAACCTCTTGTCCAAAAGCTGAATGAACTTTCCTATTCATCTCTTATTAATCCAATTCTTTTTATCACTCTAACTCAGAGATGTCGAACTCCCATCCCAAGGGCCAGATGAGTCACATGCTGGTCCTGCCCCTGCCTGGTTTAGCGAAGGAGGGAAAGTTCCAATATGTCACATGATGCTGCCATGACAACACGAGTTTGACACCCCTGCTCTAACTCAACTCCCAGACAATCCATTAGTTTGTTACCCTCCCTCTCCCTTGATGACTACCAATAGATCTCAAAAGGCCCTTATGTTAAGGCAGGAGTGGAGCCAGCACAACATAGTAGTGGATACCACTAGGAAGTCTGATGGGATTGAGATGGGTATACTCCCTCCAAGTTCAGGTACAGATAATTTACCAGAATATGACTGAGCATGAATCCTGACTGAAAAGATTCCAGATAATCCATTTTTCTTCAGGATCGTCTGCAATTTATTTGCCAAAACGTTCTCAATGACCTCTTCTAATATGGAAATGTTGAAAACTGGGTGAAAGTAAATATTCATAACATAATCTAACAAGAGCTTTTTCAGGAGAGGGCATGCCACCAACTTCTACCACAGAAACAATATCTGGTAGATCCAGATAATCTCCCAGATCTGGCTATACATTCCCTTGAAGCACTGCTCAGCAAACAGATATTCACATTCTTCTGGCATATGATCCAAGCAGTTTTTTTTTAAAAAGCTACTATACTTGTCAAAACTGAAAGAAATAGAAAAAGGAGAATACAATGGATGACATTGATGGGATCAATAAGATCATTGGATATCTTTGAAAAAGCTACAGATTATCATCAGAGACAGAGGTTGGAATGGTGGACATTTGTCCACATAATCACTAATGCAGTGGGACTTAATTCTTTTAGTTTTCTAGATGAAAATGGGCATTGTTTACCTGAACGCCAGTTTTCATTGTTAGGCAAGACAGGTCAGGATGGGTGTTACTCCTCTTTAGCTGCTAAGGACTGAGTCTGTGTAAAAGGCTTATTAGCCTAGCTCTGCCCACTCTGGGTAACTCCTTCCCAGTTCTGTGAAGACCTTGCGACAGACTGAATTGCCTCTAAGAAAAGGGAAAAAAGAACAAGAACCTTATTGGAAACCCTCCCTTCCATAGGTTATTGGGCCAGATCATTTCCCAAAGGGTCTTGCCTAACAAGGAAAACTGGCATTCAGGTAAACAATGCCCATTCTCCCTTGTAAGGCTATGACAGGTGAGGATGGGACATACCACAGCAGGGTTGTCCTTGGGAGGGTTAAGATAGGTCCTGATCTCGATGGTCCAAAACAACCTGTTGCAGGACCCATCTTCTAAATGCCTCATCTGCTGAAGCGAAGGACTCCAGCCGATAGTGGCAGATGAAAGGTGAAGGAGATGTCCACATGGCTGCTCTGCAGACCTCCTCAACTGACGCTTGCATTGCCCAAGCCGCTGTAGTCGCCTCACTGCGAGTGGAGTGTGCCATGATGCCCTTATTCCAACTGCAATAGGCTCAAGCTATACATGCCTTGATCCATCTACTTACTGTGGATGGAGTCACTATTCCTCCCAATGTCGAAGGAAAAAAAGAGATTCTGTCCTGTGGAATTCAGCAGTCTGTTTGATATAAATCTTTAAGGCTCTGTGCACATCCAAAGTGTGCCAAGCCTTCTCCAACACAAGGACCGAATGGGAACAAAAATCTGGGAGAACCAGTTCCTGAACCCTGTGGAAGGAGGTGTTGACCTTAGGAATAAAGGCCAGGTCCAAACATAAAACCACCTGGAGGGGATGAAAGAAACAGAGATCAGGACGAACTGAGAGGGCGACCAACTCAGAAATTCTCATCACCAAATTAACTGCCACCAAGAATGCCACTTTCAGTGTAAGAAGGTGCAGGCTGGACTGTCTGAATGATTCAAATGGAGGTCTGGTAAGGGACTGCAGGACCTTGGGCAAATTCCAAGTAGGGTACCTATGTACCATAAGAGGAGAAATGTTGGTCACATCTCTGAGAAACCTACAGACCGTAGAGTGCTGAAACAAAGATTCTAACTTCCCACAAGTCAGCACCGATGAGAAAGCCATCCCCTGCCTGCGAAGTGTGTTGGGAGCAAGACCCTTATCCAGGCTGGCCTGTAGGAATTCCAAAACAGTAGCCACCAAGGCTTGCAGAGGTGAAACGTTAGCCTTGGCATACCAAGTAGAAAAGGATTGCCATGTAGCCTCATAAATACGGACAGTGGAGGGTCTCCTGGAGGTCTGAATGGTTTTAATCACCTTGTTGGAGAGGTGGGCGCTTTTTTTTAACAAATTTTATTCAGTTTTTAACAATTTTTTAAAACAGCTCTTTTCAGTAAACAGCATGTTCCCGGGTCGTCACTTTTACATGCAAATATGACAGTAGATCTATATTCATTTTAAACATTTAACTTCCTATTTTATCCCATTTTTACTTCTATTCCATTTTAGCAGACAAAGGGTCAGAGAAATTAATCCTAATCTCAAATCTTAATCTCAATCTGTATAACCCCCCAGTTCATTTCGAGTTAATTGCAAATATATATATATATATATATTAAAAACATCATTTATAAATCTTACAAATAACAATATATTTGCCCAACATGTTAAAGATAAAGTTCATCCATATCTATCCTTTAATTATCTTCACATTGTTAATACTCTTTTATCATTTACAGAATTCTTTTATCCGTCAGATTTGCCCTTTCATCACATATTCTCTCCATGATTCTAAATCCGTACAGGTTTTAACACTAAAAAGAATGAAAAAAAAACTAGACTTGCCCCCTTTTACTACTTTGAAAGTGACACCTCAGTGGTTAATATAGTAGCATAATCATAATCATTCCTTTAAAACGAAAGATAGAGAAAGAAAAGGAAAAGGAAAAAGAAAAGCTACCTTACAATATGTCTCTAATCAATCGGGTTCTGCAACACATATCCCCCTAAGGTTTATTTATGGTTCCAAAATAATAATAAAATAACTAATCTTGGTTATTGACAAATCTCATTTTAGACATTTTCTAAAATCATTTCAATTAATTCAATTTATCTAATCAACATTTACCTTTCTTTTTGTAAATAAAAATAAAAGTGTGACCTTTTACCAGTAAAATTGTCAGTAACCCTATTATTTTACACTTTTATAATTGTAATATATTCTTATTACCACTTCTTCATGCAGAACCCCCTTCTTAATACATTAGCCATTATCTCTATGCAAACAAGTTTCTTTCTTCATTATGTAATTCCCATGTTTCTCTATCTTCTGTTCTTGTTTCTTGTTCCTTCTCCTCTCTTTTATCCCTATCCCTTCTCTATCCAGTTTGAATCCCTCTCTCTCTCTTTACCTTTCTGCTCCCTATCCTTCTGGACCTTTCTAACATGCCTAATTTCATGAATGTTCCCTTTTTAATTGCCTTCTTAAGTTTCATTTTTTTGACCATCCTCCTTTCCTTTTATTTGTATTAATCTTTGTGTTAGTTGTCTTCTTAAAATGGCTTTCGCTTGTGCTGGCTCCTTCTCCTCCCTTTTATCCTGCTCTCCCCTTCTCTATCCAGTTTGAATCCTCTCTCTCTCTTTACCTTTCTGTTCCTTTCCTTCTGAACCTTTCTAACATGTTTAATTTCATAAATGTTCCCCTTTTTAGATACCTTCTTAGGTTCCGTTTTTTTAGCCACCCTTCCTTTCCCTTTTATTTGTATTAATCTTTGTATTAATTGTCTTTTAAGATGGCTTTCTCTTGTGCTGGCTCCTCCTTTCCAAGGTTCCTTCTTCTTCTTTATTCACCATTTCAATGCCCATGTTTTCTGCAACAAACCAAGTTAGTTCAGTCACTTCCTGTAGCAGTTCTTTCATACTTTTAAACTCCATTTTTAATTCTTTGGATGGCCACCAGAATTTTTATTTTCCTTATTTCTTCTTCTTTAAATTTTCTAAGATCCTAACCCAGGTCCAGAATCTATATCAATGTCACCAACTAGTCCGGTAGTCCGTCTTTGTGTATTCAAGCTTTCACTTTCTATGAGTCTTGCTTTTTGTTTCAGCGTCTCTTTAAAATGTAACAACTCAATCCACAAAGGAACAAGATAGTTTCTTTCTTCTTTAGCTTCCAATTTTTCTCCACAAAGTGGCACTTTCTGCACAGAGTCTTAACCCTTTCCTTTTATTTTGATATTCAAAATTTTCCGACCCCAAACTTAAGTTCTTACGCTGGCTTCTTCCTTTCGGTTCGAAGCCCTTATAGCTGTCAAAAATATTTTACTTATTTTTCCTTCACTTGAGACTGCGCCACTTCTTTTCTTTTTTAAAAAAACTCATCTTTATCTTAATCCGGGTGCCTTGATCTTACCATCCGATACTCGGTTCCTCTGCTGTCGACTTCTCCTCTTTCCTCCTGCACCAATCTTAATCCCGTTGAGACCTTCTCTTGAGGTGGCCATTTTGACCACCACTTCTTGGCGTCTTGGAGGAAAAGACCAGACCCAAAGGGGAGATCGGCTCCCTCACTCTGGCTGGCAGATTTCCCTTTCTCCACCGCCCCTACGAGGCAGCTTCAGCCCCGAACCTTGCAGGATCGGGGCTCTCACGAAGACCCAGGCTGCGATGCGACGATCGCAAACTGCCGCCTGTTTTCGAGAAGGCAAGAGGTGGGCGCTTTTAAAGATGCCCCACTCAATTGCCAAACTTCCAGATGTAGCCACTGGGGCTCCGGGTGAACCAGGGACCCCTGAAGAGACATCCTCCTCAGGAATCCACCAAGGGGGGTCCACTGAGAGACCCATCAAATCAGTGAACCACGGCCTATAAGGCCAATAGGTAGCCACCAGAATCACCTTGGCTTTTTCCAACAAGATTTTCCAAATCACTGCTGAAAGCAATGGCAATGGAGGAAAGGTGTACAACAAGCCAGGAGGCCAGCTACAATGCAAAAACGTTGGTCCTTTCTGCCCCCTGGATGAAATATCTAGAGAAAAACCTAGGCAATTGGGCACTAAGAGGGGTGACAAACAATCTACCACTGGCAGTCCAATCTGTGCATAATGTGATGAACGATAGAGGGATGTAAACTCCAATTGGAGTGATCAACTGAGGTCCTGCTCAGCCACTCTGCCTGAACATTATCCAAACCCAAGATGTGATCAGCTCGGATAGACAGAAGGAGTCGCTTAGCCCATCTACACAGGGCTTCTGCTTCTGTCATAAGCAATAAGGACCTGGAGTCCCCGTTGATATGGGCTTTAGTGGCAACATTGTCTGTCATAACCAAGACATGCGACCCAGAGACCTGATGCCTAAACTGTCTCAGGGCCAACGGACCTCTCTGAGCTCTAACCAATTGATGTTATGGGCCTGTTCCTCCACAGACCATAAGCCCTGGGCCCAGAGGGAATCCAGGTGAGCCCCCCAACCTGACAAGGAAGCATCTGTCATGAGGACAAGGCAGGTGTCCACCTTAAAGAAGTGGCCCCTGGACATAGCTCTAGATAACCACCAGTGGAAGAAAAGTAAAATGAGCTTAGTCAACTTTCCCTTCCGAAGGGTATGACTCAACCCAGACCTCTGATGAGGCAACAAGAACCATCGCAAGGACCTAGCCTGAAGCCTGGCCCAGGGGAAAAAGCCAGGAATCATTTTACCCAAAAGTTGAGATAAATGGGCCAAAGGTGTAGAAAGCTGACTCTGAATGCCCCTAATCATCCCTTGCAGGCTGTCCAGCCATTCCTGTGAAAGGAAAATCTGACACACTCTAGAGACAATAATGGCCCCCAAATGAAAGGAGACAAGTAGAAGGAGTGAAATGGCTGCTTTTCCTATTAATGGAAAAACCCAGGTCCTGCAGCATCGACATTGTGACCTGCAGATCCCGCTGAGCCCTTTGAAAGAAAGAAGACGTGATTAAAATATCATCTAATGAACACGGCAGACGCACTGGGAAGGAACAAAGGTACACCACAAGGGGAGCAAAACTTTGGCGAAAACATCAGGGGGGAGGGATCTATATTGAAAAGGTTGCCCCTGGCAATAAAACCTTAAAAACTGTCTTTGAGAGGTTGGAAGGAAAAGAAGATGTGAATAAGCTTCCGTCAAGACTATGGATGTGAGGAAGTCCCCTTGCCGAACGCTCTCTAGAATGGAAGAAAGAGAGTGCATCTTAAAACGCCTGTATACAACATAGTTATTGAGTCATTTCAGATCAAGAATTATCCTCCATCCCACCCACACCCACCCCGAGGCCTAGGGGATAACGAAAATCCTGGAGTAGAACCCCATCCCCTGTTGGTGTAGGGGAACTTCTTGAATGGCCCTGAGGTCCAGCAAATACTGGATGGCCGATTCCATCAGGCCCCTTCTCCCTGCGTCCCTAGATACTGGGCAGGAGATTAAAAAAAACGTCGGAGGAGTGGAGTAGAATTCCAGAGAAAGACCCAATTTAACTGTGGACAAAAAACCCCCCGTGTCAGAAGTAATAACCTCCCATTGGTCTGCAAACCAAGCTAATTGGCCACCAATGGGAATAGACTGTGCAGTAGCACTGGCGATGGTACAGGTGACTTTCTCCTCCTTGAAATGGCTGTTTTGAAGCCTGCCCTTTCCTGAACGATCTGGAGGAGATTCCTGGTGTTGATAAGGGGTCTTGGATGGCTGGTGGAAGCTGGAACTGGTTTCCTCTCTGAACTGAGGACATTTGAAGTAAGGAGCCACCTGATGCTCCTCCCTCTTGAGAAGTGAAGGAAGGATTTTCCGCTTGTTCTTGGTTCCGACCAAATAAGGGCTCGAGGGCTGCACCAAAGAGCTTATCCCCTTGACGGGGATAGACACCAACTTCCATTTCCTTCTGCCATCCACTTGCCAGTTGCGCAGCAGCACATGCGCCTGGCCTCCACCAAGGAAGCATTGGCTTTTGTGGCAAACCAGGCCCCGTGCAGAGTGGCATCAGCTGTAATTTCCATGGCCGTCATGATCTTATTGAAGACCTGTGGTCGGACATCTGACATAGGAATTCTATCCCACAACTACTTCAGCCACTGAAGCGATGGGCTGGAGAAGAACGCCGCTGAAGTAGATGCCTTGATCGTGCAGGCAGCCATCAGGTATGATCTCTGGAGTGATTGTGCAACTCGCTTCTCCTCGGCCTTGAGGATATCCTCTGGGTCAGACAGAACAGACAAAGAGGAGACCAAAGCTGCCACTGGAGCATCCACTGTGGGAACTGGGAGCGTTTTGGTGAGATCAGGCCCCACATTGAAGAACCTGTGGTTGGAAGCTAGGGGACTGGGTCCTGAGGCAGGTGATTCCAGCTGTTTCTGAATCATCTTCAGGAACAGTCTAGGAGACAGGACCACTTCTTTCCTCACCTCTGGTTCATCAAAGAGAACATCCAACTCCCCAGGTGGAAGTGAGGTAGCTACCTCCTCATCTGCATCCCTCAGTTTGGCCGTGTTCCTCACCTTGAACCAACAAGGGATTGAACAAGGTGTGTTTGAAACAACCTGTGAACATTGGGATCTCGTGGGAGATGCCTTCATCAATAACAAAGTTTTAACAACTTTTCTTTCCAATCTAATCTGCTACCATTCAACTGCCAACCTATAGCACCATCTGGTGGTCAAGTAGAAATTTCACAGAGAATTTTTTTCCTCAAGGATCTAGCTCCACCTAGTGGCAAGTAATGAATTTACAGGGAGTTTCCTAATTTCAACCAGTGTTCAACCAATGAATTTCATAGGAAAATTCTATTTTATCTGATAGCTTGTGGCAACCCCTGGTGACTTAATGCAAGTTTCCAGTACTACCTGCAGCCTAACCTGTGCTTAGCAACAGTGTCTTCCAGGCCTACCAAGCAATGCTAACAGGCAAACCTGCGTTCGCTTTCAAGTCTTCAGACTCAGCAACAGCACCTCCTATTGTGCCAATTTGTGTCACAAGCAACACTAACAGGCAAATTTGCATTTTGCTCTCAAGTCTTCAGACTCAGCGACAATGCCCTCTATAGTGCCCACTTGTGTTGCAAGCATGCACTGCACCCTAAAAGCAGCCATATTGTGCAGTGCCACCTACGTGCTCAAGTCCAAATCTAGCAGACACTCCTCATTTCTGCTACCTACGCACAACGCCCTAGCAAAATAAAAGAACATTACAATATTTTCTAAAATTCACCTTTGCCAATTTGAAGCATGGCAACTTCTTCAGCCATGACAGATGTACCTGATGTACCAGAGGGCTCAAACCCTCCACCCACCCTTGATGTAAACGTGGAGTCCAGTTCCCAAAATCCAGAGGCAGCCGGACCTCATGAAGCCTACGATCTCAGAAAGAATAAGAAGCTTACAGAACCCATGGAGGCACACTTGAGAGAGGATTGGGAGAGGCAATATCACCACTACGCAGATTCATGGCTGGCGCTAGAGGAGATCTGTGATGTCCCAAAACACAAGCTGCCCCCCAAGAAAATCCACATGCTGCTAGATGATCTAGCTGCTCTTCTTCCATGGTGGAGAATCAGCAGAGATAAACTCAAGTCCATCCAGTCAAGACTGGGTGACCCAAAACTCCAAGCACATGTCCAATGCTTCAAAGAGTTTCACAAAGAAAGCAAAAAGGAAAGCAAAAAAGCCCTCCAGGGAGTGCATTGAGGAAAGCAAAAAAGCCCTCCAGGCAGTGCTCCTCGATGCGCTTTAAAAGGAACAAGAAGCAAGAGAGAGGGCCATATCTGAAATAGGTCTTCTATCACAAGCAGCCTCCTCCTACCATTCTAAGAAAGCCTCCTTCCTCCATCCCAAACCAGCTAGATTGCAAGCAGGTTCCAGTGTCTCCCGCCAATTGTCTGCTGCTGGGTTTCACCATCCTTCCAGAGCATCCTCCCATCACAGCGACGCAACTAGGGCCTCCAAAGCAGCAAGTTACGCTGACCGAGCTATAGAAGCTCAAATTGAAGCTGCAGTAGCAGAGGCAGATTTACGTATTACGACAGAGGTGATATGACAGAAGGCAGAAATGGCCAACCAACAAGCAGAAATGGCCAAAGCTCAGGCCAACCAACAAGCAGAAATAGCCAAAGCTCAGGCCCAAGTGGAGTTACTCGAATGACAAAGAGACACAGCAGTGAAAACAGCATGGGCCAAAGCATGGCAGAAGGCAGCCAATGATGCCTCCCTCACCTTTGACCTTGAAGAGTTGGGAGAAGAGAACCCAGATACGTGGGTCAAGGCCTACATGGATGAGCAGCACTCACTACGAAATGAGCAGGTGGAACCACCTCAGTTGCCTAGCAGTCTCCCACAACCAAGGGAGCATAGGAGTGAATCTCAACCACAGACTCTAAACCTCAGTCACGCAACTGATGTTGTAAGATAAAATACGAGATTCACTTCCCACCAACAGCAAATCTTCCCCAACTGATGTTGTATGACCTAAAGTCTGAGATTCTCTTCCCAGAATCAGCAACCCTAACCCAACGTCTAATGGCCTGCCGGGCAAGCAAATTAGCCCACCAGTGATTACAGTGACGTCTCAACCAGTTGGACTGCAACCAACCACAATTGCCACACTTAATCCACAGGCAAAGGAGTCCTTGCCATACCTGCACCACAACTCTAATGCACCGCATGGAACCTACATCTGACCTCAAGAGATAATACCTGCATACGTGGGGATGGATAATGACCTCCTCATAAAGTACTCTGAGGTGAACCACATACCACCCACAACACATGCCCTTGAGCCGCAACGCTATGCCTACGAGGATGTCATACGAATAGATGACCAGCCCTCACAGAGAAGTAACACAGAACCATCACCAAGGTGTGGAAGGTTAGACTTAGCAGCTAGTGGTGTATACAAATTTAACAATGACCCAGGTAGAGAATACCTACTGTGGAAGAACATTTTCACAGGTACCATTCAATGCGAGCGGCTGCCTCCCGGTGAAGAACTTAAATTTCTGTTGGCATGGCTAGGACCACAGTCTAGATACATGGTGAAACATATTTACACAGGCATACTCAACGACCCAGACAGTGCTCTGACATGAGTGTGGAATGCTTTGGACCAGAAATATGGTGATGACACATTGATGGAATACTCACTCCTAGAATGACTTAACAGTTTCCTGTGTATCGCCATCCATGAAACCCAATGACTGGAAGAATTTTCCAATATCCTTATGGAGCTACGATCAGCCAAAGAATGTTCTGACTTACCAGGACTGGCTTGCCATGATCTCTTCATAAAGCAAGAAGCAATCATTGCCAAACTCCCTAAGGAAATATTGGAATGATGGATTCCTTTGTCTGATGCCTTTCTGGCTGCAAACCGCAAAAGAGGCTTGCCCTTTTCCAAGAATTTGTGGTCCGACAAACAGCATCCTGCAACAGCTTTAGAAACCTCCGCCTCAGATGCAGGTTCTTCCCAACTAACAAAGAACACAAATGCAACTTTGCACCTATCCGGAGTGTGTTGCCAATTGCTACAGATCACAACCACAATAACACACATGACACAGAGGTTGCAACCTCCTCTATAAACAGTTTGGGAGAGGACTCACCAGATACAACCCTACTTAGATCTCCAACTCCAAAGAGAATCCAGTTTTGTCCTTTGCACCACACTTGACACTCTCTGAACAGGTGCCAGGGGTTTGCAGTGAAATCCCTGACCAAAAGGAAAGAGTTGATAAAAGAGCCCCAATTCTGCAACAAGTGTTGCGAATCCAAACACTCACCCAAATACTGCACAGCTAAAGTACTATGTCATATCTGCAACAGTGACATGCACCTGACCGTGCTGCATCCAGATGCCAATCCACCACTGCAGACATCTCGTAGCCCTCCTTTGAACAAGGAGCCTCAACATGCTAAAGAAACACACCCAGAGCCCGTGGTGAGTGTCAATTGCATAGTGGTGTGCAATGGCACACCAGCGCCTCACTCGTGTCATCAGATATGCTTAGCCAAAGTCTACCCAGATGGATGCCCAGAAGAAGTAGTGAAGATGTATGTGATACTAGATCCTCAGAGCCATCACTCACTAGCCAGGTCCGCATTCTTCGACCTCTTTGATGTTAAGATAGAAGAAGTGCACTTCATGATATCAATGTGCACCACACCAAGACGCCCGGCGGGGAGGGAAGCTACCGGACTCTGTATAGAGTCATTAGATGGAAATTCCCAGTTCCTACTGCCACCCGTGCTGGAATGGAACGGGATACCAGATGACCACAGCCACATTGTAACACCAGAGGTAGCTAGTAACATACCTCACCTGAAACATATGGCTCATCTATTTCCTGCCCTAGATCCTGAAGCCCAGATTTTGCTCTTGCTGGGATTCGATGCCCCTGTCGCCTTAGCACACACTGAAGTAGTCAGAGCCCGAGATACTCACCCTTTGCCTTCAAGACAGACCTGGGTTGGGGAATTTCAGGACTGATTGGTCACTGAACTGACCCTTGTGGGGTTGGGGGAGGCTCCCTCACTCTTGACTGATCACAGCCTCGTGGTAGCAGCTATACCCCCTGCCTCTATGACTATGGGATTAAATATGGGATAGAAAGATTACTATCATTTACACTACGATTTCAACTGTGCAAAGAATTGGACATTAGATGCATCTCGACATAACTGTGAGTCACCTTGAGGATACCTAATATAATCCAATAAAAGAAACTTTGTATGGAAGAATTTGTAGAGTTATCTATCTGTCTCTATATTCAGCAAATGGACCAAAAGACAGAATATTCACCGACATATCAGATTCTGGCTTGTCAGGTTCCCCCACCAAGGATAGAGCCACTGAGGGAGCAGGAGCATAGTCAACAGCCAAAACAGAAACCAGTTCCTGGATAAAGGAACCTCTTTCCAACAGGAGAGCTTCTCAAACCTGGGACCATCTCTCTGATAAATCAGAAGCTGCAGAAGAATGTTGGGTCGCTCTCTGCATGCCTTCTGAGATGCCCTTCCTGATGGCTTCGTCGATCAGAAACTGCAGGTTGACAGGGACATCTGATTCAGAAGGCTCTGCTGGTCTGAGTCCAGCAGCAGTATAAGGAAGGAGGTTCCACCCCCGTCTACTGCACCCACGCTCTTGCCAAGGTACAGCTTCTCCATGAGGATCACCAAGCTGAATGCCCTCCTCAGAGGGAACTAGAGAAGCACCTCTCCTGGACACATCAGGGGACCAAGTCTGGATGTTGGTTCTAGATGAAGGTCCAGGCTCCTCCAAATCAACTTCACTGAGGAGTGATGCTGGAGAAGTACCACTTGTAGTCATTATGCAAGTAGAGGCCTGATGCACCTTGGCTGTCTGCTTCTCTATGGCCTGATGGCACCTGGAAGCATCTTTCTCCTCCTCCTCTTTAGAGGCCTTCTTCACTGGCTGCCTTCCCTTGGTAGAAACAGCAGAAGCTACTCTTTGAGGCTTGGCAGCCTTGGAGGCTCTGGATTCCCTTGGGGCTTCAGCCATCTAGATCCATACCAATTGGGCTTCCGACCCGGGTTTAGCACAGAGACGGCATTGGTCGCGCTGATGGATGATCTCTGGAGGGCTCGGGACAGGGGCTTCTCCTCTGTCCTGGTCCTGTTAGACCTCTCAGCGGCATCCGATACCATCGACCATGGTATCCTAAGGCGGTGCCTTGGAGGGTTGGAAGTGGGGGGCACTGTTTTGCAGTGGTTCTCCTCCTACCTCCCGGGGTGCTCGCAATCGGTGTTGGCAGGGGGCAGAGGTCGACTCCAAAGGCTCTCACTTGTGGGGTCCCCCAGGGGTCGGTCCTCTCACCCCTCTTGTTCAACATCTACATGAAGCTGTTGGGTGAGATCATCCGTGGTTTCAGGGTGAGGTATCATCAGTATGCTGATGATACCCAGCTGTATATCTCCACCCCAAACCACATCAGTGATGCCCTCTCCGTGATATCCCATTGTTTGGATGCGGTATGGACCTGGATGGATAGAAACATGCTTCGACTCAACCTGGCCAAGACTGAGTGGCTGTGCATACCGGCATCTCGGTCCAGTCAGGAGATTCCATCATTGGTCATAGGGGGAGAGGTGTTGCCCCCTGTGGATAGGGCTCAGAACCTGGGGGTCCTCCTGGATTCACGGCTGAGGAGCACGTGAGAGCCGTGGCCAGGGGGGCCTTTGCTCAGGTCTGGCTGATCCACCAGCTATGCCCATTTCTGGACCGAGATGCCCTGCGCACAGTCATCCATGCACTTGTTACCTCCCGACTCAACTACTGAAACGCTCTCTATTTAGGACTGCCCTTGCATACCATCCAGAGATTGCAGCTGGTGCAGAATGCGGCCGCACGGGTGGTGACGGGGGTTTCCCGATATTCCCATGTTACACCCCTCCTGCGTGACCTGCATTGGCTGCCGGTTGCCCTCCGGGTGAGATTCAAGGTTTTAGTATTAACATTCAAAGTCCTACAAGGCATGGGTCCGGGTTATTTACGGGAGCATCTCCTGCTGATATCGAGTACCAACCGCCCTGAATAAGCACACAGACAGGGACTTCTCAGGGTGCGGTCGGCGAGTCAATGCTGGTTAGCGGCACGCCGAGGACAGGCCTACTCTGTGGTGGTTCCCGCCCTGTGGAATCAACTGTCCCTGGGACTCCGGCCTCCTGACTTGACCTTCCGTCACGACCTGAAAACTTGACTATTTGAACAGGCCGGGCTGTGCTGACCTCCAGGGGGGGCTTTTAAATTTTATAATGTATACTGGGGTTTTTTAGTATAATTGGACTTGTGACTGTTTAATATTCTTTTAAATAATTTATTGTTGTGGTTGGTTTTAGTTGTGAGCTGCCCTGAGTTTTTGGAGATGGGGCGGCATACAAGTCTAAATAATAAATAAATAAATCTTGGAATAGCAAGGCCTATTCTGGACTGAAAGTCCCATCCAAGGAGGAGAGCACATGAAGGGATTTATAAAGGGAATTCAAAGGATATCTTCTCCATCCCCACTCCAGCCACCACTCTCTTCTGCCCTATGCAACTTCAGTAGGATGTTTTAACACTTCCTACTGGGACTCACACCCTCCTGGGTCTAATAGGGCAATTAAATATAGACCAGGCCTGGCTGGAAGCCCGAGAGCCCTGGTCTACCTTGGGATAGGGAAAACAATCCCTCACGGGAAAAATAAAAAAGCGCCTACCCTTCGATGTCTTCACTCAGCAGCAGCAGGAACTGGGCTTGGTGGAGACAGACAAAGCACAGGAAGAAGCAGGCCTGGCCTCTTCAATTGGCTGCTGGAGATCTTCAAGATGGCCGCCTGCCACGATGCTTGTCCAAAATGGCCACTTCTGGCCACGAGGCTAGGCCAAAAAGGCCACTTGATCCTCTTCCCCAGGGAGATGGCTCCCTGCAACTTCGCTGCTCTGCAGGGGCAGAGGCAGCTCCAAAAGCAATTGCTCGACCATGCAGCTTTTTTCTTCACTGCAGGGGTTGCGATAGGCCCTGCAGCTCTGAATAGAATGTGGCCACAGCCCCCACACTCCGGAAAGCTGTCCAGAAGAGAAACAGCATCCTCTTTGTCACGGAGACCCCCAGGTGGCTCCCGTGGCTCTGTGAAGAGGGCTGAAGCCTCTGCCCTCGCAAAAACGGCCATCTGGCCAAACGTACCTTCTCTTCACCCTGGAGGGCCAAAACAGGCCCCCGTGGCCCTTACAGGCTGCTTCAGATCCCTGGAGCAGCCCTCAGCTGTTAGGTGGCCCTGATAACCAGCTGAGAAGTGGAGCCGCCAATTTTAAAAGGGAATGATGCTAGAGGCTTTTTTTTTCTTTGAATAAATTTCTCCCTTGCAAGGCTGCCTTTGGCAAAAAAAATCTCCAAAGGCAGGAGAGGCAAAAATTGTGTCCTTCTTTAGCTAAAGACTAAGTAGAACTGGGGAGGAGTTACCCAGAGTGGGCGGAACTAGTCTAATAAGCCTTTTACACAGACTCAGTCTTTAGCAGCTAAAGAGGAGTAACAAGGTTTTGCAGAGCAAATTATTAATGAAACCTAAGATCACGCTTAAGGAGGCCATAGAAGAAGCTTCTTCAGCGGAAGCTACCAAGTCCTCAGCAGCAGCCATGAAGAAAATTAACAAATGGAAGTGGACTCAGGCTCCTATTTATCTATGGTGTCATGGGACACTATTCACAGGCTACTTCCCAACATTCAGAAGAAGCATTTCCAGAAGCAAGCACTGACTTTTAAAGACTACCAAGGGAACAAGATTCCAGTAGTTGGAACAAGAGAATTCATCATGAAGTTCAAAGGCCACACCAAACATTTGCCCTTGACCATCATGGACAAGGATTGCCCAAGCTTGCTGGGACTTGAGTGGTTCAATCCATTAGGCATCTAGGTGACTGGCATCAATCACGTGAGCAACTCTGAATGGGAGGAGGCCTTGAAGTCTGAGTTTCCAGAGGTCTTCAGCGATGCATTGGGCAAGTATATGGGGACCCCTATCACTTTCAACCTAGATCCCAAGGTGCCCTCCCTTTGCAGTTTTGCAGGAATAACCACCCTGTTACCCCACAAAATACATCCTCTTAATACAGATAATTCAGTTTGCCTGGGGGCCGCGACAGAATAGGCTCGTCGCCGGGGGATCACCAGCCTGCATTGACCTGCCGACGGGACCCTGAGGAGTCCTTGCCTATGAGCACACACAGGGCGGCCGGTATTTGATATTGGAAGAAGACATTCCCTTAAATATTGAGGACCCATGCCATGCAGGACTTTGTATGTCAAAACTAAAACCTTGAATCTCACCCGGAGCGCAACCAGCAGCCAATGCAGGCCGCGCAGGAGGGGGGTAACATGGGAGAACTGGGTAACTCCCATCACCATCCGCGCCACCACATTCTGCACCAGTTGCAATCTCCGGATGGTATGCAAGGGCAGTCCTAGATAGAGAGCGTTGCAGTAGTCGAGTCTAGAGGTAACAAGGGCATGAGTGACTGTGCGCAGTGTGTCCCGGTCCAGAAAAAGGCGAAGCTGTTGAACAAGACGGAGCTGGGCAAAGGCCCCTCTGGCAACGGCCCCCACCTGATCCTCCAGCCAGAGCCGTACATCCAGGAGGACCCCCAGATTCCGTGCCCTATCCACAGGGGGCAACACCTCTCCCCCTATGGCCAAAGATGGACAATCCTGACTGGGCCAAGACGCCGATATGCACAGCCACTCAGTCTTGGCCGAGTTGAGTCAAAGCATGTTCCCGCTCATCCAGATCCATACCGCATCCAAACACCGGGTCATCAGGGAGAGGGCATCGCTGATTTGGTTTGGGGTAGAGGTGTTAAATTAATAGATGTCACTAGAGAAACAAAAAAGCTGACTTCTGATTGTTTAATAGCAAAATGATCCCCTATGAATAAATATTTTTGAGATATGGTGTTTGAGGTATGATGTAACATGATAAAATGGAATTAGGAAGTATTACTCTAATTATCCCCTTCATGGGTTACTGCCTGGTCGTGGCGAAGGGGCTTGTGTAGCTCAATGAAGCTATGAGCTATGCTGTACAGGGCCACCCAAGACAGACAGGTCATAGCAGAGAGTTCTGACAATACGTGACTCACTGGAGAAGGAAATGGCAACCAACTCCAGCATATTTGCCATGAGCTTAAGTGGACTCCAGAAGATGGTAGAGGAAGGCCTGGGGGAACATTTTCCATGGGGTTGCGATGCATTGGACACAACTTCGCAACTAACAACAACAACTCTAATTATGTTCTGATCATAATTCATGATACATAATTCATGATGAGCCATGGTGGCGCAGTGGTTAGAGTGCAGTACTGCAGCCTACTTCTGCCGGCTGCCGGCTGCCTGCAATTTGGCAGTTCAAATCTCACCAGACTCAAGGTTGACTCAGCATTCCATCCTTCCGAGGTGGGTAAAATGAGGACCCAGATTGTTGGGGGCAATATACTGACGCTGTAAACCACATAGAGAGGGCTGTAAAGCACTGTGAAGCAGTATATAAGTCTAAGTGCTATTGCTATTGCTATACTCACAATGATACTCAATCTGCCTATAAGCCCATTCCAGTTCTAAGGATAGGACACCTCTTGCAGATACCATCATGAATTTCAGAATCATCAACTTATTCAGCCTTTTCTATGACAAGGCCTATATTATAAAATAGCCATTGGTATTGTAATGTTTAAAAGGAGGTTATTTTTGTTTTAAAACCACCCAGAGCCATTAACAGAAATGTTGGAAGATAAATAGATGAGTTTTCCAAATAAATTTAAATTTTTGTATCAATACTTGTATGTATGTTTATATGTACATATATGTGCATGCTTCTGTACACATACAAATACACACATTAAAAGGGTGCGAAGAACATACCTGCTATTATAGCAGTATTTTTGTTCATTTGAAGGGCAGAACAGAGGGTTTACTTCATGATCCTCAAGATAGGAATTTCAGCTCCAATACTTTTGGGCACCTCTGGAAGATGTTGGCAGGTCATGGGCTGTCCCTTTTGCTTTAGACAATTGATTTAGAAAATTAATTGTATTAGTTTAAAAATTGGTTTAATGCTCGAGATGAGAGTGTTAACTTTATTTCTGGCATCTACTGGCAGAAATTTTAAACAGAAACATTTGAAACATAAATATTTAACAATCATTCTATAATTTACTTTTATTTTATTGTTTTTACTGGCCTGCTTATGAATGTGACATTGGGGTACCTGCTACTTAAGGGCTGATACCTCCTTGATAAAACTGAAGCTGTGTATCTTCAGCCTAAAGACTTTTTTGAGAAATAAAACTAGACAGGCAATTGTATTTCTATTATTTGGCATTCCTAATGTATTATAAATAATAAAAGGAAAAAGAGAAAGCAGAAGTAGGAGTGATTGTGAAGGAAGGAAAGTAGAAAAGTTGGATCATCCGACTTGTTGGATGTGGATAGTGGTTGGGGTGAAAATAGTATTTTGTGTCCAATCGCCTGAACTGGGAAGACAAAATACAGGCAAGATCTTAACATTCCTTTGGAGGGGCTATGAAAGGCCTACTTGAGAATACTTCATTTAAGAAGAACATTTATAGGCTCCTAAGAGACATCAGATGTTTTTAACAATATTCCTTCTCTCACATATTGCCTGGCAAGGATACTAGTGACCTAAAGCTGTTTGCATTCTGAGCTGCCTGTGAATCCACCTTTCTGGAGCCAACCTGCCTTTGTGAGGAGCCAATATCAGGATTGCCTCACCCTTTTTCTTTCCCTTCTTGCCAGAATTGTGGCTCCTCCTTTCATCCCAAGTGCCAGACTTTCCACCTCACACACTTTGATTTAGTTTGGAGACTGGCTTTAAAAAAAATGGCCTAAGGGGTCCAGCTAGCTCTTCTCTTCCTCTTCCATCTCTAGTATATGGTTTCTCAAAGAGCTACCAGAGGAGAAGCAAGATCAAAGGCCTTGCGCAAACTCTTTCTTTCTCTTCCTTTTTGAAGCTCAAAGTGGAATGCATCCTTCCTGTGCGCTGAAACCGTCGCCAAGCTGAGCCTAAAAGTGCTCCTCTGGAGTAACCCGAGACTCCCCCTCTCCCCACTTCGAGCTTGCTGCAGGCAGCTTTGGGATTGATAGGTGACAAGGAGACACTCAGATCGGGCAGGCTGTGTCCCAACATGCCTGAGTATGCATAGAAAGCTTTCTGTCAAAGTTTTCAAGCTGTCTGCGGTTAGGCATGGGATGTGCCCAGTAAAACTTGGATGTGGAAGAAAGAGAGAAGAAGAACATGGGAGGAGTTTTAACTTTTCAACAACTGTATCCTTTTATCTTTCAGCTCTTTTATTATTCTGTCTTTTGACATACCTGCAGAGTTAACAATATGGCAGGCTAGGCATGCCAATCAAAGGTTGCACAGAGTGCACATGATGGGCACAAGTCATTCTGATCCACTGACCTTCAGCACCAAGGACTTCTGTAGAGAAGAATTCTGTAGAGAAGAATTCTGTAGAGAAGAATTAGTACTCCAGGTAGTGCATAAATGGACAGGAATCTCTCCAGAAGCCCTTATATTCTACAGTATACCAGAAAAGAACAGGGAACAGCAACAGCAGGGCGAAAACAAATGAAGGAGCCATAGTGATTCAGATAACATAGGCAGGACAAAAATTTGTTCAGAAAAAATAAAAAGAAACAAGATGCATGATCAGTTTTAGGGTGGGGATGGGGTAAAGTTTACTGACATGGCAGGGAGCTATTCCTTCTACTCCCAGATATAAAATGCTTAGCAAATGTAGGCAGGTTAAAGCAAGGGCCTCTCTCTTTTTAGGTATTTGCCAGTGGGAAGGTTTTTTGATTTAATCAGAATAAAACAAAAGATGAAAGACACTGATTGCTGAAGTGCTACAAATATTACCTTAGGTAGGAGTATTTGGCAGGAAAATAATATCAGAAGGGTTCAAACTCCCTTCCCATTTATAAATCCTGTTGCCCCTGTGTTGTAATTAACAAATCTATCTTGTGGGGCTCCAGTTAATGCTTTTTATAAAAAAAGAGAGATGCTTTACCAGCCTCGCCTAAATATGCATGAAATACTTTGATGAACATAACCTTTAACATCCTATTTATACCTTGAATTTACATTTTATTCACATTATTTATATATTTGGTGGTGACAAAGTTCTTTCTTTCATCATAAAATTCCAGGCAGCTGAACTGTTTATCAGGGAGACATGAACCAAGCCTTTGCATGCTTTCCTTCAGCAAGGTGGCTGCATCATATAGTTTGGTTTTCTATTTAGGCAATTAAAGATAAACAGGGTTGGATCTGAAAAATACTTCAAAGGGGACCACCAGAAAAACCCAAGAAATATAAAGTATTTGGGGAAATTTTAAAACATTCCCAAAGACTGAAATTATATATTGATGTGTTAATTTATTATATATACAACCCAAGAAATATAAAGTATTTTGGGAAATTTTAAAACATTCCCAAAGACTGAAATTATATATTGATAGGTTAATTTATTATATATACAAGTGGTCTCAGTCTCAAGGATTCTAGCTATTATAGAAGAATAACAATGGTTTAGACCAGTGGTTCCCAAACTTTTTCAGTCCACTGCCCCTTTGGTGCTAAAAACTCATCCCACCCAGAGGTGGGATTCAAATTTCTGTGGGTGTGGCCTAATTTGAGGGCGTGTTTTGCTGGTCACATGACTGGGTAGGCGTGGCTTGCTAGTCATGTGACTGGGTAGGTGTGGTTTGGTGGTCATGTGACTGGGTGGGCATGGCCAGGTGACTGGCAAACAAATACAAGTGGTTCTCACTTAGTGGCCGGTTGTTTAGTAAGTGTTCTAATTTATGACTGGCCTCCCCAGAGCTACTTGACCTGTTTTTGGAGTTTTGACAGCCATGCACACACATACACACACACTCCCTTTTAACCCTGCTGGAGCAGGTCATTGGACTAGAATCGGCAAAGCATCTCTGATTAGATTCTAGTAGTGAATTAATCAGAGATGCTTTGCCAATTCTTCTTGATTTGTTTTATTTTTATTTCTTTATTTTATGTTGCTGAATTGCAATGACATGTGTGTCCCTTGTGCACAACCCAGAAGTTTTTGTGATTCTTTGCAGCAAAAATTATTGACCTCTGGTTTTGCTCGACTTTTCTGCCGCGTTTTAGGTGCCGACCCCACAGTTCCACCCCATTGAGCCCGCTGCACTGGAGGGACCTGCCCAAGCAAGTCCGAGCAGAGCAGTGCACCAAGTCAATGGGGTGAGCCTGAGAGAGGGAAAGAGAGAGGGAAAAGAAAGAGAGAGAGAAAGAGAGGAAGAAAAGAAAGAGAAAAGGGAAAGAAAGAAAAAGGGACAAAGAAGGGGGGATGGAAGGAAAGGACAGAAAGAAAAAGAAATAAAGGAGGGAGGGAGGGAGGAGAAAGATAATGAGATACCTATTCTAGTCCAATCACCTGCTCCAGCAGGGCTAGAAGGGAGTGTGTGTGTGTTCTCCTTGTAATTTACCAGTACATTTTGGTTTTGCCTTCTTCAGAATTGGCACTGCAATACATTGGGGGAAAGTAATTTTTAGGGTGGAGATCTGGTCCAATGGATCCTGTTTAAAGCCTCAACAAAATGTGAGAGCTTCCTGATAGTCTTGACCATGTTTTGTCCACAAAAACTTTAATGGAAGCCAAAGAGGTTTCAATGTGCTGGCAAAGATGTTTCAGTGTGGAAAAGGGCCTCAGTCTAAACTAGGCCTCATTTCAATCTGATGCATCAGGACTCTCTCTCTCTCTCTCCCTCCCAGACTGATTTTGCTCTACTTTCCCGATGTACCTGTGGGGCCAGCGCTTTGAACATGGATGGATGGATGGATGGATGGATAGAGAGAGAGAGAGACAGAGAGACAGGTAGGTAGGTAGGTAGGTAGGCAGGCAGGCAGGCAAGCAGGCAGGAAGACAGACAGACAAGCAGGCAGGAAGACAGACAGACCTTTTGGATGTATGTATGGATAGATAGGTAAGTAGGTAGGTAGGTAGATAGATAGATAGATAGATAGATAGATAGATAGATAGATCTATATTGGTAGATAGGTAGGTGGGTAGGTAGACAGAAAGACAGGCAGGCAGGTAGGCAGGCAGGCAGGCAGACCTTTTGGATGGATGGATGGATGGATGGATGGATGGATGGATGGATGGATGGATAGACAGATGGACGGACAGATGGACGGACGGACAGACAGACAGACAGACAGACAGAATGCAACAGCGGCGGCACTTTGGAAAAGTAAAGCAAAGCTGCCACCACCGCATTCCAGGCACTGGCTCCAGAGTGGTGCAACAGTCAATGGGGTGAACCTGCAGTGCTGGCGCCTCAAATGCCCCCCTGCTGCCTTTTAGCACCCCTCTGCTGGCCCCCTTGGGGGCGCTAAGAGGTGGCAGGTGGGCATTCGAGGCACCGGCACCATAGGCTCACCCCATTGACAGATGCACCAGAGTGGTGCAAGGGGCTCAATGGGGTGAGCCTGTGGAGTGCATCGCCAAACTTGGTGACGCACATTGCGAAAGTAGAGCAAAGCTGCCTGCCCTGGGCTTCCTCAACCCTGCCCTGCTCCAGGAAGGAGGGAACAGCACTGCCCTCTACGATGTGGGTGCCGTGGGGGGGGGGCAACTTGGGAGGCTGATCCCTGGCAGGAGGGGCAGCCTGTGAGCTTGCTGTCAGATACAGCAACTACAAAGAGGGCCAGGCTTGGCTGAGTGGAATACTGTATATTGGGCATGTGGTCAAAGCCCCCTTCCTCTGCCTCCCCCTAGGTGATCCACAGATGCCATTGACTGATGTCATTGATGCACCGGAGCTGCATCGAGCTGCCGACGGAGGCCACTCTGGAGCGGTGCAATAGTCAATGGGGTGATCCTGCGGGGCCGGAACCTCGAATGTCCCCCTGCTGCCTTAGTGCCCCCCTGCTGGCTCCCTTGCCTCTTAGCACCCCCTAAGGCATCCCACCCACCCCCAGGGGGTGGTACCACCCACTTTGGGGACCACTGGTTTAGACAATATGATGTACAAACAGAATCCATTTCCATTGAATTCTATGCTGTACTGAAGAAACCTCTGTGGATGTCTTCACAGGGGTCAATCTTGACTTGATGGGGCAGTTTTGTATTTTGATAAGTATTAGAGCATTAGAACAGAAACCGATACATCAGAGGGAAGATGAAACAGGAAAAAAATGAGCAAGAATTTAGATTTAGGAAAGAACAATAACAGACAAGTGGATGGCATCGTTCTTTCTTTATATGTGGGGGATGTAGGGAAACCATATTGCTGAATTGCCAAGGAATATTGTATGTGGATTGTTATAAGACTTTTATAAGCACTGTTAAATATGAAGAAGTATTTTGGTTCCAGGTGTTGAAAGGGAGACAATCAAATATTAGTTTTAGGATTAAAGTACGGGATTAAATCTTTCCAGAATTATCACTATCCATTCAAAAATCAGCAGTGAAAATGTTATTTTAGGATGCTGAAACAAACATTTTGGACAGAGCTTCTTCTCCTTATATTAGTCAACATTATGGAATAACAGCCAACCATAATAAATCTTCAGATGGGAATAAAATACAAGAAGCAAAATATTAATAAAAAGATGACATGAAATCAAATGAGACCAAGCATGAGATTCCTATCAAGATAACATTACAAGCACACAGTCTCCTGAATAAAAGTTATACTGGCTAACTGTGTTCTAGTTTAATTATGCAACATGACTACTGTGAAAAAAAGATTAAAGCAGAGCTGAATTAGTTACAAGTATTTTGATTCTCTGCCTAATTTGTTCCTATGCAAAGTAGCTCCAATTATCACATTTATGTTTATCAAAAGCAACATTTCATTGTTAATGTATTGACAGCTGCCAGAATTGTATTTGCTAAAAACTGGAGAAATGATAAGACACCTACGCAGGAGGAAGTGATTAAGAAGATTTTGGACTGTGCCGAAATGAGTAGATTAACGTTTGAAATTAGGGACCAAGAAGAAAAGCAGTTTTACAAGATATGGAATATGTTCGTTCTATCAATGGTTAGATAAAAAAGTTTGGTAATATATTTTTGGGAATATAAAGATAGATAGAACTGTTGAAACAATATAGAGATTATAATATGATAGAGGATTAATAATAATGATTATAGTTTTTCCTTTTTGTAATACTGAGTATGAATAATGAGGGGAAGGCACTGTGATTTTTGACCGACCGACATACTTGAAATTGATATGGATCTATGTGTTGTATGTTTGTTTGTTACGTTTGTTCTTTTGGAAAAATAAAACTTTTGTTTAAAAAAAAAGCAACATTTCATCCAGATTTAATTTAAATTGCCCAGAAGATATTCTGAATCACAAATGGAGATGGAGAAGAGTTCTGGGCCAGATATGGTTTGGTAGATATATATTCAAAAAAATAACTTTTTTTTTTTTGGGAGATCTGATTTTCCTGCAAGGCATGGGTTTATGACCAAACCAAGTGGCCCTAAATGAGAACTGAAGGAAAAGAGTATAAAAACTTTAGTGGATTCACTCTCCTGGCTATTCTTTCATCCATTGACTATCAAAGATCAGATTGTGCTTGTCTTTCTGATGGTCTGTTTTAGCCCAGCTATTTATCAAACTAAGGTAATGCCAACAGGCCCTTCTAAGCTTTAAACTGAGCTGGGGCTCAGACTCACTGCCTGGCTTTCATGAAGCACCAAGATTGGCAGGGAGGAGGGATCAAGCACAGAATCAGCCTGGAGTCTCTGCACAGTGGCAAATAAGCTAAAGTCAACTCCCACCCACCCTCACTCCAAGATCCTTGGAACATTATCCAGTAGTTCTCAAAAGTAGGCTGTCAGATTGGGGAGATTCCTGTATTACAGGCACAACTGTATAGTTAGCATGAACTTTGCACATATGGATTTGACTGTTTGTGCCTGACAGTTTCTGCCATTTAACTTCAAATTTTTTTGAACATTTAATATGGCAGAAGCATTTCCTTTTATTTGATTCTATAACAAATTGAAGGCTTCCAAACTTCCAAATAGTTGTAGTCTTCTTCTGGTGCTACTATCTTTATTAGTTCTTTATTATCAAGCTGTATGCCATCATCTTCAACAATTTTGCCCGTCTTTATGGCTATAATTGCACACTTGTCAATGACAAATGGCCTTTCAATATCTTTACTGAATACTTTTGTACTTTATAGCAAAGATTCCAGATCAGCCTTCATTTTTTTTCTAAATACAGTAAAACCAATTTTTTACTTCTCCTTTAGCCAATTCATTCACATTTTTGCCTTGTTCAAAATTGTTGTCAATGAGACCACTTAAAGGATAAAGTGTAAAGGTGATAATGAATAACTCTGAAACTTCCACATTTAATTATTATTATTGGTCGCATAAGCAGCTTTTGACTTCATTATTACTATACCTGTACAGTACACAGTACACATGTATAGCAGAGGCAATGAAGTATCAAAGACATATAGAGAGGCATATATTTTTATTACATGTTAAACATGAGGAAAAAAAATGAGGGACTTGTTCTCTTCATTGCCAGTAAGCAACTGTAGCCCTACAAGATGCACTCTGGCACTTTTCCTTACTTTTTACTTTTTCCATGCACTGTGCATTTTCCATGCATTTCTAAAGCAAGTCATGGACTGCAGCTATCCATAGGTTTAATTATTAAACAAATTAATAGGATTCATTGGAGGCTCAGATATACTACTGGAAATAAAAAAGAGACTAGTATTTTGCTTTGGAGCAGGCCAGTTTCTCATTTTTTCAATTACAATATACAACCTAACAATCTAAAAAAGATCGGATGGAACAGGGATTTGCAGTTATATAGAAAGTGATGTGGAAGACCCAGAAGAGCCTTGGTGGCTCAGGCTGTAAATGCCTGCTCTTAAGATCCAGCTGTCTACAATTACTGTAGGCTCGAATCCCACCTGGCTCAAGGTTGACTCAGCCTTCCATCCTCTCGGGGTAGGTAAATTGAGGAGCCAAGATTGTTGGGGGCAATAAGCTGACCTTGTAAAAATGCCGCTTAGTAATAAGCAGGCATATACAGTGGAATGAAGGCTATTGCTGAGCACACTGGGTTGTATCCCAAAAATTGTAAGCCGCCCTGAGTCTTCGGAGAAGGGCGGCATATAAATGTAATTAAAAAAAAAAAAGAGAGGGGTTCCTGTTCTACCCACATTAAACAAATTAGAAAAACTCAAATTACTTGCTTGCAGCCATCTCATTTTCTGCATACATTGGATGCACATAGAGATCATCCTGTAGTAAATTTATTGTTTGTGGTGATTAGAAGATAAATTTATGCAATCACTCTTATCTTCATGCAGGATTGTGCTCTATTTAATCACTCGATGGTGTTGAGGATATATATTTTTGTTCCTCCTAGAGTTTGGGTCCTTCCAGCTAACTTTAGTTCGTCGTTAGAACTTAGTAGCATTATTTTTACTTTATTGCACCAATTTCAAGAGGCTGGGTTGGTTTGCACTATGCACAACTTCACATTGGCTTAATCTCGGGACCCCACCTTGTCAGGAAGGATTGGCAGTGGGGCCAGCAGAAGTCGAGATATTGGCATGGCAGATGCCAGATCATCATGATGAGCCTATCCAAAACCACGATGTGACCAATGACATCTGAAGGAATCTAGAGGGATGTTAGGGAGAAATTCCTAGACATTTACTTTGCAGGATTCTATCACGGCTATGTTCAGATCTGATCATGCTCCTTTCTGCCTATTGGGGAAAAATTTTGGGATCAACCAAGACCCTAATTTTGAGAATTCGGCGGGTTGTTTTTTGTTTTGTGTTATTATAAATATTTTCAAGAGTATGAAGGGAGCAGCAATTTTGATTGTAGTCCATGTGGTCTTGTCTGCCTAGTATCTCCCTCAAGGGTGCAAAGCAAAAACCACTTTCTTTGATTTGATCTGGTCCCAGGTCTTCCAGTCTTCTCCTGCTTACCTTGTTTTCCCTCTTGGTTGAACTGGAAAATTAAAAGATAATTTTGAAACTCCTCATGGAAAAAAGGAAGATAAATTTATAGGCATAAGTTTTACTGTAGTTTAAAAGCACCACATTCAGTGCATCCTTCTAAGTCAAATATATTTTCTATAATATTATCTTGTATTTTTCATTTTTATGATCATGAGAACATGATTTAGTAAATGTTGTTAAACAATTGTGTTGACCTGTGTCATTTCTTACAATACAACCAAGGCTCTTCTAGAACCTTAAAGCTAATACATTTATTACTACATAAAATTCTGTGGCTCACCAGAGGTATAAAACAGCTGGAATGGTAAAGATAGGCTTCATCTTGAAACAGCCAAATGTAACTTTATTAGAAAATTTAACATGATTTTTTTCATGTATTAGCCATCTAAGATTTACTTAGGCACAAAAAGGTCTCTGTTAACATCTGTTTGTTTTTTTGTCTTGGCTAAAATAGTTTTGCTTCATCATTTTCTCCTTTCTCTTTGCCTTCCTCATCCATTTCAAAATACCTTGGCATACAAAATATAAATATTTATCTCCCAGGAGAATATTCTGTGCATCTGATCAGTTGGACTGTGATCTGTGAAATCCCAAAGAACACAAATATATCCATTCTTAAGTACCACAGTTTGGATATGCTGTAAAAGATTAATACCAATATCATTCTGGAAACAATGGCCATAGTAGCGAAGAGACAAGGAGAAATGGCATGATTAATGAAGTATGTTTTTCCATCTGTTCTCTTAATATTGTGGCATGCTTGGAGAAACTGGTTCATGGGCATCACAGAATAGACAGTGAACAAAAGGCAAGGAAGCCCTGAATGCACAAAAGGCTATAGTTATAGATGATTCCAAGGTAGAAACATTGGCCCGGTCCAGATGCAGTAGCTCTCCATGGTACTAAGGTAACTTCCTCACCAATTCCCACTCAAAACAGGAATGTTGTGCACTTTGCCATGTTGATAGTCAATTCAGTACAAGAAAAGAACTATGGTTCAAACTAGTCCTGTAGACTAGGATTGGAGGGGCCTGGATTCACAGCTCCATTCTACCATAAAGCTGACGGGGTGTCCTGAGGCTTGTCATTTCTTTTGCTAAATTTTTTTTGAACCCTCTATTTTATAATGGACTCCAGACAATTAACAACACAAGTAAAATTGAAAAACAGAAATAGGAAACAATATAAAATAATGTCTCATGTCATTATGAGATATGAGATATGTTTGTATAATATGCTAAATTGGACTACAGTTAATTTTGGTTTAATTTTGAGCTGTTTAATAGGCTTGAATGAAATCTGAGAAGCAGAATGTGAATTTTTCCTCTTCTTCCTTTTTCCCATGGCAGAGATAAGAATACCAGTCTCCAGTTAAAAAAAAACAGGTCTACAGCAGGAGAGTAAAAAAATATGAAAATAAAATAGGATGAAATAAAAGCAAAAGATCTAGTTAAAACTAAATGAAGAGAGAATTTAGAGAGTAGTCCTAACATCAACATCTGCGCATGCCCGAGATGGCGGATAGCAGCGAGTAAGTCTCTCTCCCGTGGAATCCGCCAGTTTTCTCGTGCCCTGGGGAGTGACGAGAGGCTTTTCACCCTCCCCCTGACCTGGATCGGTAGCAGAAGATCCAGGGAAGTAAAAGCGGCCAGGAAGATCGTGCCTCGCTGGGAGAGTCACGGTTTTGCAGCAACGTTCCCCGGCACTGGCTCTTCGGCCTAGGATGATGAGGGGGGTTTTGTGGGCGTCGCCCTGGACCTGTCGTCTCCGCCACCCAATAGCCTCTCCCTCGAGGAGTCTGGTGGTGTAGCAGGCCGGCGCTTCTAGTGGCCACAGCAACTTTGACTCTTCCGGCAGTTTGGAGAGCTGTGCCAGCTCTGGAGCTACCGAGGGGACTGCTGGCAGTTTTGAGATCTGCGCCGAGGTCCCTGGTGGTTTGGAGATCTGCACTGGCTCCGGAGGTAGCGAGGGAATTGTTGCAGTCTTAATGGCCCTAACAGCCTATGATTTAGAGCTTGGCGGCAAGGGTGACTGGAGGCCATGGTCCTAGCCACGATGACTGTGCTCTGGCCATTGCGAAGCAGCCGGGGCATTGTGGTTGGTGGCTGGGGCCCTGCTCTAGGGACGATGGTGATGAGGATGATCACGGCGGTGGTGCAGATCCAGGGCCAGTGGGATGGCCAAAGTTGGGCTTGGTGGTTTGGAGGTGAGCCCGAGGTCGCCCCTGGCTGGGAGGTACACACTGACGAAGCTGGGGGCAGCCGCATGGTTGGATGCGGCCGCTGGACGTTTCTCTCCACTCCCCATTCCCCCTCTCACCATCGGAAGGGGCACTGCGGGGCAAGAAGACTCCTTCCTATTTCCAACTGGGGTATGGGTGACTTTATTCATCTGTCACCCAGGACTCTTGACCCCTGCGAGTTATTGGGGGTTATGCCCTGTCCCTCCCCCATTTGTGTCATCAGGTTGGGGCTGTGGACTTTATCTGGGTCACCCATCCATTGTGGTGAGAGAGCAATGGGATGGGATGCACCACCCCTTCCCCACGCATTAACATCTGCAATATACCATCTAATCCCCTTATTCACTGGGGTACCACGAGCAGTGAGAGACCACTGGCTGGTCTCATATGCTTGACCAACAGCCCCCTGGATTGCTGTGAGAGGGTGTCTAGGGAATGAGATGACCCAGTTGATTGGATTTTTACCTATGTGGAGACTTTAACATCACTAACATCATTGACAGGACATGACATTTACATCGCCCGGCTATCAGTTCCTTCATCAACGGGACATTTATGGTCATCAGATGCAGACTTATCATGCTGCAGAATTGTGGGCTCTGAGGGATTCCCCCCTCTCTCAGGCTTGGCCTCACCGATTACCCCCTAGCCTATCTTGATGACGGTCATGGAATCCAGAGAGATGGCATGGCACGGGAAGGGTAGTGGTTGGGGGTTCGAGGATGGAAAAAGGACCCAGGCTCCCTTTGTTGAAATTTTTGTTTTGATTTTTAAGGGGTTAGGGAGGGTAGGGGTTTTGTTACCGGAGCTCAGTGCAGCCTGGGACAGGGCCGTG
>CM019155.1:109694632-109770328 GCA_009733165.1 Naja naja | reverse complement strand
GGAAGGGGTGGAGGGGTGGCTGTTTTATTCAGGGAGCCTGTTTCCTAGGGAGGTCCCTGCTCGGAGATAGGGGTGTGAGTCCCTCCTCCTGAGGTGTGGCCCTGTGGGTTGGATGGGCATGCTGCTACATACCTGTCCCCAGCTATCAGCCCACTGCCTGGGCTTCTCGATGCCATGCAGGGGTGGCGGTGGAGTTCCTGGAACTTATGATCTGGGTGACTTCAACCTGCCTTCCTGGGTGTGGCGTGGGGCTTGGCTCGAGGTCCATGGCCTCCATGGAGGCCATGGGTCTGACAGATAGATGGTCCAACTCATGAGGGGGGCAACATGCTCGCCTGCTTTTGTCTCGGAGCAGTGGCATAGTGGTCTGAGGATGGTGATATAACTATTCATCCCATTCCATGGACAGACCACTATCTCCTGCTGTCTTCCATCAGCTGCCCCACACCGCTGGGATGAGGAGCCACTCCAAACAGTTCCACCCAAGCGGATGGACAGCCAGGCAGAACTGGGGTCTTTTCCTACATTCCTTACCCACAGCCCTGCTGAGGTCCTCGCAGCTGCCTGGCAACAGTGGGCCCGCGGGGGCTCTCGACAGGGTTGTCCCATCGTCCCCTCTCTTGGCGCAGATCCTGGTTAGCTCCGTGTTACATCAAGGGGCTCCGGGAGATGAAGCGTCATAGAGGGACTGAGACCGGTGGAGGCGACCCGTTCGGATCTGACTGAGGCCCAGTTAAGGCCCACATTAGGACTTACCTGGTAGCTATGAGGCTGAGGGGAGGTCTTACTTGCCCTCATAGCATCCATGGAAATAACGCCCAGCCGCCCTGTTCAGGTCACCTGCTCCCTCCTGCAGTTGGGGAGGGTGGACCCCCTCTGGAAACAGAGCTGAGAATTTGGTCAATATCTGCAGGATAAAATCGCACCGGATCCGGGAGGGCTGCACTCGGACTTGCAGTGGTCAGAGGATGGGATGTGAGTGGTCTGGCTGATGTGATCTGGACTGAGTTGATCCTCCTGTTTCTGAGGATGAAGTGGACAGGATATCTGCGGTGGCTGAGTTCCACCACATGTTTGTTGGACCCGTGCCCTTCCTGGTTGGTTTATGCCTCCAGGAGGTCATGTCGCACTGGCTCCGGCAGTGGTCAATGCTTCGTTAAGGGAGGGTGTTCCCTGCCACCTTGAAAGAGGTGGTGCCCCTCCTGAAGAAGCCTGCCCTGGACCCAGCCGTGTTGACAACTTCGTCTGGTCTCCAACCTTCGCTTTTTAGTGAAGGTTGTTGAGAGTGTGGTGGCGCAGCAATTGCCACTTTCCTGGAGGAAGCGGACTACCTGGATCCGTTCAATCGGGCTTCCGGCCTGGGTACAGCGGAGACAGCATTGGTGGCTGATTGATGATCTCTCTAGGGCTGGGACAGGGTTTTCCTCTGTCCTGGTCCTGTTAGATCTCTCAGCAGCTTTTGATACCATCGACCATGGTATCCTGTTGCGGCTCTCAGGGGTTGGGAGTGGGAGGCACTGTTTTACAGTGGTTCTCCTCCTACCTCTCGGGCGTTCGCAATCAGTGTTGGCAGGGGGCAGAGGTCGGCTCGGTATCTCTTGTGGGGTGCCCAGGGTCAGTCCTCTCCCCTCTTGTTCAACATTTATATGAAGCTGCTGGGTGAGATCATCCGTGGCTTTGGGGTGATGTATCATCAGTATGCTGATGATACACAGTTATACATCTCCACCCCAGGCCACATCAGTGATGCTCTCTCTGTGATGTCCCGGTGCCTGGAAGCAGTGCGGATCTGGATGGACAGGAACATGCTTTGACTCAATCCAGCCAAAACAGAGTGGTTGTGCATACCGACATCTCGGTTCAGTTTGGAGGTTCCATCTTTGGTCATGGGGGAGGAGGTGTTGCCCCCTGTGGACAGGGTACGGAATCTGGGGGTCCTTCTGGACTCACAGCTCAAATTGGAGGAGCAGGTGGGGGCCTTTGCCCAGATCCAGCTGGTTCGCCAGTTGCGCCCATACCTGGATCGAGATGCCCTGCGCATGATCACTCAGGCGCTCGTCATTTCCCGACTCGACTACTGTAACGCTCTCTACCTAGGGCTGCCCTTGCATACCACTTGAAGGCTCCAGCTGGTGCAGAATGCGGCCACGCAGGTAGTGATGGGAGCTTCCCGATACTCCCATATTACACCCATCCTGCGTGGCCTGCATTGGCTACTGGTTGTCCTCCGGGTGAGATTCAAGGTTCTGGTGTTAACATTCAAAGTCCTACATGGCATGGGTCCAGGGTATTTACGAGAACGACTCCTCCCAGCATCGAATACCAACCGCCCTGTACAAGCGCACAGACGGGGTCTCCTTGGGGTGCTGTCTGCGACTCAATGTTGCTTGGCGGTGACCCAGGGGAGGGCCTATTCTGTGGCGGCTCCCACTCTATGGAACCATCTTCCACCGGAGCTCCGGCTGGCCCCCGATCTCCGCACCTTCCGCCAAGACCTGGTTATTTGCTCAGTCTGGGCTGTGCTGACCCCCTGGGGGGTTTGATTGTTTTAACTTTGGGGTTTTAAATTCAATTTGGCTTGTATTTTGTTTAATACGTTTTTAGGTAATTTATTTATTGTTGTGTTTTTAGTTGTGAGCTACCCCAAGTCCTTTTGGAGAGGGGGCGGCATACAAGTCGAATAAATAAATAAATAAATAAATAAATAAATAAATAAAATGCTACCTACCTCTTACACCATTGTTTTTGTCCTTCATTAAAATTATATGTGACTAACCTTTTATTGAAATAAATTTCATATATCATTGAATCATTGTATCAAATCATTTTGTTATTATTTTCTTTTAAGAAAATACAAATTTGAAAAGTGTAAATTTTTATCCATGGCTGATAGACCAGTAATAGGTAGTTTTATTTTATTTTTATTTTATTTTGTTTGTTTATCAAATATGTACAAGATAACAAGTATAGGTATGAACATAAACATGAACAAAGGAAGTAAATACAGATAAATGGGGACAGTAAGACAGGGACGGTAGGCACACTGGTGCGCTTATGCATGCCCCCTTTACGGACCTCTTAGGAATGGGGTGAGGTCCATGGTAGACAGCTTGAGACTGAAGCTGTGAGGGTTTGAGGCTGTAACAATGGAGTCGGGTAGAGCATTCCAGGCATTGATCACTCTGTTGCTGAAGTTGTATTTTCCGCAATCGAGTTTGAAGCAGTTTACCTTGAGTTTGTATCAATTGTTTGTCCATGTATTATTGTGGTTGAAGCTGAAGAAGTCATTGACAGGCAAGACATTGTAGCAAACAATTTTGTGTACTATGCTTAGATCAGACCACAGATGGTACAGATCCAGATTGTCCAAGCCCAAAATTTCGAGCCTGGAGGCATAAGGAATTTTATTGTGAGTAGAGGAGTGGAGTACTCTTCTCGAGAAATACTTCTGAATCTGCTCAATTGTGTTAATGTCCAATATTAAACGCCTAGCACTTAGTTCCAGCTGCCTGCAATTACTGCAGACTCGAATCCCACCAGGCTCAAGGTTGACTCAGCCTTCCATCCTCTCGGGGTAGGTAAATTGAGGACCCAAGATTGTTGGGGGCAATAAGCTGACTTTGTAAAATGCCGCTAGTAATAAGCAGCATATACAATGGAATGAAGGCTATTGCTGAGCACATTGGGTTGTGCTCCAAACATTGTAAGCCGCCCTGAGTCTCTGGAGAAGGGCGGCATATAAATATGAATATATATATATATATATGTGTGTGTGTGTGTGTGTGTGTGTGTGTGTATGTAGGTCTTGGTGTATTCGGGTCTTGTCCCATGTAAGATTTTTTTTCTTGGATTGTAACTTTCTTATTGTTATGGGTAATTTGTTGTTGTTGTTGTTTTGGCTTTTGGGGTTATTTTAGGTACATATAGATTAATGACTATTGACTTTGAGCAAAAAAGTGTTATAATGGGCTTCTGCAGTTATACAACCTGTAAACAGAAGGTTCCAATCAAGAGATGCAAGGTCGGCAGCTATGAGATCATAGTTGGCTTTTTAAAGTTATAATTTGGGGTCCCATCATTGTGACCCTCTTTGCAAGAACACAAATTGAGATAAAAATCAATCATGCTGTGATCACTGTTGGGAAAAGGTTCTTTAACTTGTAGGTCATAAATTGAGTTTAAGCTATTGCAGAAGATGAGATCTAAGCGATTGTTGAGCTTAGTGTTGTTCATTACCAAATGCTCCAGCCCCAGAGTCATAACAGCATTGCATGTATAGGTTCAGTTGTACATTTGTTTAGGGTCCAATTAATAAGAAGCCAATTGAGGTCACCAAGAAAGATAAGGGGGTGTGGGCAGGAAGCTGCCCATGTTAATAGTGCAGTTAGCTTGTTTGTATGACTAAGGTCATAATCAGGGGCTCTATAACATAGCAGGAAACGAACTGTGATATTTAGGGACAGTTTGCAGACAATGGTCTCAGGAAGAGCAAACTCCTGTGTAACATTTATCTTTTTCAGACATGCACAAAATAATGGGAATAAATTCAAGGGGCATCTAAGAAAAAATATTATAAAATATAACAATTGCCTCTTAGGAAGAACAGATATATAAACTGAAATTGGTTGAAGAAAATAAGGGATAAAAGTATTTTTCTGTATATATTTATATAAAATGCTTTAATAATGAAAACAATATAACTAGTAGTCATTGAGACTGGCAACTTAAGTGTTGATACATAAAGGCATGACTGAGTTCATAAATTTATTTCAGCTTCACTTTACAGATCTGCAAAGGTTGTAAATGCAACATTACTTTTTCATCACCATAGCAAATGGAGTTTAGCAAAAAGTTGCTAAACATGTCAGTCATTAAACAAGAACTACCTACAAACTATTTACATTACATCATGAGAGATATGGAATACTTAAATTTCTGAAACATTGTGCAGCTGGGTTTTTGTTTTTTTCCCCTGTTACTTAGTCACTCTGCCTAAGAGACTGTCAGACAAAAAATAAATCAGACCTGCCAAAAGTCTGAGCTGATCACTTACAAATTCTTTGAAGTTGGCCCAAAGACCCTATGGACTTAAAGCTAGAGATTACCCATTTTTTCAAGAGTTAGTTTAAATTGAGTAATTTTATGATTCTGCATTAAACAGCATCAAATGGACATGAGAGTCAACAAATGAAATTGTTTCACTCTTAAAATTATGTAATTCTTCAACAATTTCCCTGAAATAGTTGTGAGATCAACCAAATTCTAACACACACACACACACACACAAACACACGCACACACACACAAAAATCCATTTTCTTTCAAGCTACACTGTTTCTAGCCAGAACTGGACTCCAAATGATATTCCTGTGCCACATGATCTTGGGATATTATCTCTTTCCTCAGTGTAATCAACAATGCAAAAACTAAAGATTAAGTATAGCCACATATTTTTATTGAATCTTAAAAGTCCATGGATAAGTAAATTTGCTGCCCAGCTAAAAGAGGATGATAAAGAGGAGGAGAGAGTAAGGGTTAGTAAGGGATCCAAGGGCTATATATGTTTTATTAATTGGTTAGACTTATATTCCATCCTACCTCCAAGTGGAATACATAAGATTTCTTCTCCCATATTTTTCACACAACATCATAAGAGTTAGGCTGATAGAGAGTGACTAGTCTGGATACCCAGTGAACATCCATGACCAAGGAGGAATAGTTCCTGAGTGCTAGTCTAGTGCTTTAATCACTATGTCACATGCCATTCTACATGCACAAAATGTTATTTGTAAAGTGAAGATGGTTGATGGTTTTCTAAATTATTTTATGGCATTAGTTACAGTTTTTGTATGCAAGCTGCCTCTGGAAGGTAGAAAACTATACTACTGCTTTTCAGTTATTATGATGCTGAAATTTTGTGGCACAAATTGGGAGGAGGGGAACAAAAAAAGGAAGCTTGGAGCCATATCCTTTTTGGGACTGATTACCCATTCAAGTTCTAAAGTTATAGCTATATTAGTAATGTGCATGAAATGCCATAGAAAAATATATTTATTTAGAGTAAATGTAGAAAATAGAATTGTCTTGAGTCAAAATTTTATGTCTTATCAACTGACTACATTTTGCTTTCCTGAGAAATAATTTGTTTTATACTTTGATGGGCTTTGGTTGCATTTTAAAAGTGAGAAATTTGAATGAATGAATTAATGAATGGATTGAATGCTACATATAGAAACACAAACACACACACACAAATATCTTTTGCAAGAAGATTCCAAGGCCTCATAAATCCTTCACTTTCTCTCTGCTCTCTCCCTGTGAGACTTGCTGCTACCTGTGAAAAATAATTCAGTTGTTAAAAAAAAACAGTTAGCAATAGCCTACACAATCCATTCTCAATATATCTTGTTTTAAAATTTCCCCAGGAACTTGACTGATATCCTTGACATCATCCGCTGTGGGTGGTAAGGAATTAAAATAACCTCTTTCCATAACAGAAATGTGTTTGGGAAATAGAAAATTTACAGTGGTATAGGTTGATACACATGTGTGCGTGCATTCACAAGCGCACACAAACAAACACACACACACGCACACATGTCTCTGTGTGCACAAAAACCATTCAAAACCTTCTGCAGGATTTGTTGGATCTGACTTGTCAAGCAATAAAGACAACAAGGCTGTAGAACTAACAAACCCTTTAAGATCAGCTCTTTAAATATTGAGGTGGTCTTAGAGGGAACATTGAGATAATTGTGCATAGAAATGGCATTTTTAAAAGTTCTACCATTATTCTAATATTGTTGCAGCATCAGTATTCTGTACCATGAAATGTAGACTTCTACATTTATATCCCAATTACAGTAAAATGAATATGATTGTTTTAAAACTGATTTTACAGGTAGTTCTTGACTTACAACTACAATTGAGTCCAAAACTTCTGTTGCTAAGATAGACAGCTGTTAAGGTGTTTTGCCGCATTTTACAACTTTTCTTGCCACAGTTCTTAAGTGAATCACTTCAGTTGTTAAGTTACAACACGGTTGTTAAGATAATCTGGCTTCCCCGTTCACTTTGCTTATCAGAAGATCGCAAATGGTCACAAAATCCAGACGCTTGGCAAAAGGTGATGAGATGTCCCTGAGACACGGCAACTGTCATAAATACATGCCAGTTGCCAAGCGTCTGGATTTTGATTATGGACCATGTAAAAGTGTAAAAAACACCATAAATCACTTTTTTCCATGCTGTTGTAACTTCAAATGGCCTGTGATGACCCAGGGTGGGATACAAAATAAACACAGTCACAAAAAACAGGTAAAGCCCCTTTTATTCCTTCACTTCGTTTCCAAGCTCCAAATATCCTTGACTGGAGACAAAAAAAACCCTCCCACGCCAACAGTTACAAGAAAAAAGAAATGCCGTTTAAACTAAAAATGCCTATAAATTATAAAGAGTAAAAAACAACACAAACCAGACAAGATAAGGACTTGAAGATGTCCACAGATATTAGAACACACACTTGGAAGAACACCAAACTCAAGAGAGGAACAATAAACTAGAGATATTTCCATGCTTTGTTTCCAGCACTCGCCCGTACATATGTCCGTCCTCTTATCCAGTTGTCACCGCTGCAGCCCATGAAGAGGATCAAGGCCTTCTCCTCCCCTGTAGATCACATCTCTCCCTTATCCTCTCCTCCCTGCATGCCCTAGGATGGAGAGGGGATGGGCCTGGGTCCTCCTCTGACTGCCCAGCCGGCCTCTGCCCTTCCCCAGTCTCCTCCACAACCTCTGGAGCCACACTTCCACTCCCTGTTGACTGTTCCTCCTCTCCCCCAGAGTCAGTCTCCACCAGGGGCATGACATGGTCTCTAAACAAATGGTTGTAATTGAGGAGTACCTGCACTGTAATAAAGTTATGCAGTGCTTTAGATTTATAGGCCAAAAAAATCCTGCTTACTTGGAATCCATTTGTAATTTTGCTGTGCCTTTTTCTCGGAATATCTGACTCTGCTCTAAAGCTCCTATGCAATTCCAAGAAAAAGATGCATTTGGTTTAAGGAGTTGCAGCTGACAGGTGCCCATCTTCATAACATCAGAAGTATCTGGGGGATATTTTATACATACGTTTATGTGCATTGGTGTCTGTGTCAAGCTTTAGTAATAAGCTTTAGTAATAAGCAGGCATATACAATGGAATTAAGGCTATTGTTGAGGGCATTGGGTTGTGCTCCAAAAATTGTAAGCCGCCCTGAGTCTTTGGAGAAGGGCGGCATATAAATCTAATTAAAAAAAAAAGTGTTATGTATGTAGGTTTGAATGTTATTGGTTTATTTGAACTGTTCTTGTAAAATGTCAAATGGTATTGGTTTAAATAGTGCGGGAAGAATCCCTGCACTCCCATTGGCTGGCAGCTACGGCTGCAGGCTATAAGAAGCAGCCAAGCCAGGACGGGTCTATTCGAGCTGTAGTCACTAATAAAGTCTTTTGCTGGAACTCCTCGCGTCTGACTCTTCATGCAAACTTAACAAAAAGCTTGACATATAAGAGCCAAGAGATCAAGACCACATCCCTTGTCTTTGTTTTCATATGATCCTATGATAAACAGGAAAACTACATAAAGCCATTTGCTTTTCTGGAAGAAACAATAATAATGAAGCACTGTGAACATTATGACCAGCAGGCAGGCTGAGGAATTTTGACCAGTCAATGTATCCAGTATATCAATCCAAAGTTGCCCCCAATGTGGTAACTTTTTCAACGCAACCTCAAATGTTGGTTGGCCAGGACATTTTGTTGTTTAAAAAAACATGCTAAATCACCTATTCCATAGAAAGGAGGGCAGGAGCATCTCTGGGAATATAGAAGGTGTTAGAAAGAGACTCAGGTTGGCTCTTCCCTGACTCATTGGGGTATAAAAGGGAGGGGGGGAAACTACAACAAGACTTGCAAGATTTGGTTATAATACAGCATAATTAAGCATCTCAATAAAGGTCAATTCTAGTCTTCCTGTGAAGATTATTTCCCGATCTGAACACTATGAAAGGTCTACCATTTTAATGTCCACTTAGGCATTACAGGGACAGATCCATCTGGGGAGGTGGGGTGGCGGGGAGTGTCTGGTTTCTCCAACAATCCAATCCAACCCCATTCTACAGTCAGATAGGAGGAGAATTGCCTGCAGCAGCCCAAAATGGCCTTGTCATATTCCAGCACTGACTACATTATCATCAACATTATCATCAAGGCATAGCAATACAATTTGAGGGCCAAGCATGTCAGAAGAAGATGCAAAAAGGTACTATAAAAGTGGAAAAACAAAATAGGATTGCAAGCTACCTTCTTGCTGACCTGAGGTTGAGTTCAAGATGATATCACAAAGATACATTTTATTAAAATAATTGTAAGGAAATAGTTGGCAGGAAAGGGAACTGAGTTCTTACAGGTAATCCTTGATTTACAACCAGAATTGGGACTAAAACTTCCACTGCTAAACTATGTTGCCATTAAGGGAGTTGTGCTTAATTTTACAATCTTTTTTTGCCATGATCATTAAGCAAATCACCATGGTTAAGTAAATCTGGCTTTCCCCATTGACCTTGCTTGTTCGAAATCCCCTGGAAAGATCATTAATGTTAATGTGACCCAGGATGCTGCAACTATCATAAATACATTCCAAGGGCCCAAATTGTGATCACATAATCCAGGGACACTTCAACAGCCATAAGTGTGAGGACCAGTTATAAGTCAATTTTTTCAGCATCTCAATAACTTCAAACAGTTGTTAAACAAAAGATAATAAGTCAAGGACTACCTGCATTGCTAGAGTGGAAATTTACTGCATCTTCCCATTTACTTGAAAGGAAATATAAACTGCCAAGTTACATGTGACAAAATTAGGAACTTTATATTGAACATACAGGTTTTTTAAAAATGAAAATAGAAGATTATGAAGGTTAATATTATATATAGTGAAAGTAAATAGGTAGATAAATGTTAAATGTAGTAACTGATAAAATGTAATTAACATAATGTAAGAAGAAACCTAGATCAATTCTTTTGGTTATACCATTAGTACTGTTATTATACCGTTACTATTGCTATTAGTTTGTATGTTGAGATTTATTACCAACGTATGTTGCTCGTGTTTTATTTATAAATAATGCTCTGACAATGCACTGTTATTCAGAAATGTTTATGAATGAAAATTTATTTTAAAAAAATGAAAATGGCAATTTGATGGTCTGTATAATTTATAGGGACAGGGTATAATTTGAGAGAAAAAGAAATACTTTTTGCCTTTGATTACAGATTTTATGGCCAGAGCAACTGGTCTAATTTTCAAATTTTAAAATCTCAGTATTAATTCCCTGATTTTTGTCTAATCTGAATTTTTTTCTAAAAAAATACAAACACTTGTAGTTATAAACTAGTACTCATTTATTTTATTTATTACTATTTTATTATTAAACATACACCTTGACTTTCTGTTTTTCTTGATAAAATGGATTTTTCTAGTTCATATTCTCTGCTGTCTGTTTGGGTCAAAACAAAACAAAACAAAATAATGAGATGGTTAAAAAATACAGTTTAAAAGAAACACACCAGGTAGAATTCTCATTTAGTTCAAAAGATTTGGCAAAGAGACAATGGAATTTATTCCTTTCCCAACTGTGTTTTTTCAGATTTTTCACAAAGCTGTAATGATATCAAGCTGAGGGTAGCAACTATATACATTTATAGTTGAAGAATAAATACAATATAAAAGGCACAATATAAAGGTTGTTTTTCATTTACGCTTTATTCTGACTTTTCATCCTTATGAAGGATGAAAAGTCAGAATAAAGAATAAATACAATATAAAAGGCACAATATAAAGGTTGTTTTTCATTTACGCTTTATTCTGACTTTTCATCCTTATGTATCTCTGCAAGTATTTCACATAGGGATTATGCAACGAAGCAAGATTGAAAATGAACAATGCTTGCCTTACGAATCCAAGACTTACTGCTGTTCCAAGCAGTTGTACTATGCAGTTGTCTTGTGAAAAGAGTATTTTGCTGATGGGCAAATCAACAGTCAATCTTCTGCAAGCAGGAAAAATCCAATCAGACCAGTATGGAACTTCTTAGTTGCATTAGTAGTAGAGCTGAAGTGGCCTCTAGTGGATCAGAAAATTCAAACAAGAGGATTTTTATTTTAAAGAAAGCATTGCCCAATCAAGTGATGCTGTGATGAGTTAATTAAGATCATGAAATCCAAAGTAATCTCTATTTCCAAGGCTTGCAATGGGCAAAGCAGACCCTGGGATGAATGGGTTAGCAACTTGGAATATGATCAAGTCCCCAGATTTCAGTAGCACACAAGGACTTGGGGCATCTTTGAGCTAATCTTTGGATCAGCCTAGTTTCAGCTAATGAAGATTCTAAAAGAGAAGCTCTACTTGAAGGATCAGGTATCTCTGTTCTTAGAAATGAGGAAAAATTCCCTGTATGATCAGTTGAAGTGGCAGGCTGATGCAGTGGTTAAGATGATGAACTAGAAGTGGAAGATCCAGACTGAAGTCCAATCTCAGCTAGCTACTCTCCCTCAAGCCTACCTCACAGGATTGTTACTCTGTGGGAAAATAAGACAGCGTTTCTCGTAGAGCAAAGGTGAGATATAAAATAAATAAATAAATAAATTATTATGATACAAACTGTCTTTATTTTTTTAAATGTCACTATGTTTCCTACCATTCTCTCATTGGGAATATGAAGACTTGTGAAGTATGAAGTGAGCAAGCATTTTTGACCAAAGCACAATATATTTCTCTAACTGTTAAAAATTAGAAATATCCACTTGATGTTTTGAATCAGCTTGGAGAGGAATCATTATCAGACAGAGTGCAGTACAGAAAGGGGCCTATCCCTCATCACTGCAGCAAAAGTGGTGTCATTGCTAGATTTTTAGATTTGCCTGGAGGATGAAAGTCTTTTCCATCTGGGCATGCAACAACGGAAGCAACTTGTACATATCCACATACTCCATCATACTTCAGCCTACATTTCTCTCTTCTAGGGAATGGTCTAGACCAGTCATGGATTGACTGGATTCCTACATTTTGACAGTGCTTACTGTGGACACAGCCACAATAATTTATAAATGACTTAGGATCCCATGTAAATCCAGCAATTTTGCCTTATTCCCCAAAATATATTTAAAACAAGTAATAGTTTCACATATTTTGTGAGCCTAATCCATCAGCTGGAAATAGCATTTAAAGATAAAATGTCTAGAATGTATCAGACTGCTTACATCTGATATTTTAGAAAAACTTTTCCAAACATGATCTACAATTTAATTTAAATTTACTTTTTAAATGGTATTAAGGTTTCAGCCTAGTACGTTTTCCAAGCACTGACAAATTTTCTTTCAACCCTTCTAGCCCTCCATTGGCTGTATCCTGAGTCTGGGTTATTTGGATTTTTGATCCTGCCTTTCAATACAGCCATCCCCAATGAACTTCTAACTCTTTTGTCCCTAATGCTTCAATGCTGATCCAATGTTTTTCTTTTCTCTACATCTCACAGCTTGGATTAACTGCTGGTGGTACCCAGAGCAATCTTTTGACAATCTCTTGGCTCGTGTTTAAGAAATTAGGTGACCTAGTCTAGATTTATCCTTTCAGGCTGATAAGCTCAAGGTCTTGTAGTAAGAAGTTAACAAGATGTCGTTCATATGCCAACTTTCTAAGGTAGAGTTACTATACTCTGCAGAGGGAAAAAAATTGTAGGGAGAGGCCAGAGATACTGCATTACACAAAGATTCTACATTGGATAGTTAATATCCACCAAATGAACTTGGTTTGAGGGTTCTATTTTGTCTCAACTTGCTTGTCCCAAAAACAGCTGATTAGCAGTCTAGCAAGTTTCCTGAAAAACCTCTCTTTGCACTCGAGACAGATTCACTAGATATCTGCTATCCTCTAACACTCCACTTACTTGGTGTACCTACCATATGTCCTTGCAAAGCCCCACCAAGTCTGCCCAGCTCAGTGCTAAACAAGTATAGTTTTGAAGTGCCAACCACAAACACAGTTGGTCATGCAAAGCAAGGGGATTATGCACTTTCAGTAAGTCTTGGATCTCCAGCCAAGTAGGCCTCCAGCCTCTCCTGGGAACTTTAAAAAGAAATGCTTCAATCATATTAGGATGTTTGTCCTTCATGAAATGACATCACGTTGATATGTATTATCCAAAATTAATGTCTTCTCAGTCTGCTATCTGCATGCATTATAAAAATTAAAATTTTGCTTTTTTATTTGATGATTACGCTTAAAGTGGAAGTACAAAAAATATAAATGTCATATTCAAGCACAAATGCAGGCAATCTCTGCCCTTCCAAAAAATCATTTTTGTAACTCCTCAGAACATCATATTATATGGGGATTGGGGAGGGTAATACAAGTTATAGGATATGATGACCGCCCCCCCAAAACCCCCACCAAGATGACGTTCTATTTTTTTTAACATAGGGAATGCATAAAAATTATAACAATGTCTAAAAATAGGCTCAAAGCGCTTTAAAAAAATAGTCTTGGGAAAAGCAGTGATTCTTCATCTGTATGCTGTGCCCTATTATAACCACTCACAATGACTCTTGCATGCCATACAATATTAAATCTAGTCCATAAACTCTCCTCTAGTAGAAGAGATGCTACAAACAACTGCTGCCATGTAAGAAAAAGGAAGTCGGGAAAATAATGGGGCATGACTCATTCAGGCAGTGAAATCCAATGATTCAGCCTCATTCTGGCATATCAGATCAAGTTCCCATAGCAATAGTCCATTCAGGATAGACTGCCATATCCTCAAGTGTCCCCTGATCCCAACAATGGACAACTCTATTGAAAGTGAATGCTGTAGTTAAACTTTAGGAAATCTACCAGTGTGGGTACCCAGTGACAGTGAAAGAGATTTTAAAAACCTTGTGCTCAACTAAGATAAAAAAAAGCCTCAGGAGAAGACTTAAACCCTCGAAAGGTCGTTAAAAACAACTTGAAATTCTGGGTTCCCATTCTGGCTTCATTCTTTGCCTATATCAATCTATCAACACTTCATGGTCCCTATATATATAAAAATTGGGGAAAAGATGATCCTGCTGATTATAGACTGATCAGCCTCCTCAAGACAATTAGCAAACTCTGCATAACTACACCCACAATGGAAATTCCAGGAATAGCTGGAGTAAGCAAATATGCTTACAGAGGAGAAGCTGGCTTTATGGAACGCTGATCTACTACTGATCAGTGCCTAGTTCTCCATCATCTCATTGAAAAATACTCCCTGCACAAAACAACTTCCTTTTGTGTCACTTTCATATTCTTCAAAGCAGTTTTTGATTCCATATCCTGAGCTAAATTATGGGGAAAAACTAGAGGACTGCTTTGATTGACCAATGTTTATTTCATTTAATACATATGCTGCATGAAGGGACCTACCCAGAGCCATGAGTGGTGCAGTGGTGGTGCTGTGGTTAGAATGCAGTACTACTGCAAGGCTAATTCACTGCTTATTCCAGTTTAATTTTGAGCAGCTCAAGTTTGACTCAGCCTTCCATCCTTCCAGGGTCAGTGAGGACCCAGATTGTTTGGGGGCAGTATGCTAACTCTGTAATCTGCTTAGAGAGGGCTTTAAAGCACTGTGAAGTGGTATATCTAAGGGCTATTGCTATCTCCCCATTGCCATTGGAACTAACAATGGCATCAAGCAGGGCTGCATATCTGCTCCACTCATATTAAATTTCTATATAAACAACATACTGAGCTACCTCCTTAATACAAATGTTCACCTGCCCACTCACCCCAAAATTGCTGAAAGACATATATCTGTTCTATTTTATGGAGGAAATGCAGCAATACTTTCAAGAGCATTCATTGGCCTTAAAGCAGCACTGAGAGTACTAGGTCAGTAATGCAAGGAAGACCAGCTAAAACTCAATTATCAGAAAACTAAATCATGGCAATTGCTAAAAGGCCCAAGAGCCACTGGAGGATGGATGGCCACAAGATTGAGCAGATCTCCTATTTCTTTCATTCTACTGGCAATAGGAAAGCCCAGGAGAACTATATTGCTGAAAACACACATCATCTGCCCTTCTTATATTCCTTAAGACTAAAGGTGGCCACTCTATTCCTACAGCACTTAAATTATTCAGAGCCAAGCCAATAGTACAGTTTCTGTATAGTGCCTAACTGGGACCCTTCTCCTATTTTACACTATTACAACTTGTTTAAATTTCTAAGATTGGCCCTCCATGCTTCAAAATATGTCTCTAATGCCTCCCTGATCCCTCACAAGACAGGCCTTGTGAAAGTAGAGGCTAGAATGTAGGTCATCATACTCAATTATTGGCTCAAATTTACTGTTTTCCCTATGTTCTTGCCAATTAACTATGTGATAACTTTCAGTCCACCTGGAAGCAGGCAGTACTAACTAAAATCTTATCTTTGGGCTTCTCTCCAGGTCTTCCTCTTAGCATAGAATACAATCAGGCCAAAGCACTCATTAAACAATGTGTAGGAGACATACAGGATCTAGCAAAGTCTTCAATCTTTAATGCTAGTGAATCCATCAAATATTGTGCCTCCCTATAGCATATTTATCTAATCTTGAAGTATCCAGCCATCTGAGAGCCTTTATTCTGGCACAATATCATATCCTCCCCTCGGCTGTCCTTGAAGGCCAACACAGAAAGATTTCGTTACAGACAATGCCCCTGTAACTCTGAACACACAGAAACAACTGATTATGTGCTTCTCCATTGCCCATGTTACAGAAACATCCATATTAGTCTCATTTCACTACTAGTGAAGAGGACAATTTTACACTACTTTCAGATACCAACCCTGCCACAGCATATAAGGTTGCCAGGTTCTGTGCAACAGTGCTTAAATCAGATCATGACTTATGCCATAAAATAGACCAAATGAGCATCTAGTTCACCATACTAGAATACTCTGTAATTTGATATAGTCTGCCATAGTACTAACTTTTATGTTCTCCTACAACCATCCAATGCTCTTATCCCTTTTAGATTCTTTTTGACTTTTGTTTTTATACTCTCTGTTTTATATTTTATAACTCTTTAAAAATGATTATTTAAAATTTTGATGTACCTTTTATGCTTTTTAATTGACTTCACCCCACCCATCTTGTGGTGTTCCATGACCATAATAAAGATTTGATTGACTGAAGTACATAAAAACATCTGGAGCCAATTTGAAGAACTCTGAGCATGTATCAAAAGCTAACCTGGTACAGACATACCTTTAGGCAGTATCCCACCAACAGGATTTTCTGCAACCTGCAGTTATTTGGACGAGAAAAAGTCCACTTCACATCCTGTAATTTGTCACCAAGGTCCCCTTCATTAAAAAAAACTAATACATTTAATGTATCAGGGTATTTTGTACAATTAAGTGAGGCAAATAATTTTGAGTAAGAGTCATGTATCATCTTTACAATGGAGAATATTCCATTGAAGGGTTATTTATTTATTTAGTAAATTTATATGGCCACCCACCTATAACTGTAACCGTGGGTGGTACATAACTATTAAAATAAAATAATACATTTATAAAAACTACTATTGAAAACAGTCATTTAAAGGTTTATCTTATGATCGAAGGTATCCTGTATTTCACAGATGGGTAAGTTATATCCCTTGGATCATATATGGCTTTTCCGTGAATGCTGTATAACTCCCAGCCTATTTAGAGTTTTGTTACCTACCATTTCCTGGAATTTCCATTTTGGAAGGAAGAAAAGATGGTCATCAGAACGGATGAAATTGTCTCACCCATTTTTTATCCCAACTTCATTCAGGACTAATTTCAGCCTTGCCTACCAAATAATCTCCAAAATGGTTTGAGATAACATGACCCTTAATAGAAAAAGGATTGCCTGCTGTTCCCACAGTCTAGTTTGTAATTGAACAATAAATATCAAAAGATAGAATTAGAGCTTTGAATCACCCATTTTGTATCATCTCCTGAACCTATTCAAATATTACTCATGATAGAAAAATGTACTGTATCTCTTTAAGTTCCAATCACTTATTTGAAAATAGCATATATATTTAAGTACAGTACAGACAATTTTTACACAAACCTAACATTCTTTGTTCCCCTTTTGTATTATATCTTTCCTCATAATTTCCTAAAATGTCTAGGGGCAGAAGAAATAAATGATTGATATGGTATTTCTAAGAGCATAAAGAACACATAAAATCTGAAGCCATAAATAGCATGTAAAAATAGGTACAATAACATTTTTCAGATATGAAGGAATGCCAATCCCCAGTTTAAGTATTTTACTGAGAACATTGTCTTGCAAACCCATGCTTGACCACAATGCATGCTGTCGGCATTCTTGACTCAATCCATCACATACTGAAGCTTTATCACCCACAGGAATCCATTAAAAGGGGAGTGGACATTATTAAAATAAAAGAAGACTCTAGAGATCATAGAACAGCTCCTGTCCAAGGGCTCAGCTTTTCCTCCTCCTTTTCATAGTCCTCAAAACCCAAGTCTCCCCAGGTTTACATATTCCCAAACCACCGTGGCCTCCTCACATGAAGACAGGGTGCTTATTAACTGCTGGGGGATATCACAGCGGCAGAACTAAATTGCAGCTTTTGAGGTAATGGCAGTCTGTCATTTACTTTCTTCAGGCAGAGCAGAGTGCAGCTCAGACGTGACTTCACAAACCTTTTCCCAGTCAGCTCTTCCTACAAAATTTGACCAAGTAGCGTTTAAGTTGACCCAAAGATGCCAGACACCTCTGAACTTAAGATTTCAAAGGTCACCGATGGAGATGAGATAGTATTATTTGCAATATGGGATGAGCATAAAAAGGGTCCAAATAGTACCAGCTCTCAGTTTGTTTGTTTTTTTTAGAAAACAAGTGAAAAAGCAAGAAACTAGCAGCATTTTATTTATTTATTAATAGGCATGTGGTAGTAAGTTTTCTCATTTTTTAGAGAAACTAAAAATTCTAAAAATGTGATAAAATGAACCACAACTCATGAAAAGTAATGACTTTTTATAAAAATATGTTAATCAGAAAAAAGAACTCCGCCTGATATTTTGCTACAATGTACTCTTTCAAATGCTCTGGACACATTCACCAGCCCAGCAAGCATGACTGGTCACATGATGGAATTTGTTGGTCAATAACATCTGGAGGGCACCAGTTTTTACTGCTAAGTAATAACTTATTTTTTTCTCAGAGAGCTTCAAGTTCTGCTGTGGACAGTCTCTGACCTCTGGTTTGTGGAATAGGTGCCTCAAGTTTATCTCAATCCAGTGCTACAGATATGGCTACATATTGAATGATGACTTCCCTCACTGATGCTTAATGTTAATCAGTATGGAACATTGTGACCAGTGGCATTTCTAAGCTAAACTGTTGCATTATTAATGCTACTGCTACAAATTCATTAGGCATAACAAATATTCATTTGCATGACAGAGCAAATGGCCACTATATCAACCATTTCATATAACTACTTCATATAAATGGGTTGCCCATCAGGCCCTGCTGATAAGATGCAAAATATTATCAATGACATGGCACATCTGTTCATATCAAACATCCCCTAAAATCTATTGCTATTTTTTAAACCTTCTTACAACTTTGAAATCTCACATGAGGAAGGGTTGTATAGGCATATCTTGCATTAATCAATCACAAAAACATATTTAATGACCAGAATAACAATACAAGTAATAGTAAATGTATGATTAGAGTGCTATTAAATAATGGTGCAATTAATATAACCCAAGGCCCTTCAAAATTAAAAATACTAATGCTTTGATGGTCAAATGAGAGTAGGTCAATATGTAAATTTCCCCAGGAAGAGATCGGTGCCCCACTATAACAATGTCCTTCTTGGAGTTTCTGATTTATTATTTCATATTCAGAGCAAGATTCACTCACTCACTCACTCATTCATTTATGCATGCTGTACACCACCCAACTGCTACCAGTTCTGGGCAGTTCACAAATATAAAGAAGGAAAACAATAAAACAATACAATAATAAAAAACGGGAACCCAAGATGGCAAAAACCAGGCAGGAACAAGAAGTAAACTTGGGATTTCAATTATCCTCAAAAAGGCCTGGGCAAAGAGCCAGATCTTAAAGCCTTTCCCAACACTAGCAGGCAGAGGGTTACTAGGATGTGACTTTGTCCCCAGAGGAAGAGAAAAGTCATATAAAACAGAGATGACTTAGAATTTTATGCATTAAAAGTAAGATTCAGAATTTGTTTCTCAATGGCCATGAAAGGTTATCTTTCCAAGGAGAGGAAGCCAACCTTTTTTTTAGTAAGTATTCTTTTCTTTGCCAATATTTCTAATACAAAAAAGTCAAGTTGGGGACCTCACAGAGGATCAATACCACAACCATGCTGACAAGTTTCTGATGACCTGTTTCTGAGCATGGTGAGAAAAGAAATGCAAAGAAACACACAAGCATTACAGGAAGCAGAACAAATGATTCTGGAGCTCACTGCTTGCCTTGGGTAGATCTACAATGAGGTTTGCAACAAGCCACCCAGAGTCACCTTGTGAGAGGAGAGATGGGCAGCATTAAAATTAAACAAACAAACAAACAGATTTCCAGGATGACATTATAGAGACACTGAAATAAATTGTGATGCCACAGTCAGTATTATATGGCCTGGCCATTCAATTAACATCTATTCCACATTGCCCAAATAGTGAATCAACTCATCAAGAGTTTTCTTTCCTCTATCATCACCTTCATTTCCTTCCATTCCTGCATCTTAAAGCTATGTTGAATATTTCTTCCGTATTGTTGTTAGATCTCATTATTTTGTTACTGTGCACCATTTTTGTTTATATCCCCCATCCAAGGTTTAAAATAAAATAAGAATATTCTTATTCTTTTAACTTAATAGATTAACAACATGCACACTTTATTATTGGATAGTTTTTCAGGTGAACCAATCAAAATTTTACCCAAAGATCTATTCTTAGCTTTGTCATATTTGATATTTTCATTTTGGATACCTTTTTTAAAAAATGAAGCTATATTTTAATGGAATCATTTTTGTTGTAATAATATTATGTAAGCCATTTAAAATTAATGTAGGAATACAGTAGAATATTTTAAACAAAAATAATGTGGAAGATTTCCATTCTCTGCCACAAAACTAAAAGAACTGGGGAAAGCATTCCCACTTCATGAAAATATTCCCAGGTGTGAATAAGCCATGACTGAAGACAACAGATGCATAAGGATGATAAGTATATACTGCACATAGTATCAAGGATTAGACTTATGTTAAAAAATGAAAATAAGCTGACTACCATTCCAGTACTGAAATCCTATACAATAAGTATGAATATATTTCAGGGATTTCTATCTTGGATAGGAAACTCTTCCCGGGATTATGCTTAATATTTTTGGGGAGAACAAAGGTGTGGTAGATGAAGCTATGATGCAAATACGCAGGGGTGCGCCAAGCATTTGGTTAAGACTAAGATTATCTCTATTTTCTTGAGTTCAGGAGGGAGAATTTGGAATGGGATTGTTTTAATTATGTTAGGTGGAATTTAAGATATGCACTGTGCATTTCCTCCTTCAAAATCCTTTTCATCTCTCCAATCTTCAGCCACTATTGCTGAAGAGTGGGTTACAAAAATTGGATTGGATCCAAGATTGCATATCGTTTTAGGGTCTCGAATGGTTCACCCTTAGTGATTAGTGATGAGATGGTTTATACACATCATGAATCTGACATTAATTTGGTTACCATGGTACTCTAATATCAATTTAGGAAACTAAATTGACTGGAAGGCTGTTTTCTCTATTGTGGAGGAAAGGATTTTAAAGATATATATATAGAAGTAAATGTATGTAAAGTATTTCTAAATATAGGAAAGTTTCTCAACATCTCTGGCAACGTAATTAAAAAGGGAATAATCCAGGAGGCAATTTTTGCACACAAGTTATTCAGAAATAAGCACAGCATTATTTTCATCTACCTCTTCTTCATTTCATTGTGCATGTCCTCATTTCAATGCATTTCTTGAATGGATTGCCATCATGTTACCTCACAGTGGAGTTTTTGTATCTCTCAAATTCCAGCTTCCCAAATCATAAACTTAAAAAAAAGATCCTGTGTGTTGAAAGCATATTCATGTATTACTCCCTTACTTATCTTTCTTCTTTTCCACATTTTTCTTTCTTCCCAGCTCCTGCCTTTCTTCAAATTCCTCCTTCCTTCCTTCCTTCCTTCCTCCCCCCTCCCCCCACACTCCCTGCTTCTCACTCACACATACACCCAGAGCTGGACTGCAGCCATGTGGGCCTGTCTGAGGCCTAGCAGGAGACAGAACAGGGCGAGACCCATCTTGAAGCTGCTCCTCTTCACAGACCTGCAGGCACCTTATGCAAACCACAAAACTGTAACCAAATAAACAACCAACCAAACCGGGTGCCTCCGGCTCACTCCACCCCCACATAGCACTCTTCCTCCCGCCCCTTGCTGTCCTTTCCCCCAGCTCTTGGCAATCTGCCATAGAGCTGCCAAGCTGCTGATGGAGCATTCTGGTGCCAGGCCTTGGAAATGATGGAAGCTGAATCTCTGGAGGCCTGCGAGCAAGGGAAGAAGCTGGCTGGCTGGCTGGCTGGCTGGCTGGCTGGCTGGCTGGATGTTGGGTCCTGCCCTCCTCGGAGCCATGCTTTTAGGCTTCTGGGCATGTTCTTCAAAGCTGCAAAGATCAGACAGGCAGAAGTTTCCATACTGCACCCCTAGCTCCCCCCAAAGGCACCCCTGGCTTTAACATCAAGGTAAGGGCAGGCAACAGTTTAACAGGTGTTCTTTTCTCCCCCTACCTCCCCATCCCTTGCAGAGACTGCAGGACTTCTGACAGAGATGCAACCCTTGAAAGTGTCAGGCCTCAAGGAGGAAAATAAGGGGCATGAGTTGACCTCCCAGTTGTTTCACACATCTATTACACAGCTTTCCTCTCATATTGCTACATAAATGGAAAGAAACACATTACAGAAAAATTGTCACAAGAAAAGCATCAAACAGCAATTCTCTGTTGCATTGGCTCCCCTTGTGTCTGTGGGTATGTGATTAGACTTATTGAGTAGTGAGGAAAAAGCTCTCTATATATGCTCAGAACCATCTTAATAACTACCAACTAGAAAATAAACCACACTAAATGAAGTGAGACAACATGCATAAATGCAGTTTCCCATGTAGTCAATAAAACTGCAATTTTATGCACATTTACCTGGAAGTAAGCATTCCTGAATAAAATTATACATAGAAGGTTAGTCATTCCTGAATAAAATTATACATAGAAGGTTAGTCTGGTAAGAACACTGAAGAGCATATCATATAATTCTGAATGTGCAATTACACCAGATATAGTATTACCCTCCAGTTTTTTGGACCACCACAGCTAACGTTATTTCCTATCATCCTGGAGCATTTTGCTGGGATTAATAGTCATTGGCAACCTTTCCTCATTCTGAATTTTTTTAAATTACATTTATATGCCGCCCTTCTCCAAAGACTCAGGGTGGCTTACAATTTTTGGGACACAACCCAATAAACAGCAATAGCCTTCATTCCATTGTATATGCCTGCTTATTACTAGGGCTGTTTTGCAAGCATTTTACAAAGTCAGCTTATTGCCCCCAATAATCTTGGGTCCTCACTTTACTTAACCCGAGAGGATGGAAGGCTGAGTCAACCTCGAGCCTGGTGGGATTCAAGCCTGCACTAATTGCAGGCAGCTGGAACTAAGTGCTAGGCGTTTAACAGCCTGCACCACCAAGGCTCTTAAAATTTAACTGAGTCCACCCAGGCTTCAACATTTCTATTCATTATTATACTAGAATAAGAACTGCGACACTTTCTCCCATGGCAAACATTGCCAGGTACCTAAAGTATGGACTGGCAAAAAAATGTTTATCTAATTTATAGAACTGTCATCTCACAAACAAGTGTCTCTGAGCAATATATAAGTAGTTCAGAATCTATATGGAGATTTCTGGATGTTTATTGAACAACTTTAAACCCAATTTTCCCTGCGATAAATTAAGTTGATAAAAAAGGTGGGAAGGCTATGAATAAATGTTAAAGGTCTGAACATATTCTTGGTACAATCACAAGTTTCTTTGCAAAATATATATCCTTAATTAATGTTTTTTAATTCTTATTTATTTGTACCCTTTTTCCTCTGGTCCAGATTTCAGGAATCTAGCAACAATTAAAACAGAGTTTCCACAAGACATAATGTTTCCTTAGTATTGGGCTGAAGAATGCAACAACTTAACTGCTAAGATTGTGTTAAATATATGTTGCACGTTGAATATATGTTGTTTTCAATGAGTGGCCATTTCAGAAATCTCAAGAAAGAAAAGATCTATTCCAGGAATGCAAAGTTTCTGCTGCTTAATACAGCATTTGCTAATTGAGAATGAGAGCTGTTGTGATATTAATACTGTACATCTCAAACACTCCTGTTTAGGGAAGGCTGAATTAAATTATCTGAAATAGGTAACCTACCTTTCCTCAGTAAATGTTAACTGATTATATTCTGCCTTTCCAATTTCACTATCAGACTCAAAGAAAATATTAGAATAGATTCCCTGTTTTGACTTAACACTTAACCTCAAAAGCTGCAAACCAAATGGAAAAGGCATTTTTATGTCAGCAAGACATACTGTATGGTACGTACCAAAAGGTACAATTCTTCAAATAAGAAATGAGTTGTGGGGAATATGAAAACAAACCCACTTGGTTCGTCCTGCTTCTTCACGTCCTTCTTGACTCCTACCTTCCCATCATCCATCCCTCAGGGCAGACTGCACTCTATGGTATGTGTGTGGCTACTGGCGACAGTGCTGGGTGGTAAGAGAACATCAAAGGGACTGGGGAGTACCAGGGAGCTAAAAAGGGTGTAATTAAAAAGCCTGGGTTGTACTATTCTGTGCAGATGTTTGAAGTAGCTCAGAGCAGAGAAGCATCAAAGCCTTGAGAGCAAACTGGAAGTGTGTGTGTGGAGGGGGAACTAGAGACAGAAATTCAGGAATCTCATCACAGTGGAACAAATTGGCTCAGGACCCGCACCTGCTGATGCAGAGAACCTTTGATGATCACAGACTGGAAGGAGGGCAAATAGGTCCAGTAGTCCAGGTCCCTCATTCAGGCTGCAGAGTATACCACTGAAGTCATATAATTGCAAGATAGGCCTGAAGCTGAGTTTGGGCAAAAGAAATAGAAGGGAGGGGAAATATGCACAATAAAATAAAATCAACCAAACAGGGCCTTATTGGCTCTGGCATCCTTTCCCTGAAATTCTAACTTGTAGACAGATTGCTAGGATTGACCACTTCCAGCTTTTATGGAATATGACAGAGATGTTTTTGCTCTGGAGAAGTTTGAGGCAACTGATAAAATTGCAGTATATGACTCTATGTGTTTTCTCCCTCTCATACTTTTGCCTTCACATGATATTGATTGCTGGATATTCTTCAATTTCAGTATTTATCTTCAAGCTTTTTGAGGGCCTTTATGGATTGGAAAATCCTTATAATCTTTTTTTAAAATAAAAAGAACAGCTAGCAATGATTCACACAAACTATACAAAACAAAAGCCAAGCCGCCTTACTCACATACAGCAGGGGATATCCCCCTAAATTCCTCAATCTTCTACAATAAGGGATAAGATTTGTTTTCATAATTATATGTAGGATGAGAATTGTAAATCCTCAGTGTGAGTTAAATAGTCATGAATACTACTCATGAGAAATTCTGGTCACTTTATTTCTAAACTAGCTAAAATACAGATCCTTTTATTTATTATTAATTCGACTTGTATGCTGCCCCCTCTCCAAAAGGACTCGGGGCGGGTCTTTTAAAAACTCAAATGCCTTGCTTGAACCAGAGCAAGACATTCAGTGCATTTACATCTTATTTCCACATTAGTTAACCAGATTTCAATAGAAAGTATACATGTATAATAAAACTCCAATAACCATTCTTTGCTTTATTTCAAGACATTAGGCCAATACCTGTAAAGATGGAATAATTCTTCAAAATTCTGGTTCATTTTAATATAGTAAGAGAGATAATGTACATTGTCCCAGCAATTCTGCTTGGGTCATCCTACATATTGGTAAATAAATAAATAAATAAATAAATAAATAAATAAATAAATAAATAAATCTCAGCTTACTTATTATTGTTATATACGAAGAAGGATTTCTGGATTGTTGCTTTTAACAAGCAGAATTTAAATTTGGGGTCTATCTTTTGAACAGCATGTGATAAAAATATATAATCATAAAACTTGATTAAAGAATCAATATCCATTTCTGTAGTTGAAATCCAACCAAATGTTCTAAAAGGGTTTGACCAAAGTTAACTGTCAAAATGCATCAGAAAGAACCTGGTCATCAATAAGTAAGGCAGCTGTAATACCACAAGAATATGATCCAGCTCTAATACCACAAGAATATGATCCAGCTCTAATACCATAAGAATAGAATGGCATAAAACTACATTACTTGATCATTTCTATTGAGAGTTTTGCAGGGATAATTCAGCGCCAGAAAAATAAACAGAGATGGCTGGTGCTTCATTTAACATCTTTATAAACATAAGTAGATTTTACAAAACCAGTTGTAGATTTCTCCAACATGGAGCAAACTCAAACAGAAACATGTTGCAAGTTCAGAACAGAGCTCCAGTCTTCAGCAAGCAGGCAAGTTAGTTTCATCTTCAATAGACAGACTCAGAGCTCAACATAGCTGCAGAGTCGCAGAGTTTAACATAGAGCCACGCCTAGGCTACTTTTAGTTTCAGTTTTCAGCCTAGGCTACTTCTGGTTTCAGTTTCTAAAACAGTCCTTATTCATTGGCTGACCTTGTTACCAAGCTCTATTCCAGTTCATGAGTATACTGACAATTTCTGTCTGAGGTTTAATTTACTTGAGTTTTCCATTCTGTAAAAGTATGATTTGGTTCAGACAATAGTGCCCATAGTAGAAGCTGTATGAAATAGTTAATGGAAGGCTGGAAGGTAAGTAGCCACGTTCTTATTAGGAGAAGGTAACAATCTGGGGTCCAATATAGTTTATCTCAATCTTTGTTTCCAACCTGATGTACTTCATATAAGTTGGATTACAACTGCTATCATTCTCAACCAGCAAGTCCTATGCTAGAGTTTCTCATATACAATATTTTAAAGTGCTACAAGTCTTCTGAATTAAGCAATGTGGCATGCCAGCAAGCCAGGAATCCCAGCAAGCAATCCTATAACGAGGTACCTGGCATTTACGTATTGCCACAAGCACTTATTCTTATCCATTCTATTAAATCTTCCCAAATCTAGCTGTCTGGACATTTGATGCTCCTCTTTTTTTCCTCTTGGAAAGCCTGTTCATTTGGTGCCTCCTAACAGCATAGAAGTGGGAAAATTCCCAGGCTGCAAACAGCCCCATGATTACAATCTGCTTGACTCAGAAAGAAAAGCCAGATTGCCCAGGAATGTAGTTAAATGGAATTAATGATTGGGGGGGGGGAGCTCTTGTAAAAGCATGGTATATTTGAAGCCCTATCTGAGAGGGGATTAAATTTCTGCTCCACAGTTCTCCCATTGTGAGAGAAAAGACTACAATTAAATAAATACCAAACTTCTGCAAGAAGAAACTGTACTTCTGCAACTGGATCTTTTGCAAGATACTGTATTCTGGCTTGCCCTAGGTGTTAACATTTTCCCATTGGTACAGATTAATCAGTGCAAATCTTACATACATCTTGCCATCTTCTGTGTCAGGCCACAGGATAGGAGTATGTTCAAATATCATGCTTCAGCCAGACAATTGAAGCAATTTTGGAACGATGTATATCAGTCATCTTGCACATCAGTCATCTTGCATCTCTCTTTCATCTTTCTTTGTGGTTGGTTTTCCAATAAATTCCAATTACACTGATTGCTAAATAAAGTAGGGGGTATGTACTTCACTCACAAACATAACTCAGTGAAACCCAAAGACATTATTAGTTCCACTGGAGAAAATAAGCAAGGCAGATTGCCTTTCAAATCACTTGTTAGTAAAATCGGACAGTACAGTTACAATTTAAAGACTCAACTGATAGATAGAATTATAAAATAAATACTTCTTTAAAAAAAGAAAAATGGATGATTGTGTACAGAAATGGAAATATTAGGAAATTGGATGAAAGATTTCATATTCAAGCATGAAGAATTTTTGGCCATTAATTCACTTAGGAATGCATCACTGAGCTCATAACCAGGCCTCTGCAGTCCAGGATCCTCAAAAGACCAGCACTGTTTGGAACGTTTAGATTTCTTTTTCAAGAACAGAAAACTGAATTCATTTTAGTAATGACTAACTTGTCTTGTTGATATCAGTAAGTTTAAAATAAATGTAGTAACTAACTTTGTATAGGCTACTTTGAGTAGTGTGCTGGTAGCCATACTCCAAAAATTCATAAAATAATAAAGATGAGATTTTAAAAAGTATTGTACAAAGCTAGCACAAATTATTTAATTTTAATTATACATAAATTACATTTATATATAATTAAAATTAAATACACTTACTAATAAATTATTTTCTTGCCATGTATTTATTAATGCTCTCTTTGCAACTACATTTCAATTTGGTAACACTTTTTGAAGTTTGATAACAGCCTAACCCAATGTTAAGAATTAAGAGCAGATAGTCCTTGACTTATGATTACAATTGGGACCAGAATTTCCATTGCTAAGCAAGGTGGTTGTTAAATGAATCAAGCCCAATTTCATTATCTTTTTTGCCATTGTTGTTTAGTGAATCACTGCAGTTCTTAAGTGAATCATATGGCTGTAAAGCAAATCTAGTTTCTCCCATTCACTTTGCTTTTCAGAAGCTGGCTGGAAAGAACATAGGTGCCAATCAAATTACTGTGGGATAATACAACCGCTGTAAATATGTGTCATTGTTAAGCAACCAAATTTTGATCACATGATTATTGAGATGCTGTTATGGATGTAAGTACAAGAACCAATCATAAGTCACTTTTTTCAGTGCCATTTGAACAGTTATTAAACCAGTAGTTGAGGAGTAATTTTAGATATAAACCTATATAACAGAGATGAAATATATGTCTTCTAAATGTTGCTGAGCTATAGTCGAGCAACAGTTCCAACCAGCAGATAATAATAAATTTTAAGAAGCACTGAAAATTATAGCTCAATAATATTAGTAGGGTCACTTTTACCCATTCAAGATGATTTTTGCTTGTGGGGGGCAGGGATTCCACACAAATACATCTGAAGTGTCCTTCAAATAAAGCTTGATATATTGTGCCAAGAACACGGACATGTCCATAAAATGTTCTTGAAAGCAATATAGAGGTATGCCATATTTTCTTTAGGGATTTTTTAAAATTCCCAGTCAAATTGATGGCTCTAGTATTTCTAATGATTTTTCATCCATATGCTAATCAGGGATTAGATTCCAAGCTCAGATAAGATAATCATATCAGCTGCTAGAATTGAGAGAATGGATGGAATGCTGGGAAATATAACACAAAGGACAATGAGTGATCACTCAGGAAGAGGAGGAGCTAACTGAAAGAGTAGATGAAAAAATGGAACAGACAAAACAAATGAAACAAGATGATAAGGAGGAGATAATAACAACAATAATAAGGATTGATGACAGAAACCAAGAGGAGAGTATTCCAAGGGAATAAAAAAAGGAACCGGAGAACCAGGAAGATTTTTATGGGAGGGAGATGGGGCAAGAGTAGATATTTTGGAAACTAGACAATGGAGAAGGGCAGAGAAGGGACAAATGTTTAAAATGAGTAGTCAAGATGTGGAAGCAGACAGAAATAAAGATCCAAGAGAGGAATATGGGAGGCAAGCTTAGAAACGAACAATTAAAGCTTTAAAATGAATAAGAGATGATGGTTAGAAAGGGAATATGTTTAAATACAGTAGTGGCATAATCAAAGTTAGAATAGGGATGGAAACTAAAGACAGGGGGAATAATAAAATATGCATTTTTATATAATGAGAAGTAATAATAAGAGAGGAAATTAGAATTTGAATGATGGTATTACTAAGTATACTTAAATAATATTGTGACTGGCATAAAAATAATATATTGAACTACTGATTAAATAAATAATGAATGATTATAATTCAATATGAATGTGTATATGTTTGCTAAATGTAACAAACATGATTAAAATATTTTATTTGTATTAAAATGTATGATATGCAGAATATGGTGACAGACATAAAAATAACATTGAATATTGAAATATTAAATAACCAAATAATGAAGGATTTAAATTGAACAAGCAAATAATGGAAGATTTCAATTTAACATAAATGTTTATATTATTATTATTATTATATAAGCCTGCTAAATGTAATAAATGTGATTAATAATATTCTATTTGTATTAAAAGGTATGACACTTAGAATAGGGTGATTGGCACAAAAGTGACACATTGAAATATTGAATAACTAAATAATGAAAGATTATAATTTAATAAAAATATGTGTATTATTACTAAAATTATATAAGCTTGTTAAAGGAAACAAGTATGTTTAATACTATTTTATTTGTATCAAAATGCATGACACTGAGGTGCTACACTGTTCATGCATTGATGTTTGTAAAAAATTAAAAAATAAAAACTTGAAAAAACAAATAGCTGCTAGATATGATAATAAATGTATCACTTACTACTACTATGCTCTTTTGAAAAACAAATAATTGATTTTAGTATATATTGTCTAAATCAAACTGTTGTGTCTGGAGATTAACCCCTCCCCAATCGGATTCCATGAACAATCAGCCAAATCGGGCTAATGTTTGTCCTAGAAGCAAATTTAGTGGACTGTATTCAGGAGAGGTTCCAATGGAATTACATGCCTCTTATTTAGAAGAAGTGGGGAAGGTGGGAGGACACTTTAATAATATGTCCCTATGCAGGAAGAAATCTGTCAAACACATTTTCTGATGCAATTGCTTGTTAAAGGAGTTCCTTCTGAGGAGGGCATAATTTGCAATGGTGTTTATGTGTAAGAGCCTCTATATGTTACAAGAGCACCCTGGACTGGAAAAATAAATAATTTCCCTACTGCAACAAGCAATGCACATTCCTAGGGTCAGCAAAGAGGCGGGAAAAGGATGCAAAGAAAATATATTTTATCACCATTTGGCCTCCAACAGCAAATCAGAGATGTCCAAATAGCAAGGTTTCATTTTAGATTATGTCATGCTCATGAAATATGGAATTATTGAACAATGACAAAATATTGGTAGCATTTCTGTGAATGCATATGGATATTTGGAACACACACAGTGATAAATCTACAAATATTATAGGTTTTAAGTACAATAAAGCTCTAAGTAGTAAACTTATTCCTGGAGCTAATTTTCCCATGTTTATTCCTTCTAGTGGTTAGAAAGGCTTTTCTAGCCTTTCTTTTTTAAAACTGTCCTTTGAAGGCTACAGAGGACATCATTTAATAAACTGAATCCCTGAGTGGGCAAAGGATTTTTAAAATATGTGTTATGACTAAGTACAACTTGACTGATTGATTATGTGCCTTATGTGCCAAAAAGTTAGTATCAGCTCTAGAAATAGTTTTTCTTCAGAAAAAGGAAAATTTAATATGTTCATTTAACTGTTACATTAACCCACATACTTTAGAATGAAATTACCATGCTGAAGATGAGCAATTTCCCGTTCAATTTTGAAAACACAATCTTGGGAACAGCCAACGGTATTTTGCATATGCATCAATCTTCACCAGAGAATGACAACATTTATACGTTATTAAAATGATTACATTATTGTTAAAACAATTGAATTGTGGCCTCTGGTACTAATCATCAAATGGCTAGATCCAGATTAATTCATAGAGTCATTTAAATTAAAACAACAACAACAACCTGAACCCAGAATTTAAGTTAGTTGTGATTAACTCAGATCTTACTCATCTTAATTGATCTCCTCTAGATATGAAAAAATCTGAGTCCAAGTGAACAATTAGTAACGCCTATAAAGTCTTGAAGTTCCCAAATTCTATCATATTATAATTTCTATTTCTCTACAGACATGGCTTATTCTCAGGAAGAAATTCTGAGAATCAAAAGGATTGAAAAATGGGATCATATCAAACCTCTTACCAGATTGCACAAAGGAACGATCCTCCTACATACAAATGGTTTCAAAGCTACTGGCTGTTAGGAAATATGCTTACTGGGTTAGATAAAACTAATACCAAAACAGAGATGAAATTTGTGCTGAATTCAGATTATTTTTCTAAGATTTTTGTAGAAAGCAGAATTCAGTATGGCCTAAATTAGAGAAAAAGTGCTATCTAAGTGTTAACAATTTTTATAGTAAATTGTGGGGGGAGGGGGGAGCTCTCCAAGGTCCTGCAATTTTTGGCTGCCATAAACAAGCTCTCCAACTGATCCTTATACTGTAGGATCCCATTCTTCATTAGAACAGGATAATAAGTGTTCCTCACCCAAATGTCAGAACTTGTCTTGTTCTCAGATGTATTTCTTAAGAATGAGGCACTTGAATTTCAAATATTTTCTTATGCCACTTTAATTATTCACATATGTATAATGTATAAAACCCTAAGACACTTGGAATACTGCAACCAATTTTAGTCACCAAACTGCAAACAAAGATGTTGAGATTTTGGAAAGAGTTCAGAGAAGAGCAACTAAGATGGCCTGGAGACTAAAGCATTTGAAGAAAGACTACAGGATTTGGGTTTGGCTAGTCTAAAGAAAAGAAGAATTAGGGGTGACATAATAGCAGTATTCCAATATTTGAGGGGCTACCACAAAGAAGGGGGGTCAAATTATTCTCCAAAGTACTGGAGGCCAGGACAAGAAACAATGGTTGGAAATTAATCAAAGAGATTTTATGATTTTATGGAATTAAGGAGAAACTTCCAAACAGTGAGGACAATTAACCAGTGGAACAGCTTGCCTCCAGAAATCATGGGCAACCATGGGATGTTTTAAAGAAGAGTCTGGACAGTTACCTATTTGAAATGGTATAGGTTGTCCTGCTTGAGCACATTCATTCTATTCTATTCTAAATAATTATTCATTGTTATGAATCATTGATATATCATCATTATGATCATATTTTTCAAGTATAACAAAGTGGTTCTAACAATGAGAGTTGAGTGGGAACTCTACAGATGTAGGGAAAGTTTTCCAAAATGCTTGCCAAGAAAGTCATCAGTACCTAACCAATTCCAAAATAAGTAAGAAGCATAACTTTGGGTCATAACTAAGGGTCAAGATTACACACAACATTGCATGTGAAGGGTTTTTTTTAAAGTATAAATGTTGAAAACAATATTTTAATTGGAATGTCAGGAAACTTTGAAGAGAAAATGGATCATTTCCTCTCTTGGGTACTAATTGCCCAACTTTTACCATTGTACCAAATAAACCTTGTTGGATTATCTGTCCTGAGTCCTCAAGTGCCTCAGCAGAAAACTGCAACAAAATCATCCCCATAAAAACAGAACACTCCTAAAAATAAGGATACTTCCAAATCAACAACAAAGGACTTTTTTTTCCTCAGCAGATCCTGTCCTAACTTATGAGCCTCCAGATGCATTGAGACTTCAGCTCCCAGAAGGCCTCATTTTGTGGGCTGTGCAGGGTGAAAATTTGGAATGCCTTCGTATTTTGAGAAAATCAGATTGGGGAAGGCTGCTCTATCTTACTCTTTACATGACGAAGATAAGTTTGAAAGTGTATTTTCTTTCCAAATATACTTATTCCACTGACAAAACCTCCCTGACTCCATGAAACCTCAAAGGTTCCATGACTAATTTAGCATAACTAGAAAGTGAAGGAGAATTAATGCAGATTAAATACACAAAAATAACAGAAGACAAAGAATGAAAATACATCTGTAGGGCCAGATGGATATTTAGTATTAAAATTGTCCACTGAAAATACATTGCAGAACAAGTATGCTCTGAATATTTTGCCTAATAATTCTCCTTTCTAGCCGGGTTAATAGCCAGTTGTACCAGACCAGCCAAAGCCCAAAAGCAACAAAGACCCTCACCAATTTCCATGATCTCTAGGAAAGGCAAAGGCAAATGTCCCTAGGGAGATCTGCTGGCACATTTTTCCCTTTACCTCATACACTTCATCTTGAACATTTCTACTGCTGGGCGGTAGAGATGCCACAACATGCCTGTGCCTGAAAACCCTGGAAAAAGAAGAGAAGGGGAGACTGTGGTGAGCCAGCTGTGTTGCCTTCCGCCCACCCACTGGCTCCATACAGACAGAACTTCGGTCCTTCTTTGGGCTTTGCTAAATCCCCTTCTCCCCAAACCACAAGATACTACCTAGCAGAGAGAGATAACAGAGGGTTATGTGCTTAGAAGAGGCTGAGGTGGACGTTTATGTGGGGGTTGTTCTCTGGTAAGACACCCTACACAAACATCATCCCCTCAACAAAAGACAGACAGGGAACCTGCAATTTGTGGGGACAGAGACTCCGAGATGGGGGGGGGCGTATAGAGTACTTCCACCCTCTTCTTCCAATGTCTGCTGCCAAAGCCTCAGGGCTACTTTCTTGGGAGGTCTTCCGACCAACACTGATGATGGTCTGATGAGATGTCAAAATATGAACACTTGCAAAGGCAAAGGAAGAAGTTAGTGAAATAAATGCAATATGACCTATGAGCAATTTTTTAGATCTAGACTTCGGCTCTAATTCGTGCTATACATTTTCTCTATTATCTTGGACAAGTTGATAGGCTATTCCATTTGTAACATGGGAGTAAAGGATTGGGATAAGATCAACAATGGGGAAAGTATATATTTTCTGAAAATGCTACAGAAATAATCAGTGCCATAATTTTTAATAAATGACTGGCTCTGCATACTTGATTATGATTTTATGTCAAGCTTTGTACTTTTGTATAATTTTTAAAATGACATTCTAATTCATCAAAAAATTGCAAACCATGTATACACATAAACATACATACATACAGGCATTCACATACATATACGCACATCTACATAGGCGGATACATACACACAAATATAAATACATGATATATACATGTGCACGCACACACACTTTCTTTTGTCCATTTGTGTGTGTTTTGTTACTTTTCTAGAACACTGTAAGAAGGCACAGCATGCAGGAATCATGTGGAAGTGAAGTAGGTCTGTGAAGTTGGCTATCTCAAAATGTATAGGATGAACTTCCTTAAAGCTAAGTCAGATTCCAGATAATGTCAATGGAAGGCACCAAGCTGGGAAAATTGTATAGTTAATCCTTGGTGGGGTAATGGGCTTGGAAGTCCATGATCACCATCCTCTGTTCCATTGTAGAAGAAAGAATATAATAATATGCAAATAGAACATACAACAAAACATTGCATTATATAGCACTCCGATTCCATTTAACCCAGTTCAATTTTTTTTCTCTTCTGCAATGTTCATTCAATATTTTAAAATCATTGAATATTCTTAATCTTTAGTGGATTGTTTTTAGTCTCTGAAGCCTTAAATTCATTAAAGGTAGTGAGTATCATTAATTGAAGATCTTCAAATCAATATCAACAGCAAATTATTGTAATCTTAGACATACTGGTAGTTGTCAACTTGTGGCCACAATTGAGCTCAAAATGTCTATTGAAAACCAAAACAGTTAGTAAGTGAGTTTTGCCCCATTTTATGACTTTTCTTGCCACAGTTGTTAAGTGAATCACTGCAGTTGTTAAATTAGTAACATGGTTGTTAAGTGAATCTGGCTTCCCTATTGTCATAAGGTAATCACATGATCCAGGGACACAGCAACAATTGTAAATACATGCCAGTTGCCAAGCATTCAGATTTTGATCATTTGATCAAGGGGATGCTGCAACAGTTGTAAGTGTTGTAAGCTGTAAGTGTAAATCAAAAATCACTTTTTTCAAACAGTCACTAAACAAATGATTGTAAGTTGAGGACTACCTGTATTCATTTATATAATTTTATATGAAGCTAGATAGAATTATTTGAGTTGTTGGTTCATTCCATTCTTTAGACTCCAAATTTGAAAAATGCTTATATTAGAAATGCCTTCTATCAATTTGAATCTATACATATGCAGTAGGGGACACAGTGGCTCAGTGGCTAAGATGCTGAGCTTGTCGATCAGAAAGGTCAGCAGTTCAGCAGTTTGAATCCCTAGTGCCTCATAACAAGTGAGCTCCCATTACCTGCCCCAGCTTCTGCTAACCTAGCAGTTCGAAAGCATGTAAAAATGCATGTAGAAAAATAGGGACCACCTTTGGTGGGAAGGTAACAGCGTTCCATGCGTCTTTGGTGTTTAGTCATGCTGGCCACACGACTATGGAATCGTCATCAGACAGTGCTGGCTCTTCGGCTTAGAAACAGAGATGAGCACTGCCCCTTAGAGTCAGGAACAACTAGCACGTATGTTCAAGGGGAACCTTTACTTTTACCTTTATATGAAGCTTTGTATGCCTTTAATCATCATAACAAAATTATCAGAAGTTTGCAAAAGTGACTAGTCCCAGGATTCAGTGTTCGATCATAGACAAGTTTATAGTTTACTGTAACTCAAGAATAAACCTGGGCAAGAGCCAAAGAAATAGAAGAGGTATACTATGGATAGGACTGGTATAGTATTCTGGGCAAGAGTATTTTGTTCTATCTTCTTCATAAGAATTCTAAGCTTATCCTTAGGACTTCTCTCCAGTTTTTTCTGTATTTACTACCTCAAAATGGCAGGACATTGCAATATCAACTATTGGCAATTAAACCGCTGAAATTGGGGGCACAATACAAATTGGAAAAGAAAAGAAAAAAATGGCAGCCATATTCTAAAGGACTGCATAAGCAAAGTTTACCACATGGCCAACTGAAAACCCTACTTAGGATTTCTTCCAGCTGCTTACATACTGCAGATACAAAGCTTTGCTTATTCACAGCTGTCCTGTGTAAAATACTTTATATAAAAATACAGTGTAGCATCCTTTGGTGCTGGCAAATTTCCTAAAGTTATTATTTTCCTTAAAAAACAAATGTTTAAAAGCAATATAGCTGACAAATTGTTGCCACCATCATATCAGAAAATGTATCACAGATTTGGGGAGCAGAGGGGGAGGGGGAGAATGTCAAGTTGCTATTTAAAATGGCACTGGGGCTGGGCCCCAAAGAAAAGAAGGCGACCCTGTAATTGTCTTGATCGTGCTGCAAGATAACAGAAGACATGTCTCCATCCAGTGCCTACTTGCTTGATGAAAAGGGCCAGAGCAGCCACTTCCTCCCACCCCCTCCACAGCCTACTTTGGCAGCTGCTCCCCTGAAGCTCCATCAAGGCCAAACTTGTGGGTCAGGCTGCATGCCAGCAATTGGAGGCCTCCCACTTCATGCTTGGAGGCCTAGTTTGTACTGCCTTCCCTTCCCACCGCAGGTTCAACTCAGTGCTTCTTCAGCCTTATACTGAAGAGGTTGCAGGGCTTTAAATAGAAAAGGGAAGAAATGCCTAAAAATAAAGTTTAATTACAGAGGAAGAGGGTGACAGGGGTTCAAAGTGCTCAGAGGAGCTGGAGGAAAGGGACACAGGATTTTCTTCTCCTCTTGCTGATCCAACTGCTTGAATGGATTCTGCCTACATATAATAACTAACTCTCTTTCTGGCCCTGCTGTTTTAATCCTGCTACCCTCCTGTAGCAAGAATGTATTATTCTAATGCAACACTATTTTCTAATTAAATTTTCTGTTTTGCTCTCAAAACTGTGAATTATGTTGGGGATTCGGCATTCAGGAAATATCAGACTGTATTCATGAAATATCAGACTGTTCAAACCTATCAGCAAAATATTGGATTATTTATATAAAAAACCAGTTTTTTTACAATAGAAAACCATGACTTATTTAGCAGTCAAAATAACCAGGGGATGTTATCAGAGATCATTTCAGAGACAGGCTAGAAAAGACAAGGGATTGACAGATGTGACAGTGATATATGATGTGGAAGAAGTTAATGGAATGCTTGACTGAGACCAGTGTTGTTCAATCTAGGCTGCTTTAAGATGTGTAGACTTCAATTCCCAGAATTCTCCTGCCAGCCTTAAACTGTGCAGTTCTGGTTTAAAGAGAAAGAAAAGCTTTAATTTGGACTGAGATCCTTCTCTTCTGCATCAGGCTTAATGTTCACTTTAAATATACACTTAGAGAGAAGGCACCCCACTCCAAACCCTTGTTTATTAGCTGGTTTTAATTTTTATAATTTTCAATCCATTTTATATTTATATAATCATTGAATGTTTGTTTTATCTTGATGTAAGTTGCTCAGAGTCAGCTTAATCGTGGATGAGCAACAAATTTGATAAATAAATGAAATAAAAGTTTCCTTCTCTGAGCAGTGAACACGTACATTAGCCAGAAAAGGGGAAGAAATTTGCAGCTTCTGTCTCCCAAATATATGTTGCTAAAGATGCTAAATATAAACCTGGGTGAATAGAACAGAATTTCTTATTTATATAATATGCTAGCTCCAAAATAATTACTAAGTGTCACCATGTTATGTGGTGCTTTATAGGATGATCTGGTACACAAAACATGTTTACCTAATGGCTGAGTTCCCTCATCATGTTGAACCATAAGGTGTCCAATCACAAACCAGCAGGTTGTACAAACTAAATCTATCTGAAGGAAACCCATGTTATAGATCCTCTAGCTCAGGGGTCTCCAACAGGGGTGGGATTCTACCAGTACGCACCTATTCTCTAGAACCGGTTGTTAACATTCTAAGCAGTTTGGAGAACCAGTTGTTAGAAGAAATTACTGGCCTAATCCTGTAAGGAAAGAAGGAAGGAAACATTCTGGTGTTGCTTACAGAAACTGCCTCTCCGTTAACCCTTATTACATTCTTGGCAGGACTAGACTTCTTGTCTCAGGGACTTCTCTGGAATTATTATTCCCTCCTTTGCTGGTACTTTGCTTGTGTGGAGTGACCATTCAAAGTTACAGTGGCACTGAAAAAAGTGACTTATGACCATTTTTCACACTTACGACTGCATCCCCACAGTCATGAGAGGCCAGGCGAGGAGATGCGTGCCTCGATGTGAGTGATATTGAGTTGGACACGCCCAGCCAATAACATGACCACCAAGCCATGCCTGCCAATTTAGCCACGCCCACAGAACCGGTCGTTAAAAATTTTGAATCCCACTCCTGGTCTCCAACCTTGGCAACTTTAAGACTTGTGGACTTCAACTCTCAGAATTCCTCAGCCAGCTTGCTGGCTGAGGAATTCTGGGAGTTGAAGTCCATAAGTCTTAAAGTTGCCAAGGTTAGAGACTCCTGAACTAGCTCCCCTACCCTTGAAAATAGCAACGGTTAATTTTAACTATGAATAATACAGTTGTTCAACCTTGGGAACCAGAAGACTCCGGACAGACAGGGTCTTTTGCAAACTCTGCATATTTAAGGAATAAAATCCTCTGATATCAGAAGAAGTCATAGTCCTTAGTTCAAACAACTTTAAATATGGGTTAGACTCATTCAGCAAGGATTAAACTGTCAATACCCATGTCCAAAGAATATCATGGGATGACCATATTATTCATAAAACATATATCTCAAAATTCAGACACCTGGCAACTAGCACCTATTTATGATGGTGGCAGCATCCCAGGGTCACATGATCACAATTTGCAATCTTCCTTGCCAGCTTCTGACAAGCAAAGTCAATGACAGAAGCCAGAATCGGTTAACAACTGCAGCGATTTGCTTAACAAGGATAGTAATAAAATTAGATATAACTCACTTAACAACTATCTTACTCAGCAATGGAAATTCTCATTCAAATTGTGTTGTAAATCAAAGAGCACCTGTAGTCTTTTTTAGATCATAATTTCGCATTGCCAAGTACAATACATTTTAAATCTGCTATTTTTAGTGACCGGCGGCAGAGATTTCAGTTTCTACTACTAGAAAACTTCAAGTAGCAGAAATCAAGAATAGGGATTTTTCATGAATGAAGGTGAATATATGTGTCCCAGGATAATATTCCAGGGTCCAATCCGGATCGGTCACCAGTGATATAATGGGAGTTTTCCAGGGGTGGGATTCAAAGATCCCCGCAACCAGTTTGCTGTCCAGTTGCTGGGTGGACATGGCCATGGTGGGCGTGGCCTACTGGAACTTCTGGGAAGGCCATTTTTCACCTTCCCAAGGGTCCAGAGGCTTCTCCCAGGCAAAAATGGCCTCCCCCAGGCTCCGGAGACCACTGGAAGGTGAAAGCAGGCCTGTTTCCGGACTTCCGGGAGGGCTGTTTTTTTGCTTTCCCAAGGGTCTGGAGGCCTCCCCCGGGCCTCTGGGAGGGTGAAAATAGCCTCCCCCAGGTTCTGGAGGCCCTCCAGAAGCAGGAAACAGTCCCATTTCCAGGCTTCCAAAAGGCTCGTTTTCTCCCCTCCTGGAGCTTCTGCACAGACCCTGCACTTACCTGCATCAAAAATGGGTTGTGTGGAGACTCCTGGGAGGGGAGGGGCAGGGTGGGAGGGGCTAGCTGGTCGGTTGAAATACCGGTTTGGCAAACCAGATGAAAATTTAACATCCATTTTACTTACCCGAACTGGTCCAAACCGGTAGAATACCACCCCTGGAGTTTTCTACAACATTGTGAAAGTGATTTGCCTGAATGATGACATTGAATTAGAACTGCATGATATAAATAGAGGTATTCTATTTACAACTATAACTGAGCCCAGAATGTGTTGCTAGCAAAGCAGTTGTTAAGTAAGTTTTGCTCCATTTCAGACCTTTTTTTTTGCCATAGTAGTGAATTACTACAGTTAAGCAAATCATGCAGTCATTAAGCGAATCTGTCTTCCTCCATTGACTTTGCTGGTTGGAAGCCTGCTGGGAATTTTAAAATGGTGATCACATGATTCTGGGACAATGCACTGTCATAAATACATGCCAGTTGCCAAGCACCCAAAATTTCACCTCATGACCATGGGGATGTTACAATGGTCTTAAATGTGAAAACAGTCATAAGTCACTTTTTTTCAATGCCATTATAACTTTAAGTAGTCACTAAACTCATGGTTTGAAAGCAGATTTGCATCTTCAAAGAAAATGAAAGAAATTACAAGAAAAATCAGCATCATTATTATAAATTGTAAAAACCCTAATATATAATTTTGCTAACACTTCCAATTTGTCCTGCAGTTGCACTATGTACTGGTGTCTGGTTTATGCTCATATTTTAAAGAAACACACTACTGCACTAGAATAGCTGAATGTGTTAACATATTTTATTCTAATGGTTAATTTTGCTTGTTTTATGCATTGTGTTTTTTATTGTTTTAAGATATCACAACTGATGGAATAAACAGAAAGATGGGGTATACATAAATACATCTGGAGCAACCACTTGTATATTGAAACATGATTGGCCTGCAGTCTGACAGTTTACACATCTCCTGAAATCCAGAAACTACTTGATCTATTATTTCTTAGCAATCAAAAGGAAGAGGAGGAATTATAGGCCACTTGAAAGTATATCAGGCTATACAATGGAAATTTTCCTTCTTTGCCCAACATGGATTTTCTATTGTACATACCTTAAAAATGGTCCTTCAGTGGCCTGCATTCAAATAAATTTCATTGGCAACTCAGTATTTATTCATTTATTGATTAGCCCTTGGGCCATATCAAAGTGCAGAGTTCCAGAAACAAATTACTAAAATTTGATAAAAGCAATTTGAAATGGAATTAGATAAAATAAAATTTAAAATAAAATTAGAATAAAATATGATTTAAAATGAAATTAGAATAAAATAGAGTCTAAAATGAAATTGGAATAAAATACAATAATTTAAAATATAGATAAAATACGATAAAATTATATTTCGGTATCACTCCTACAATCTACTCCAATCAGTCCCACATGTGCAGATCTCAACCAAACCATTTTGCTTAAGTACTGTAAAATAATAAAAATGTTATTTTCAGATTCTGGCCTCACATAAGGACAGTTGTTTTGATAAGGGGATTGCAATGGGTCATTCGTTTGGTATATACACCAAAGTACCTGTCTTTCACCCTCTTACACAGGCAACAATCAAATAGGATGTGAGCCAGGTCTTCTACTTCTGCTGCTCAGCAAATGCATAGTCTCAGTAGTAAATATAAGTTTAATTGCTATTATTATTTAAATATAATTAGCTGCTGTTATTATCCATCACAGCTTTTGAGGTTACTTTGACAACTATTGCTCTCTATATTTGTTGGGATTACATCTCCCATCATCAGCACCCTGATGGGAGTGAATTTGGAAGCTGCTAGAATTGGCTCCAACAGATTTTTCTCTTCAACAACATGATCTGCAATTGTCTTGTTCACAAGCATATCCTTCATTTCATGAAGGACAGAGCAGATGTGAGACTGATGACTTCCCCTTCATTGTTCAGAAAAAATACGGGAACCCAAGAAAAAGGTATCCATCTGGATGAAAGGCTCCTTTCAACCCATTTAAGGAGAAATGGAAAAGAGCTCCCAGTCCTCAGTCTGATTGGATCCCAAACTATTTAGGACTGCCCTTGCATACCATCCGGAGATTGCAACTGGTGCAGAATGCGGCGGCGCGGGTGGTGATGGAAGTTTCCCGATTCTCCCATGTTACCCCCCTCCTGCGCTGCCTGGATTGGTTGCCGGTTGCGCTCCGGGTGAGATTCAAGGTTTTAGTTTTAACATACAAAGTCCTTCATGACATGGGTCCTTAATATTTAAGGGAGCGACTCCTGCCGACATTGAATGCCAACCGCCCTGTGCGAGCACATAGGCAAGGACTCCTCGGGGTCCCGTCCGCCGGCCAATGCCAGCTGGTGGTTCCCCGATGATGAGCCTTTTCTGTCGCGGCCCCTGACCTCTGGAACCAACTCCCCTTGGGGCTCTGCTTGGCCCCTGATCTCCGCACCTTCCGCCATGATCTGAAGACCTGGTTATTCAACCAATCCGGGCTATGACCCTCTGTGGGTGGGGTGGTTTTATACTTTTAACATTTAACTTTTGGGCTTGTTAGTTTAATTCTTTCTTAACTATTTATTATTGTATATACTGTTGATGTTTTTAGCTGTGAGCTGCCCCGAGTCTTCGGAGATGGGGCGGCATACAAGTCCCAAAAATAAATAAATAAATAAATAAATAAATAAACTGTTCACTGGGCAGAAATGTACATGTCCAGGTCACTGTGGGGTCAGGCATGTATGTGGCAGCTTATTGAATCCCAAAAATTTAGAAAACAGCAAATTCACCTTTAGAAATAGTTTGGAATTCATAACAGACATCCTGTCCTAAGCATGTGAGGCAAAAGTGAAGTTGCAGAACTCTGGCATCTCAGTAGATATTCAGCTCCAGTGCTTAGCTCCAGTGCTATGATTTGTGTATGTTTTCATGCCACCAAAAACCTTATGGGAACATTTGGAGAAAGGTCAGTATATATGCCAGTTAGATCATTGGCAAGACATTGGCAAGCATCTAGATATTGGTACAGAATAAGAACAGTGAGTTTTGGAACCATCTCTATGGATTTTACAGTTCGAAGGAGAAATTGGCAAATCAGACATAGGTAGTCCTTCACATATAACAACAATTTGAGCCCAAAATTTCTGTTGCTAGGCAAGACGGTTGTTAAGGAGCTTTGCTCATTTTCCAACATTTTTCTGCCACAGGTGTTAAAAGAAACACTGCAATTGATGCAGTAACATGGTTATTAAGTGAATCTAGCTTCTCCATTGATTTTGCTCATCGCAAAAGGTAATCACATGACCCTAGGATATTGCAACTATCATAAATACATGCCGGTTCAGATTTTGATCACGTGACCAGGGGAATGCTGCAATGGTCATAAGTGTGAAAAATGGTCTTTTTTTTCAGTGCTGTTCTAATTTTGAATGGTCATTAAACGAATGTTTATAAGTCAAGGACTATCTGTACCTAAAAAAGATACCACGGTTTGTTTTTCAACCCATACTATTGGAGGCAGTATAAATTTACTAGTGAGGAAACATGGTGTATTTTTTTTCCTATTTCCAAAAGGCGACCTATTATTCACAAACCGTATTAACAAAAACAACTTGGAATTTCATTAAATTCTGCTCTATATCATGCTATTTCGTATTCTGTAAGGATCTAGGTTTTCAGAACAAATTTAATGTTACTACATATGAATGAAAGATTAATTTTGATAACACTTCCTTGGAAAATACACATGAGTTTGATACATAAAGATCACCTTCCCTATAAATCAAGCATCAACCATAAGCAATTTGCAGTTTGGATTCAGGGATGAAATTATTAAAATGACAGGAGGAGCAATAATATCCCTGAGGCAGAGAAAATTAGAAAATAATTTCTTCTCCTATCTAAAATTATAAAATTTGGGGGTGTCCAATAACTGCAGTGATTCACTTAACAACTATGTCTAGAAAGGTCATGAAATGGGGCAAAATTCATGTAACAACCTCCTCATTTAGCAACAGAAATGCTGGGCTCAGTTGTGGTTGTAAGTCAAGGGCTACCTGTAATCCTTCATTCTGCAATGTATATTTCATTTCTTGACGTTACTGCCACTGAATTGGATAATGATCATAAAATTTTCCAATGTTACAAAAAGATTCAACGAATTCTGCTAAGACAAGTCTACCAGTGCTTTGGATTTTGTTTCCATTGAACTTGTAAGATGAATCAGTTTTCATAGTTTATGATGGAGTTTCAGCCATTTTCACTCATATTTACAAGAATTAAATGATAGAATGTATCCAGCAAAATCAATGGTTTTACTTTCACTTCCCATGTGAAGGCAATTCCAGTGGCCAAAAACAGCCTCACTAGCAGAGAAATCAAAGGTGCTGTGTTGCTTTCCTTTCCTGGAAGGAGAAAGAGCAGAGGCAATGCCTTAATAGTCTTCTACACTGTAGGAGAAATCACTCCTAGATGTTGTAAAAAGGATAGGATATTATAACATAGTATAAAGTTTAGCTTGGCGTAAATAAAATCTTAGGGTTTTAAAAAAAATTATCTCTTATAATAATAGAATCTGTTAAGTTCGCATGGAGAGGCAGGACACGGAGTGCTTCAACTCAAAGTTTATTGTGACTTCAGCTCAGAACGGACCCGAAAAGGCTCAGCCGTGGTAGCTTTTTATAGCTGGCTACCGCGGCTGACAGCCAATCAGAGTGCAGGGTTTTCCCGCACTTTTAAACCAATGATTTCAAACACTTTACAAGAACAACCAATCATATTCAAACTCTGCATACATAACACCCCTCCCCACTAGGTTTGGTCCATACTCAAACCCCATCTATCTAATATATTCTTGTAGATAGGTGGGGCTCTTACCGGGTACGTTGAGACCTGCATGGTTCAGGTGTTTTGGGAATCTCACTTTGTGAGGAAGGAAATGTATCTGACAACATTCCCTTATTAGGACTTCTTGTATTGGTAGAACCTGCTTGGTTACTACAACCTGGTCTCTCCTCCCAGCCCATCTCCAACCCAATGTCACTCCCTAAATCTGGTAGTGATGTGCAATCTTCTATTTGCAAAAATGGTTGTTGGTTCCCTGACAGGTTTTGGGATGGTTCCTGTCGTGTTAGCTCGTTACACATGGGGTTGATTCTCACTTGCTGATTACCATCAATATCTCCCCCTTCCCCCCTAGAAGAGGCTGAGGGTATGGAATCCAGAGAGGAGCAAGGGTGATGCTCCAGAGGCAGTCTGGACTGTAACTGGTCTATGTGCCTACTCCACAAGACACCATTCTCAGTTTGAACCCTGTAAGACCTGGGGCCTGTAACCTGGGTTATCTCAGCAGGAATCCATAGTGGTTCACCCACAAGGTTCTTAGCATAAACAGAATCACCCACAGTGAATGTGCGAGTTTTGCTGGTGGAATCTAGAGGTGCGTTGGGTGCATAAGTGGGGTGAAGGCGGTCTAGGGTAGACCTGAGTTTTCTCCCCATCAAAAGCTCGGCAGGAGTTAAGTTAGTGGATGGACTAGGAGTGATGTGTTGGATACTGAGTAGTTTTTCAACTTTCTCAGTGATGTCCCCTGGACCCAATTGTTGGAGTTTCTCCTTGGTAAAACGTACCATGCATTCAGCCCGGCCGTTAGATGAAGGATGCCCAGGGGCAGTAAGGGCATGTCTGATACCCTGCTGTGCTAAGTATGATTCAAAAAGATTAGCAGTAAATTGAGGACCATTGTCAGAAACAAGCACATCAGGTAACCCATGAGTTACAAAAGTTTCTTAAGTTGTTTGATAACAGCGTCTGCAGTGGTGGAACCCATGGGGATAACCTCTAGCCATTTGGAGTATGCATCAACTACAATAAGGAAGGTGTGCCCTCTGGTAGGGCCAGCAAAATCAATGTGAATCCTGGACCATGGACCCCTAGGACATTCCCATTCTTGTTTGGGGTCAAGGGGAGGAGCAGGTCTTACTAACTGACAGTTTGGGCAGGATGCAACCCAGTTTTCAACCATTTTGTCTATACCAGGCCACCATACATAACTCCTGGCCAATCCCTTCATTCTGACAATACCCAGATGACCCTCATGTAACATTTCCAAAACCTCTTTCTGCAATTTTGCAGGAATAACCACCCTGTTACCCCACAAAATACATCCTCTTAATACAGATAATTCAGTTTGCCTGGATTTAAAAGGTTGGGAAGCTTGAGGTAGATCATGTAGTGGCCAACCCTTTTTAATCCAGCCTACAATAGGAACCAATGAAGTGTCTTTGGCAGTTTCTCTAGCAATTTCAGCAGCATGAACTGGAAGTTTGGCAACAGTTTCTAGAAAGAAGGTGTAAGTTTCTGGAGCATGGTCCTCAGTGTGCAAAGGAAGTGGGCAGCGACTCAAAGCATCAGCGTGCCCAATGGTCTGTGAATGAGTTTATTCCTGGTCTGTGAATGAGTTTATATGAATAAGCAGCAAGAAATTCAGTCCATCTCAGCATTCTTGGTGACAGGATGGTGGGTGTTGGTCTGTCCCTTGCCACAATGCCTAAAAGAGGTTTGTGATCTGTAACAATGGTGAACCTTCTCCCATATACGTACTCATGGAACTTCTTGACTGCTGCCACGATAGCCAACGCTTCCTTGTCCAGTTGATTGTAGTTTCTCTCTGCTTTGGTCAAAGTGCGAGAGTAAAATGCAATAGGGGCTTCCCTTCCACTGGGAAGCATGTGGCTCAACACCCCTCCCCCACTCCAAAGGGGATGCATCACAAGTCAATACTTCAGGTAAATTCTCAGAAAACTGTATCAGGACACAATCAGAAGTGATTTGTCTCTTGATGTTGTTAAATGCAGCTTCTTCTTTTGTGCCCCAGACCCATGCAGATTTTTTATCCAGTAATCTGTGTAAGGGTTCTGCAGTGGTTGCTTTCTGAGGTAGAAACATATGATAGAAATTAATAAGTCCCAGGAATGCTTGCAAATCAGTTTTGCATCTAGGCCTGGGGGTTCTTTGATTGCCTGAACTTTGGCTTCTGTGGGGTGGATGCCATGTTTATCAATCATATAACCCAAGAATTCTACTTTGTCAGTTCTTAGTGTGCACTTCTCTTTTTTGACTTTTAACCCTGCTTCTTTGAACCTGGTTAGAACTTCTCTGAGTTTCTTCCGTAATTGAGTGTCATTTTCAGCAGAGATTAAAACGTCATCAAAATAAGGCACCACCCCTGGCAACCCTTTTAGCATCCTTTCCATGAGGCTTTGAAAGATGCCTGGTGCCACACTTACTCCGAATTGTAACCTCTTGCATTTGAATGCACCCCGATGGGTTACAATGGTTTGGGCTTCTGCAGTTAGATCATCTACTGGTAACTGCTGGTATGCTTGGGCCAGGTCCAATTTGGCCAAGACTGTGCCCCTGCCCAGAGAATGTAATAAATGATGAACCACTGGAACCAGATATGCGCTCTGCTGTAGCGCATGGTTCAATGTCCCCTTGTAATCCAAGCAGATTCTCACGGAACCGTCAGCCTTGACTGGCGTGACTATGGGTGTTTCCCACCTGGAGTGGTCTGTGGGCTCCAGCACCCCTTGGGCTATATGTTTATCTAATTGTTCATCATTTTTTTCCTTCAATGCAAAGGGTACCCTTCTGGGTTTTAATCTGATTGGTTGTACCTTGGGATCTAGGTTAAATGTGATAGGGGTCCCCAAGTACTTGCCTAATCCATCACTGAAGACCTCTGGAAACTCAGACTTCAAGGACTCTTCCCACTCAGTGTTGCTTATGATTGATGCCAGTCACTGATGCCCAGCGGGTTGAACCATTCTAGCCCCAGCAAACTTGGGCGATCTTTATCCACGATGGTCAGGGTAGGCGTTTGATGTGACCTTTGAACTTCACGTTGAACTCTCTTGTTCCAACTACTGGAATCTTGTTCCCTTGGTAGTTTTTAAGAGTTAATGCCTGCTTCTTGAAGTGAGTCTTCTGAATGTCTGGTATCAGTCTTTGAATAGTGTCCCATGACACCATGGATAAGTATGAACCTGAGTCCACTTCCATTTGGCAAGGCCTTCCTTCAATAAATACCCTGACATGCATTTTCCTGTTATTTAAAGGGGAAGAATGACCAATAGTTACTGTTTGATGAGTTTCATTCCTTCCATTTGCTTCTGTGTTGTGCCCCATTTTCTCACCGGTGTTGTTTGGCTTGACTTCTCTGTTTTTGTTGTTTGTAGCAAACTTTCTTCTGTTTGGTGGAGTTCTGGATGATTTGCAGACTCTTGTAAGGTGCCCTCTTTTTCACATCGAGGCAAATGGTGTCCAGGAACTTGCATTCAGTGCGGGGTGGTTTCCCCACAACCTATGCAGTGGAAATCACACCTCTTCCTTCTCAGGTCGTTTCTTTTCTGCTCCATTCTGAGTCTGTTGATTTCTTCTTCTTCTCCACTGTCTTCTGACTCAGATTCAAGTTCATCAAAATGAGTTGTAGTGGTCTTTTCCCCATCTGAATGGCCCGTAGTCTTGTTCATCTTTCTCATGGCTGCTGCTGAGGATTTGGTGGCTTCTGCTGAAGATGCTTCCTCTATGGCTTCTTTCAGTGTGAACTTGGGTTTCATCAGTAATTTGCTCTGCAAAACCTTGTCTTTAAGGCCCAAAACAAAACGATCGCGCATGGCCTCCTCTAAACTGCTGAATTCGCACACCCCCCCCCCGATGTCTCTTAAACCTGCCACGAAGTCATTTATGTTTCATCTTCCCCCTGATCGCGGCGATAAAACTCGTGTCTCTTAATGAGGCACGATACTTGGGGTGCGTAGTGTGCCCTTAAAAGCCTCTCTAGATCGGGCCATGCCATTACCTTCACGTCTGCTGCGCCTGCTAATGCCTTCGCCATCTTGAAAACTGCCGGACCGCAATACGTGAGAAAAACCGCCCTCTTCCGCTGCTCAGAAATGGCGGCAAAATCGCTTCCTTCCAAAAACATCTGAAACCGATCTGCATACGACTCCCAGTCTTCATTCTTCGGGTCGAATGGGGCTGGGGGGGTGTTCAGCGCAGCCATCTTGCTCTTCTCTGTTCCGCATTGCCTTCTCTTCAGGGGAATTCCACCTTCGTCGCCAGTGTTAAGTTCGCATGGAGAGGCAGGACGCGGAGTGCTTCAACTCAAAAGTTTATTGTGACTTCAGCTCAGAACGGACCCGAAAAGGCTCAGCCGTGGTAGCTTTTTATAGCTGGCTACCGTGCCTGACAGCCAATCAGATTGCAGGGTTTCCCCGCACTTTTAAACCAATGATTTCAAACACTTTACAAGAACAACCAATCATATTCAAACTCTGCATACATAACAGAATCCAATCCAGAGTCATCATTCAGTCATTTAGCTGAACAGTGAAAGGTTCAGAAGAGAGGACAAAAAAGATTTCTTCATGTGGTGTGTAATTAAACACTGGAATTAACTCTCATAGTGTGGTGGTTGTCATCAACTTAGGTGGTTTCAATAAAGTTATAAAGGGCTGCAAGGCTTGTTGGCTTTAAGTACTACCACCAACATGTTCTGCAATACTGTTTTTGGAGGATCATACATATGAAGGTGCTTTTGTGAGAATGCTTTTGTGTCTGGAACTTGCATGTGGACTTCTCAAAGGATCAGGTCAACTATTAGCACTATGAGATTGCCCCAGATAAATAAAAATAGGAGATCTTAGGGGTAGAAATGGCAATCATTCTGATTTCTTCTCTTACTTTATTAACAGATAATTAATTGTATGCCAAATGGACAGTTCTGTAGCCCTAAGCTAGCCTGCTACCTTCATAAATTGCAAACAACATTGTTCTTTTACCTGTGTTGAAGTCTTTCTTGGTTATATCAGCGTCAAAAGATCTAAAACCTGACATTTATTATAGGATTATGATTCCCATCTTCTAATGTCTAAGATCAGAAGAATTAGGGTTCGTTGTCCATTTCTGGATCATGTAGATGAAATGCTATTATTGGTGGATTCCCATATTTTCCTTCAGCTCAAAATTCAAAATATTTAGGGCCAACGTGACTGAATGATAAAAAGAAACTTAAATCTTTGGATAGGTTTCAAAGTTAAACCAGACAAATATATTTTATGTGTTTTCATGTGACTGCCAGCAGATCTGAATATGTTCACCCATTCAATATCAGTCTTTCTCCTCTCTACTAGGTCTGAAGCACTCTGGCCTCCAGGCAAGGCAGCAGCAGAAAAAGCTGCCCGTGCCCCAGCAGCTGGTTTTAGTTAAGTCTTAAGACACATGAAAGCAAGCATTGGTTTATATTTAGCAGTGTTGGTTTCAGAGGAAAGTCTTTTATCCTGGAGGCTGGTCATCTATCATGGCCTTTGGGGTGGGACCATGTCTCCAAATAGCTCCCACGGACACACAGCAACAGTAAAACCACACTTCCTCCCTCGGACAGTTTGTGCAAAACGGCGCCTGTGGTGGCCAGTTCCTCCAATGGCAGGCTGCTAAAGTGAGCCAGGACTCACCAAATTTTGACCCTTATGGAGTCTGTTGAGAACATTCAGCCCAGAGATTTGTGGCACGGTAAGAAACATGAGTGTTTGTGAGGATATACAGGCTGGGTTTGCATAATTGGCCAGACTAGGGTAAAATGAGTACTTGATATTCACAATGTTGTGTGAACCCAGCCATTTTCTTGGCATGTTGAGTGACCTAGGTCATTGTATTAAGCTGTTATGGTTTGGAAATCCATGCTATGGGAACACAGCATTATGTTTAGTTAACCTGAGTTTATAGCTTAGCCAGAATTCTCCCTTCCCACTGTATAACAAAAACATGTTGCCTCCACTGAATATTTGAATTTCAAGGTTTCAAATCTTTGCTTGTTGTGTATATAAGTACACAATTTATCTGCTGGTCAACTCCCAACCTCTCTGGGCTGCTCACTATTAATAAGTTAAAAAAAATGACAAAAGACACAAAGAAATCATGAGTGGCCAGAGAGGCATCATCTAACCAAAAATCCCATCCAGCACTATATACCCGAAATCCGGGAAATAATTCCGTAATAGCTTTCTGAATGTCGTCAAGGTGGGAGCCTGGTATCGCATTCCAGAGAACAGGCACCATGACAGAAAAGATCCATTTTTGGATCCCCACTAGATGATGCCCTTCAATTGAGGGGGAACAGAATGCCCCCCCTTCCTAATCTCACCAGATGTGCAAAAATAACTGGAGACTGGCAGCCTTTCAAATAACCAGGCTACAAGGGCTTTATAAGTGATAACCAGCACGTTCGATCATACTGTATAAAACACTGTATATTTAAGTCTGAAATTAAGAAACCATCTGAACACAATCTTTAGATAATTTCTATAAATATGAAAAAATAGGTAAATCTTCCTCCATTCCCGTTTCCTTTCTAGTAATTGAAGCCACTTGTATTTCCTATTGAATGAGTTAAATAAATATTTCAACTGCCTTGTGTTGCTTCTCTCATTTTGAACGGTAAGCTCTCCGGGGCAGGGATCCATGTTCTTCACTCCATAAAGTATTTTGCTAGGGGTTAGAACTGCAATATATAATTAAGCATGTAGGAAATGCTCCTTGCTGCATACAGTGTTTTGGCTTAAGATTCCAGGCACTTAATTACACATTTTTTCTCCCAAATCTTCAGTTAGCATTTTGTGATCATTAAGAATGTTCATCTCTCCCACAACTCCAGTTGCTTATTTACCCCCCGCCCATTGATTTTTTTTCCTTGAACCAAACCCAGAAGTTACTCAGAGCCTATTGAACCATCCCTCTGTCTTGTGCATGTATCTTCTTTTCGTTTTGAGGGACCTGCTCTTGAAAAGTTGAGATGAGGACACCAGTACAGGTTATCAATACAGTTCAACTCAATTATTGTTACTTGATTACAGTTAATTGATCATTTTTGTTCACCATGCCAAGTTATGGTTTATCAACCATAATTTCTTGAATAAACCACAATTAGCTGAGTTTACCTAACCAAGCAAAGATGTTGAGTGACCTGAGTCTATTTCTTAATCTTTTATCCTCATATAAAAAACTTTCCTGTGGAATAACCAACTCTGTTGTACAAGAAGGTGGCTTGTTTTCCCAAGATGTTTCTGTGTTGTGGAAGACAGATTAAGTTAAATTAGTGTTTAGAGCAACTTCCTGCAATCTGGCACTCTCCAGACATATCGAACTACAACCCTCATTATCTCCAGCCAGGATGTTTAATGCTTTTCAAGGTAGGAGACAGAGGATGTGTAGACCCACAGAGGATGTGTAGCCCCACAACTGATTTCCAAAGCAAAGAAAATATAGCAGGCGTCATCTATTAACAGTATCAACAATGTAGAAGGTGGTTTACTGTCTCCCTCTCTCGTCCAACAGCTGGACCTGCATAAGTGGGGTTGTAATTGTTTTAAATTTCAGTCATCAGTTACTCATGAGTGGAACAAGAAGATCTAGCAGCTTTAAAACCGATCCTTTTGGTCCGGTGGCTGTGCAATCTGGTCTGGTTGTTAGTTATGTTTTAACGTTTATGTTATTTGTTATCAGAGGTGGTATTCAGCAGGTTCTGACCAGTTCTGGAGAACTGGTAGCGGAAATTTTGAGTAATTCGGAGAACCAGCAAATATAACTTCTGACTGGAGATTTTACAGTAATCTTTCCCTGCCACACCCACCAAACCACACCCACAGAACCGGTAGTAAAAAAAATTGAATCCCACCACTGTTTGTAATCCTTTAAATTGCTCTGTGCAGATAAAATGCAGGCTAAATAAAAGCTGTGCTTTTGATGGTTCTTTGGACTATTAGGATGCATTTTTGTATATCCTATTACTAAAACCAATGAATATATACGCCAGGCATCAGCTGTTCCCCTCCAAGTGTTGCTGAACCACAGTTTCCGAAATCTGTCATCTGAGGCTCCTGGAATTTAAACTTCTTGTCTAGTATCCCAGAAATTTTCCATTCCAGCTTAGGCAATTATAACTGGAAATTATGGGAGTTATTCAAAAAAATATGAAAAGGTCTAGTTAGGGAAAGTTGTTTTGAGATGACATAAAACATTTGGAAGAATCTCTAGTATGTTAGCAGCAATCTATAATATGCACTTAAAGAATGCAGTTCACTAAATTCATGTCATAGCAAATTGTCCATTTTTAGGATGATTTAGTTTTATGGGTGGTGTGAGGATACATGTAAATAACAATTGCAGGCAGTTGTGCAAAATGGTACAGTTCGTGTAATGAAAGAAGAATCTGGTCCAAACTAATCAGTCTACTTTCCTCAACCTGGGCATTCTTCTGATGTGTGGGTCTTGTACCCAAAATGCTCAGCAAAAGCCATACTGGCTGTGGAGTCATATGGAAGTCCACATATCTGGAGGGTACCAGGTTGTAAAATAATGAACCACATATCCATATATTCTGTCAGCTCAAGCTTCCAGGCAGCAATTGTTTGATCACCCTACCATCTTGACTTTTTGGCTACACCTCTTATTTTCCTCTTGGATTCCCCATCCAGTTCATTCTATTTTCCATGGCCTCCAATGGACAGGTGACAAATTATAGCACTTCAAGGAGAGAAAGTCAAGCTGGTTAATGGCAATTATTCTTGATTCCTAAATGACTGGCTAGATATCTTAAATATTAAGTGCTAGGGAATCCAGAAGGCAATTATGCTATCAACAGTACGGTTGATCTTTCCATGCTTATTGGGTGCCGCTATATGACATATAGATGGACTAATGGGACACCCGTTCTTATCCATTCAGAGGTTTTTACCATTTCACTCTGAACTGGGATTACATTGGGAGAAAGGATTGTATGAATAGGAACTTTTCCCAATCAACTTTTGGAAACTTAGAACACTTGTATCCTACATTGGTTCCATAAAACCCTCTAAATCCAACATTTAAAATGACTTGACAGCACCACTGATCTTCAAGTCCAAAAGTACTTGCCTAAGGATTAAAACGGACTAAAATTGTATTATTTCTTTATTTTGAAGAGTCTGAATTGTTCTAGGCTGGTTTAAAAAGCACTCCAAAAAGTTTTGCTTTGCATCCTGAAAATACTCAGCCAGTCTCAATACTGCAGCAAACCTACTAAAAACTATGGTGGCTATTTGAGGAGACCCTGATGGACTCTAGTTCTTGCTAGTGAGGGTAACAAGATAGGGTACAAACAAGAGTTATCTATTAATGCCAGACGATAGTGGAAAAGTGCTTTGGCATTCTGGGACTAACCATTATTTTTATTTTCTACCATGCCACATCACATTCCATCACATCACATTAATTTCCTCTGTCCTGGTCCTATTAGATCTCTCAGCGGCTTTCGATACCATCGACCATGGTATCCTTTTGCGACGCTTCGGGGGGTTGGGAGTGGGGGGCACTGTTCTTCGGTGGTTCCCCTCCTACCTCTCGGGGCGGTCGCAATCGTTGTTGGCGGGGGGGTTGAGGTCGACCCCGAGGGTGCTCTCTTGTGGGGTCCCTCAGGGGTCGGTCCTCTCCCCTCTTCTATTTAACATCTACATGAAGCCGCTGGGTGAGATCATCCGTGGTTTTGGGGTGAGATTCCATCAGTACGCAGATGAACCCAGCTGTACATCTCCACCCTAAACCAGATCAGTGATGCCCTCTCCCTGATGACCCGGTGTTTGGATGCGGTACAGATTTGGATGAGCGGGAACATGCTTCAACTCAACCCGGCCACGACTGAGTGGCTGTGCATACCGGCATCTCGGCCTAATCAGGAATGTCCATCTCTGGCCATAGGGGGAGAGGTGTTGCCCCCTGTGGATAGGGCGCGGAATCTGGGGGTCCTCCTGGATGTATGGCTCTGGTTGGAGGAGCAGGTGGGGGCCGTTGCCAGGGGGGCCTTTGCCCAGCTCCGCCTTGTTCGTCAGCTTCGCCCATTTCTGGACTGAGATGCCCTGCGCACAGTCACTCACGCCCTTGTTGCCTCTAGACTCGACTACTGCAACGCTCTCTATTTAGGACTGCCCTTGCATACCATCCGGAGATTGCAACTGGTGCAAAATGCGGCGGCGCGGGTGGTGATGGGAGTTTCCCGATTCTCCCATGTTACCCCCTCCTGTGCTGCCTGCATTGGTTGCCGGTTGCACTCCGGGTGAGATTCAAGGTTCTGGTTTTAACATACAAAGTCCTTCACGACATGGGTCCTCAATATTTAAGGGAGCGTCTTCTGCTGATATCGAGTGCCAACCGCCCTGTGCGAGCACATAGGCAAGGACTCCTCAGGGTCCCATCGGCAAGCCAATGTCGGCTGGCGGTCCCCCGGCGACGAGCCTATTCTGTCGTGGCCCCTGACCTCTGGAACCAACTGCCCCTGGGGCTCCGCCTGGCCCCTGACCTCCGCACCTTCCGCCATGATTTGAAGACCTGGTTGTTTGACCAATCCGGGCTGTGACCCCTCCTTGGGGTGGGGATGGGTTTCTTAATTATTTTAACCACTGTAAATTTTAGTTTTTGTATTTTTGGGCTTGTGAAATTAGTTTAATTTCTTTTTATTGTTGTTGTTTTTAGTTGTGCGCCGCCCCGAGTCTTCGGAGATGGGGCGGCATACAAGTCAAAATAAATAAATAAATAATGCCCTTATGTCACTGACTGATCTGTCTACCTGGTGCTACTCAGCATTGTACCAGAAAACAAAACTAAACGTAGGGCAGGAGGCAAATGAGAAAAGAGGATCGGATGTGTGAGCCCTATTTCTGTTGGTTTTCCCACAATCCCTCTATTTCCAGCCTACTGTATATCTTCCAAGTCTCTTTTATGATACTTTTTTTTCAGTTTCTGAACAATAATAGCAATTGAATCTGAATGCCAGGGTGCATTTCCCTTTTAAAAGGAATGAAAGGGAAGTAAAAACAAATTGAACAGAATTATCTCCAACAAACTCCTCCAGCTGTGTAAAAATCAAGTTATCAAGATAGGAAAGGTTGACATAGGTGATAAACCTATGCTAGATTCCTTAAAAAAATAAAAAAGGAACTCCCAATAGTGGGTATCTACTGCCACCTACTGTTACTTCCTGTTATAAATTTTACCAAAGGCTTGGTTCTTACAGTACTTCCACAGAATATATATTTTTCTAAAATACGTACACACTTAGATTTGCCACTTCTTTGACTAGAGCTAGGATAGAATTGGAATATCTTGAGAGGAGAAACTTAAGGGTACAACACAGTGTTATCAGTTGGCATCTCAACAATCCTAATTTTTTAATGGTGCTTAATCTTTCACTTGATCTAGCTTTCAACTTGAAGAATCAAAACACTTTCCTCAAATAAAAGGTTTGTTGAACTACATGAAAGAAGCTGTCTCAAGAAGACTTTTGCCACAATGGTCAATGCTGTTGCAGACAGGACACAGTGGTGGGGAGATGCTGGCTGAGGAATTCTGGGAGTTGGAGTCCTCCCCTCTTAAACTTGCTGAAGCTGAGAATTTCTTCAGTTCTTCAAGTCAGAACCACACTTTGTGTTGTTAGCAGCAGCAGTTGTAATATTAACAACAAAATCCTGTACACTGTGTGTGCACAAATAAATATTTTGACCATATCATCATTTTTATGTATATTTTCCACTTCCAAGATGTATAAACTTGAATGCTTTAGCGCAGGGGTGTCAAACTCAAGGCCTGTGGGCCACATCCGGCCTGTGAGTACTTAAATCCAGCCCGGGGGAAATATCAAAGGACTAGTCCATGGTGCCTCTGGCAGCTAACATGGGCTATGTGTGCCCCCCCCATGCCTCATTTTCACCCATCATGGCCTCCTGTAGCACTTTGTCAGCCAAAACGGGCCAAAAAATGACCCCAAAACAGGCCCCAAAAACAGCCAAAACTCACCCAAAAATGGCCCAAACACACCCAGCAGAGAGCTGCAGGCCATAGGGGGTGGAAACGAGGCAGAGGGGCCACGCCCCTTTTGGCTGGCAGGGTACTGCAAGAGGCATCCAGCCCCCCCACACCGGCCGACAGATAACTACAATGTTGATCTGGTGCTCAAAGAAATCCAGTTTAATAATCCTGGTTTAGTGGATATAAGCATATCAGGTGATGTGTATTTGTGTAATGAAGGAGGGTGTGGCCTAAGGAATTGTGCATAATTATTAGGCACAATTCCTTAGGCCACATCCTCCTTCATTACACAAATACACATCACACATCACATCAGGCAAAATGGGACCATCAAATGTTTTGTTGCAAATAGTCATCAGGGTTGCAAGAAACATGTTGAGAAAAAAAGGCGCATGTTAACCGGCATAGATTTGAGAAGAATCAAACATGAAGCTATCAGGAACCCATTATCCTCCAGTGCTGTCATATTCCACAACTACAACCTACCTGAAGTACAAGGTATTCAGTGCTAGGAGACACAGCCAAGGTAAAAAAAAAAGGCTGAAAGCTGACCACTGCTAAACAAGACACATGAGTTGAAATGGCAAGACTGGGCAAAGAAATATCTGAAGAGATTTTTCAAAGGTTTTATGGACTGATAACTCTTGATGGACCAGATGGATGGGCCCGTGGCTGGATCAGTAACGGGCACAGAACTCCACTTTGACCCAGATGCTAGCAAGGTGGAGATGGGGTATTGGTAGGGGCTGATATTATTAAAGATGAGTTAGTTGGACCTATTTGGGTTGAAGATGGGGGGCCTTTGCCCAGCTCCGCCTTGTTCGTCAGCTTCGCCCTTTTCTGGACTGAGATGCCCTGCGCACAGTCACTCATGCTCTTGTTACCTCCAGACTCGACTACTGCAACGCTCTCTATTTAGGACTGCCCCTGCATACCATCCGGAGATTGCAGCTGGTGCAGAATGCGGTGGCATGAGTGGTGATGGGAGTTTCCCGATTCTCCCATGTCACCCCCCTCCTGCGCTGTTTGCATTGGTTGCCGGTTGCACTCCGGGTGAGATTCAAGGTTTTAGTTTTAACATACAAAGTCCTATACGACATGGGTCCTCAATATTTAAGGGAGCGTCTTCTGCCGATATCAAATGCCGGCCGCCCTGTGCGAGCACATAGCCAGGGACTCCTCGGGGTCCCGTCGGTGGGCCAATGCCGGCTGGCGGTCCCCCGGCGGCGAGCCTATTCTGTCGCGGCCCCCGACCTCTGGAATCAGTTACCCTTGGGGCTCCACCTGGCCCCCGACCTCCGCACCTTCCACCATGATTTAAAGACCTGGTTATTTGACCAACCCAGGCTGTGACCCCTTCCTGGGGGGGGGGGATAGATTTAATGTTAATTGTGTAAATCTGTTTTAGTATTTGGGCTTGTAAACTAATCTAATTGTTTTTTAAGTATTTATTGTCTGTTTTTTAGTTGTGAGCCTGAGTCTTGAGATGGGGCAGCATACAAGTTCAAATAATAAATAAATAAATAAATAAATAAATAAATAAATAAGAAAGATGGACTCAAAATCAACTCCCAAACCTACTGCCAGTTTTTAGAAGACACTTTCTTCAAGCAGCGGAACAGGAAAAAGTCTGCATTTTTCAAGACCTTTATGTTTTATACAGGACCATATTCGATCTGGTTAGCCAGTGAAGGCCTTAAAAATGAAAGAATAATGACATGGCCCCCTTCCTCACCTGACCTAAACCCTATTAAGAACTTGTGGGCCTTTCTTAAATGGGAGATTTACAGTGAACGAAAACGGTATATCTGTCTGAATAGTGTCTGGGAGGCTGTGGTTGCTGCTGAACAAAAAGTTGTCAACAGACCAAGAAACTGACAGACTCCATGAATGGAAAGGGTATGTCTATTATTGAAAAGAAGGATGGTTCTATTGGTTACTGATTTTTTTTTAAATGTCAGAAATATTTATTTGTACATTTTGAGTTGTTTATTATTCTCACTCTAACAGATACAAATAAACAAGTGATGGGCAAATTCTCATTTTCCATTTAGTTGCATAATAATTTTACACACTAATAGTTGCCCAATAATTATGCACACATACAGGTGAAACTCGAAAAATTAGAATATTGTGCAAAAAGTTCATTTATTTCAGTAATGCAACTTAAAAGGTGAAACTAATATATGAGATAGACTCATTACATGCAAAGCAAGATAATTCAAGCCGTGATTTGTCATAATTGTGATTATGGCTTACAGCTCATGAAAACCCCAAATCCACAATCTCAGAAAATTAGAATATTGTGAAAAGGTACAATATTCTAGGCTCAAAGTGTCCCACTCTAATCAGCTAATTAAGCCATAACACTTGCAAAGGGTTCCTGAGCCTTTAAATGGTCTCTCAGTCTGTTTCAGTAGGAATCACAATCATGGGAAAGACTGCTGACCTGACAGTTGTTCAGAAAACCATCACTGACATCCTCCATAAGGAGGGAAAGCCTCAAAAGGTAATTGCAAAAGAAGTTGGATGTTCCCAAAGTGCTGTATCAAAGCACATTAATAGAAAGTTATGTGGAAGGGAAAAGTGTGGAAGAAAAATGTGCACAAGCAGCAGGGATGACCGCAGCCTGGAGAGGATTGTCAGGAAAAGGCCATTCAAAAGTGTTGGGGACTTACATAAGGAGTGGACTTAGGCTGGAGTCAGTGCATCAAGAGCCACCACACACAGACAGATCCTGGACATGGGCTTCAAATGTCGTATTCCTCTTGTCAAGCCGCTCCTGAACAACAAACGTCAGAAGTGTCTTACCTGGGCTAAAGAAAAACAAACCTGGTCTGTTGCTCAGTGGTCCAAAGTCCTCTTTTCTGATGAGAGCAACCAAGGACCGAGAGTCTGGAGGAAGAATGGAGAGGCACACACTGCAAGATGCTTGAAGTCCAGTGTGAAGTTTCCACAGCCTGTGATTTGGGGAGCCATGTCATCTGCTGGTGTTAGTCCACTGTGCTTCATTAAGTCCAGGGTCAACACAAGGAGATTTTGGAGCACTTCGTGCTTCCTTCCATAGATGAGCTTTATGGGGATGCTGACTTCATTTTCCAGCAGGACTTGGCACCTGCCCACTGCCAAAAGTACCAAAACCTGGTTCAATGACCATGGGATTACTGTGCTTGATTGGCCAGCAAACTCGCCTGACCTGAACCCCATAGAGAATCTATGGGGCATTGCCAAGAGAAAGATGAGAGACATGAGACCAAACAATGCAGAAGAGCTGAAGGCTGCTATTGAAGCATTCTAGTCTTCCATAACACCTCAGCAGTGCCACAGGCTGATAGCTTCCATGCCACGCTGCATTGAGGCAGTAATTGCTGCAAAAGGGGCCCAAACCAAGTACTGAGTACATATGCATGCTTATACTTTTCAGAGGTCTGATATTGGTCTATGTACAATCCTTGTTTTATTGATTGCATGCAATATTCTAATTTTCTGAGATTGTGGATTTGGGGTTTTCATGAGCTGTAAGCCATAATCATCACAATTATGGCAAATCACGGCTTGAACTATCTTGCTTTGAATGTAATGAATGAGTCTATAGTTTCACCTTTAAGTTGCATTACTGAAATAAATGAACTTTTGCACGATATTCTAATTTTTCGAGTTTCACCTGTATTTTCCTAAGAAAGCTAAAACCTCACTTTCTTAAATATTCAGGTTTGAGGTTTATTAACATTTTCCTTGGATTGGATTTAGACCAAGAGCAATTGTAGTTGTTCAATAAAATTAATCCTCCAAAATACAACTTGCCTAACAATTGTGCACAGTGTATGTACTGTGTCACAAAGACCTCTCTCAAGCTTTGTTCACTATTCATTAGTCAATGTACTGTGTGCGTTATTTATCTATGTATACAATTTCTACCTTGCCTTCCCTTGTTTGGTAACAATTATTACCAAAGTGTAATAGCCTAAAGTTTGTCAGCTGAGTCCTCCAAGGAAGATCAACCTCTCAGGATTGCATTTTCCATTTCTAGTTATGATGCCTTCTACCACTGTTCAGCTGACTTAGTTCATTCACACATTCTTTAAAAAAAATTTTTTTTTAATTTTTTTGGAAATTTTAAATACCACACAGTTCCCTCTCATCATTCAGTGGCAACATTTTTTTATTATAATTCCATTAGAATTCATTACCTGAATATTCAAAGTTCATGATCAAATATATATAGTATCCTTTTTTCTTTTGTAATATAATTTCGAGAGGTGGTTGGAGATTAAAAGCAAAAATAACACAATTCTAAAAAAAAAAAGAGCAGCAGTGCAAGAGTAACTTCAACATGAAAAAGAGAACACTTCAGGATTTTTTTTAATGTTTATTTTTTAGAAAATCTAGAATGAAAAGGCAAGCAAGTAAAATCCTTTTCTGGACATTGAAAGGGTCTTAAGAGTCAATTCAAGGCACATTTTCCTTAGGCATATCCTTAAAATTACTTCACATCAGAAGATAGGAGGCATGGGGCATTGGGAAAAATCCTATAAGCGTTATATTAATGTTGGAAAAACTTACAGACTATTAGCATTTTAAAACTTGAAACAGTGAAGTATGCTTGAATTGGGATCAGTAGCCAATGTTAATGTCAAAAAGTAGTCCTAATGATTCAGCTCTGATTTAATATTTTGCACTAAATGAACTTTCCAATCAATTTTTTAAAGAATAACCTATACATGATACACTGCAGTGGAATGGTATGAGGGCATTACACCAAACTGTATATAAGCTTTTCTATGATTGATTTCAACTAACTGAGTGATTCCCAAACCTGAGTGAATTGGGTAAAAGTAGTTTTTCTTTGAGTGACATTAACAATCACAGGAGGGACATTTAAGTTGACTTAAAGTGTTTTACCTATACACTCCTCTTTGTAGCAGCCCTTCAAATATTGGAACAGCTACCATGTTACCCCTAGTCTTCCTTTTCTCTAGACTAGACATACCCAATTCCTGCAATTCTTGATATGTTCTAGCCTCCAGCCCCCTAATCATCTTTGTTGATCTTCTCTGCACTCTTTCCAGACTCTCAGCATCTTTTTTATATTGCAATCAGAATTGGATACACTATTCCAAGTTTGGTCTTTCAAGGCCTTATAAAGCAGTACTAACACTCCATATGATCTTGATTCTATTCCTTGGAGGAGATTCTCCAACAAGGTAGGCCTGAGGATGTCTTGCTTGAAGATCAGCATCTTCTTGGTGATCAATATTCTCAAGCAAAAAAAAAAATCCTCAGAAGCTCTAGATCTCCATCCAAAGGCATTTTTCTGAGCAATGAATGAGCTGTCTCTTTAAGTCTCCTGTCATGTCTTAACAGCAGCGAGGATTATTTTTGCACAATATTGGAAAAATGAAGATATACTACGAGATGAAGAAATAGTCAAGAAGATACTACATTGTGCAGAAATGGATAGATTTGAGATTGAAAATTAAACAGAAAGAGGATTAGAATATTATCAAATATGGAATTTATTTTATCAATGGTTGAAAAAAAGGAGTGGAGATTAAGAATGTAATTTGTATTGTTAAGCAAATTACATACCCAGAAAACATGATGTTTATTAAGCACTAAGTATTTAATAGAAAATCAATTTTTAAAAGTCTCCTGATTCTTTTAAGCACACTGGGCATACTAAGCTATACTTAAATTACAAGTCTGGTATTTATTATAAAATATTAAATATTTTAAATACTGTATTATTTTAAAAATATTAAAATATTCTTGTTCCATAGCCTGTGTTTTCCAAAATCTTATTTCCTTAATTCTTTTGGAGGCTTCCAGTTGCCTTGGCTGTTTTTTTTACATCCTTTCCCCCAATCAGATATACTATCTTTAATTAAAGAGATATTTTCCAAATCAAAGCTGGAATTTTATCCTCCTCAAGCACAAACTGGTGTGCAACCAATTTCCTTCTGGTCCATTGCTATTGGAGTAATAAGTCATGAAAAGCATCTGACACAATTCTCCTATGAGAAAGATCATAACTGCTTTGGAATTTCTTCTTTACTGATAAAACATACATTTAGCTTGGTTAGATAACATTGCAATATGCTGTAAATCACTGGTGGAATTTTGCCAGAATCCTTCACATCTAGCACATCAGTGGATCTTTGATCTTTTAAGAAATTCAAATTAGTAAATGGTAGGCTGCAGGACCAATTATGTGCCCATGGAGCAACCTAGGCATTTGCCTGGGGCAGCACAAAGGAGTAGAACGGTTGGTAGAAATGGGGATGCAGTAGAAATCTTCAGGTTTTAATGACTAAGAGCAACTGCTGGATGATATTGAAGTCTCTGGAAAAAAACTAACCCTCTGCTGCTATCTGGTGGACATCCAGATTTTTTGCAGTCCAGAACAGTAAGCCTTGCTTCTTATTGATGCACACTCCATCCATAAAGAGAACACTCCCACCTCCAAGTCTCCTTTCCTGCACTTCTTTCCTAAGAGTTGCTTGTATTTGCAAACTAGGGAACCAGGGCTGCTCCCTTGTATATAATGATTAGGTCTTTAACTGTAGATTATTATCAGAATGGTATGCCTCTTCTGAGTGATTTATTTTGGAGTCCAAAGAGCTCTGCTTACATCTCTGCATAGCATCCTCTTCCAAAAAAGATCAGAAGCACAATTTCTTGTTATTTCATCCAAATTCTGCAAGACTTTATTCATAGTAAGTTTTTGATTTTGCAATCCTTTCCAAAATGTAATAGCCATGCTATTTGGAAAGTTCTGAGAACTGAAGTCCAGAGAAATGAAGGAAGCTTACTTTGGAAAAGTGGTTTTATCCGTCTTAAACTACAATAAGCAGGATGAAATATTAGAACTCTCAAAATATCAATATCTTTACAAACTCTACTATATATGGGTCTGTGTTCATATTTACTCAGTATGAATCTTGGGTAATACTACCTGAACTTTTGAATCCACTTGCAACTGTTTCTGCCCTTCCTCAAGGCTACTTCCAAGATAAAGTCAGTCCTCAAAATAGGAAGACTGTCCCAGGTGCTGTAACCCCTTGTTCTTAATGCTCCATTTCTTTAAACAAATGTGCATAGGCATTACCAAGCCACATTCATGTCCCAAGGTGTCTTTTTTATTACTATACTATAGTAATACTATATCAAACAAACAAGTATCATTGAAATCAATAGAAACGCTTCTGAAATCACTTGTCAGAAAAATTGGAGAGTTTAAATTTTCCTCCCTGGAAGGTACACAAATTCTCCACATCTAAAAAATTCAATTTGGTACGGTCTGATTTTTACTCTGTTTAAATGCAAAAAAGTAGAGATTTAAAATACCTCCTGAGACCACCTACGTTGAACATCCTATATTATTAGGAAATTTTTCTTGATGTCCAATCATAATATGCTTCCTTACAATGTAAACCCACTGTTTCATGTCACCTTCCAGAACAATATTGATCTCATTTATCCCAGCTGCACATAATAGCCCTCCTGATACTTGGTAGATACCATCTCTTCTCATTATCTTCTCTTTTCTTCTCTGAACTAAATATACTTCACATATAACCATTCATAATACTTTTTCCTTCCTGGTCGCTTATCAACTTGATTGCTTTCCTCTGACATGCTCCATTTTTAAAATCCTAGATTTTGCCAGTCACAAAGAGACTATAATCAGCAGGACTTTTACTAAATTGTAAGTTTTGCAATTAACTTTAAACTAAATTAGATGTTGGGAAAGTATCTATATTATATGATATTCAGTAGTATATTATACTACTATATATCCTATCTTGATATATTGAGAACAAACCCATTCTTAAATAGCCAAAGAACACTATCTTATATATTCTGTTTTTAAGTCTATGTTGACTCCTGGCAACTACCTAAATTAGTTTCTGCAGTTTTTTTGGCAAGATTCTGCTGAGTGGTTTGTCACTGCCTTCTTCCTGGGGCTGAGAGACAGTAACTGGCCCAAAGTCATCCAGCTGGCTTCATGCCTCAGGCAGGACTAGAATTCAGAATCTGCTACCTTAATCTCTACACCAATCACTTGTGGAGACATTTGGTAAAAGAAGAATGGAATGGACTTTCCTGGGATTCTATTTTTCATGTGGGAGGATCAATGTGAAATGCATGGGATTGGCTAGCTGCATCCAGCATTTTCTAATAGTATCACCTTGAAGCATGTCACTGCAATATTTGAAAGGAAGAGAATCCAGTCAGTTGCAGAAGAAAGGTAATGTATCCTATTATTTTGCAGCCCTCCAAAGTCCCTAAATAGAATAAAAGAGAAAGATCAGACTCCAAGACATTTGAGGGTTTTTTTTTAAATTCAAATTAATGTTTTTTCTTCCATTATGAACCCAGTGCCACTAAGAAACATAAGATGGCATTGTTGCAATAAGCTTTTGTTTAACAGAAATCGTTACTTAAAGAAAATGCTTATTTCTGAGCAAATATTTTAAAACCAGGTGCATCCTGGCAAACTTCTAATGTACCAGATATAGCTGCAGCAATGCAAATAGATCGATGGGTTGTTAACTTTGAGCAATGCCAACGAGGCGGACTGAAAAACCAAGAGGTTAAGAAAACAGGAAGGAAAAAAAACCCTAACATTTAAAAAAATAATAAAGAACAAAATGTTCTTCCAGAATAACTGCTCTCTGCAGGAGCTATTTTAATCTCCTTGGAGGCAACCTCCCAAACCAAAGGCTGTTCAAACTCCTTCTTTTTACCTCCTACACAAAGATATTTCATACACACAGAGGGAAGCAAACAAAAAAACAGATACCAATAGATGAGTTCACTTATTATGTTAAACTAAGATGGTTTGTTGAAAAAACCATGACTGAATGTACACATTAGACAAAACCAAAATGTGGGTTCTTTTTGATTGTGTGATGTGATGTCAAACATATAGCTTGTAGTTATGTTTTATGTATTGTAGATACTGAGTACACTAAATTCAAGAAATCATAAATAAATGATGACTTATGGTACATGCATCCTGTCACTGATGCAACAGTAAATACTCTACCAACCAGAGTGGTTGAATTTACATAGCATAGAAGCCAAAATAAACAAATTATAGTTTATGAACAATGCATGTAGCAAATATGTATTCCTTTTCAAATTATTCACCAGTCACATATAATCTAACTTTGCCTGCCCCCTAAAATTGGAAGAGTGTGTGTTGAATATGTTCAATGCCTTGAGTTATTTGTAAAAATAATAAAGGCAAGATACAAAATTAAATAAATATTTATGGGGTAGTTGTCTACACAAATTGCTTAAGAAACTTAGCATGTTTGCTTCAAGGAGTGGATAGTAGATATTATTTGAGCATTCCTGTATGCTTGAAAGTATATTCTTATCCCTTTCAAAACTGCACAGCTCTGATGCTTATTTTAGAGCTTATAGTTCAATTTTCATAGGCATCATACCTCAATACGGCATGAACTATGTGCTCAATTTTCAGCAACTATAGACATATAGCATTCTAAGCAGGAATGGCCAACAGGATGTGGGTTGCAGGTAAAAAATAACAGGTTGAGTCCCAATCCCATCATCGCACCCATCGTCTTGATAATAGCCTGTAGAACAGGGGTGTCAAACTCAAGCGCCGCAGGCCAAATTTGGCCCGTAAGTACTTAGATCTGGCCCATGGGGTCACCCTGGAAAGAGTGAATGCCTCTGCCAATGAAACAGACCTCGGGAGGTCCACACGGCTCTCCCAGGTTCTGTTTTTTGTTGCGATGGCCTCCTGCAGCCCTCTACCAGAGAAAACGGAGCTTGGAGTGCGCTCAGTTTTTGCTAGAAGATGGCTGCAGGAGGCCGTTGTGGCCAAAACGGAGGCTGGGAGAGGCGTGCAGATTTTCACTAGCAGAGAGCTGCAGGAATGACATCAAATTGGCCATGCCCCACGAGATCAAACACAACCCTGATGCAGTCCTCAATGAAATCAAGTTTGACACTCCTCCTGTAGATAGTCTTGGCTCCAAGGATGAATAAAAGGACTTGGAAGCCATATGTGGTTTCAAATTACAAGCTGCCTATCTGTTCAGTGAAAATGGTGATTTCCCCCAGGCCAGGCCATGAGATATTGCAGAAGTAAAACTCCCAACAATCTGAATACTGTCTATGTTTTTTTCAAGTCTATGGTCTATGTGGATATTATATGAAAGAATCCTGTTGTGTCTGACTGAAAATAAACCTATTTCAATGGCCTGTAAAGCACACACCTTTTTATTGGCTCTGAAAGTATTCCACTTGTTAAGAGAACACCAACAATATTTTTTTAAAATTATGGCCTCTGAGCTGTAATAAATCTTTGATTTCATTTTATTAGATTTTAATTTGTAGGTGGTATCTGTGTAATGCTTTAATCACCAAAATATGCTTAACGTTCATCATTTCATATGTAAATATTCGTGCTGTTTGCTTATACATCATTAATATGTCTGACAAGCAAAGTCACTCGGGAAGCCAGATTCACTTAATACCTCTTCTTACTAATACTAATTTAAAAACTGTACTGTTTTACTACTGTGGCAAGAAAGATTGTAAAATGGGGCAAAACTCACTTAACCACTGTCTCGCTTAGCAACAGAAATTTTGGGTTCAATTATGGTTGTAAGTCGAGCACTACCTGTACAGCAAGACTCTTCCAAAATTTGTTTATTTACAATGTTGGTGAGCCAACCCAATTGACTTTGAGCAGTATGCAATCGAAAAGCAATTTAATCTTGTTTTCATCTTGAACCCATTCCTGATTCATCACAAGGCAATTCATATTCTTGTTAAAAAGGGTGGAAACACCTTCCATCAGTCTATCTAGACAGTTATCCTTGACTATCAGTGGCCTCAGAAGAGAATAGATGCAATGCAAACTGCACTGCCTAGTAATCAACAACTGATCCATTCAGCAAACTGCTAGTAAGGATTTTCTGATTTATTTCCTCAACTTTCCACAGAAGTTTTAAGGAGTTTGCATGTCAAGACTTCATTTGCAAACTCTGTACTTGAAAATAAGCAATGAATCTTCCCAACTGGTTGGTCCCTCGAGTGCAATGTAGAATATTCAACAGAAGCAGAACAAATAAAAGAGGTGACTTAATTCATACATCAGTTCAAAGGACAAGTAGTGTCTAGAAAATCTTGATTAGAGGTCAATTCCCCCCAAGTAATCCTTTTAGAATAATACTTGAGAAGAAAGTGAGAGCAAAGAACATGCTTTATTGAGAAGTTGATACACTGATAGCATATTCTAAAATATCCAGGAAAACAGTTTTGCTTCTGTACAGGAACAAGCAGCCTCCCTTTGTCACAAAAAAGAGCATTACCCCATTTTTTTGCAATAATCTAGAAGCTGAGAACAATTGCCAGACAATGTTCAGAAATAGCAATCCTGCAGACTGAAGATGGCAATAAAAAGGCAGAACCAAACACAAAAACCAACAGATAGGAATTCTTATCTAAAAATCCTTGGTGGAGATTGAACAAGTCTATTTGTTTTTCTCAAGATGGGAGACGAAAGGACATTTTTTAAAGACATATTTAGTTGAAAACAGATTGTATGTCATGCAGGTGTCTACTATTGAAAATTGCATGCTAGGCAGGAATGAAAGGCATAGTTGTATGGATAATTGTTATCTTCAGGATTTTTCATATATGTCACCTAACCTTACCATTAAAAGCAACACTCCTCCTTTTGTGGAAACTACAATTAAGAGTGCAGAATACAATGTCCATTTTTCTGCAGCCCCTAAACGAATAAAACATACTGTTTCTTTCATAGTCCACCATGTCAGGAAAAACCAAATCACTGCCTTAGCACAGGAAGTATTCTCAAGATGAAACCTAGGATGTAAATGTCCATACTTCAAGCTGAGTGAGCACAATCATCTGTTAATCTCCACTGCGACTACTTTGATCTGCTGCATGCAAGTGTACTCCCAGTGCCAGGTTACTCTGTGTCTCATTTGGAAAAAGATTCATATCTCAAATACTGGGATATTACTGTATAATATCATGCACATCTGTGGCCAAAAGATTGGCCAGCAGAGTAACCCAATACAGCAGAGACTGCAGAGACACAGCCCAGCAGCTGAGACACAACTTCACACCAATAATATAGCCCAAAAGAAAAGCCTTAGAAAGACTATTGGTAGGCCAATTCTTTATGTATACATTGCCATCTATACATAACTGGAACCAGCAGATAAGAGGGTAGCAGACTAGCCAGAATTTTCCTCTTTTTCTTGTTGTAATATAGGAAGATTGAAGTTTTAGAAATGGGCAAATTAGAACACTTGTAGCACCTGACTTACAATGGTCAAGAGTTTTATTCTTAACAATTTATAAATTTCCATTCATCAGACAAAATACTCTGACTCATCTCTTCCCAGCTGTTACAAGTAGGTATTACCTATTGCTGCTAGAGGATTCCCTTGAATCAAAGACTTTATTTAAAAGATGATTTAAACATTCTCATTTAAAATGGGCATGCTTACTATGGAACTGATGAAGGAGGTCTGTTACAGTTGTTTTTGAAGTTTTATTTTTAATTTGTCACAATTTCAATTAAAATTGGGACAATTTTAATTTGTCATAATATGGAGTCATATTATGATAAACTTTCAGGTATCAAATCTTAAAATGAAGTTGAAATTTATCTTTGGGTAATCTTGTATAATAGACCTTATTTTTCATTTATAAATTAATTTAAGAATAGCCATAACTGCCCACCTGCCCTCAATAGCTTCTGAGCCAACTCTTAACCATTTATGGAGCAGCATATCTGAAGCTGTCAATCTCCTTACAGACTGCTTTAAAAAAGAATAAGAAAATTATCAGACCAAGGCAGTCTCATTGTCAGGGAAAATCTGCAAATTGCCAATGTAGGGCCAAAAAATACAAGCCATAATGAAAACTACATTCAGTCAGCTGCAGCGAATTGCCCTGAAGCCTGGCATTAGTATATCCAGCAGCTTCACAAATTGAATAATAAATCACAAAACTGCCAAATGTATATAGCAATGTACTGCAAAGAAATAACTGGCAAAAAGAGCAATGTTCCCCCACCAGCTGCTGAAATGTTTTTCTATGCATATTTCTTGGGCTTTAAGCATAGGAGCTTGAAGCAGCTAATCCAAAATGATGAGGCATGCCAAATTAGAGAGACAATGCTACGCGCCAAGGCTCAAATGTTGATCTTGCAATTTTTTCCCTACAAAGTTAATTGAATTCACTCTTGAAGTATATTAGCAGTCAGAGCCTATTCAAAAACTGCCATCAGGGTCACTTGTCCAAAATTACAGCAAATTGAATGATGGCATCTTGTCTTTCCATTCAGGTATGCAATCAAAACCAGGTAATGTGGCATCTTTCCTCCCTGATATCTCACACTTGGGGATCTGACTATCCCAGCTACAAAATCCAATTCATAGAGGGCTGACTCATTGCTTCTGATACCCTGTATCCAGAATTATAAAACCATTACTATTCTCAGAAACCAAAGTCAGTTTGGAGCTTCCTTACCCATCAACTCTTTTGGTGGACTGAACTGGGGAAAATATTTTGATGACAATGTTGGAATACACAGGTGCCAAGATCAAGGAAGTTTTAGCTTCTGCAAATAAATGTGAGAAATTTGCACATCCAGAAGCAATTCAGGATCCCAGGAAGCACTGGATAATTTCTTAGTTGTACCTTGTCAACATGTGGTTAGGAAATAGTCTCACGGACATACATTTAGATTGTATATACACATGCAGCAGAATGGCAGGGAAACGTAAGGTGAATAGGATAGATTGGAGTATTTCAGAACACAGGCACAGGATTGATGGGGGCTTTTTTAGTGCTCTTTTATCTATCAAAAACGTGCAGATGAAAGCTAGTATAGAAATGGGACTAATGAGAATATCTATCCCTATCCCCACTAGCTTTACTTTGTTTTTAACAGAGAAATTTAAATTTGATTTTTCTCTGCCCCCATCATTAAATGAAGCAATATGATCCTTTCTATCACATTTGCAATTCCACTATATTGCATAGGTGAACATCTCAGAGGGCTAAAACTAAAAATATGAGAAGCAACCAAGTTTTTGTGCTAGGAGCAAATAACTGATGGAGGAGCAACTAAATCCTACTACATTTTCTTGAAACCATTGTTAATATTGTCCAGAACTGTCATCTTTTCAATCTTGCCTTATAGACAAGGTATCTGGTCAAAAATGTTCTATAAAAAGTAAAACACTGAAGAAATATCTGAAAGGGAAGAGTTGATACCAAGAGCAGTCACATGTCCAAGATCTGGAAGGATCTAGTGCTGGGAAAAGAAAAAGTACCCACAGTGGTGATGATGGCAGCACATGAATGGGATGTTCACATTTCTTGTAGAGACTGGTTAATTAAGTGCCTTTGGGAGGGGTCCATTTCAAACAGCTGGGATCCATTATTTTATTGCTGTTGCACCTTTTGGCCTCTTTGGCTATCCACTCATCAATAAGATCCTGAGAAGACAAAAAGAAAGGCAGGTTAAAGGCTTGTGGAAATTTATCTATAGAAGACATAACTGTAACTAATATTGACAGAAATTTCAAGCAAAGAAAGTTAAAACCATTTTGCTATTGCCCCTCTCCTTTGGCATAGTGCTCCACCTGAAATCAGATCCGCACCAATCCTGCTGTTGTTTAAGAAAGCTCTGAAGAAGTAAATGCTGCTTAGAGTCATCTGTGATTAAAATGGCCTAGATGTACAAACACATGAATGGTTTTATGTCAGAAGGACAATAGTGCTGCTTTCTTAAGTAAAAACCTCTGTACGTAGGTCCAAAAAAGTTCCTTGACTGATTAGTTTTGAAAGAGTCCTATTTTCCGGTATTGTTGTTATAGGTAGAAAATTGATACCACATTATTTCAGACTTACTACCGTGTTTCCCCGAAAATAAGACCTACCCTGAAAGTAAGACCTAGCACTATTTTCTAAACCTGCCCTAATATAAGACCTACCCCGAAAATAAGACCTAGTGTAAATCTCCAGTTCCAGGAAGACTTTTCAGGGAGCAACCATGCACCCACAAACACCCCCTACACACTCACACACTATTTGGCACCATAAATATATAAGACCTACCCAAAATAAGACCTAGTGTGTTTTGGGAGCCAAAAAAAAATAAGACAGTGTCTTATTTTCGGGGAAACACGGTATTTTAGAAAATGAAGCTGTAATAACTGAGTTGCATACAAAAGAAGGAAATGTACTGAAGGAAAGCTTAGAAAACAATATGTTCACTTGTATTGATTTTGTCATAATTCGTTTTTTCTGTTCCCATGGTCACCACAGATTTGGTGAAATGACCATTTTGTTCATAAGTCAGAATGCCTTAGACCAGAATGACAACAGCTTTGTTTTATTTAATCAAAACCTAAACATTATATACTTTTAAGATTTTATAAATATTTGTTCTGAACACCAGAACTGACAGATCTCACAGCTCCTCCACACACTTCATTTCTGGTATATTAATTTTTTTTTAAGTTCATCAATATGATGTGGGGGAGAGGGTATTTTGAATGCTATTATTAGACTCTCTGACTCAGAAACCTGAGCAATTCTTCCACATCATCCAGAGCTAGTTATAAAAATAAAACAATATTTATCTTCTGCTCACTCTTGGTTGAGCTGGTGCAGACCAATTAATATTGCAGTCATAAACAAACAAAAATTATTGAAGAATTAATATTAAAAACACAATGAGACTTTCTTTTAGGACTGCTCTGTACCCATAAAGCTATTAACAGGAGATAATTCCTTTTTAGATAAGTTCAATTTATCTTGGAATTTGGTCCCCAAATATGCCACTCAAAGGTCAAGGGCAATTCTCAGCTTAAGAAAAAATATACACCCTGTCCTAAATGAAGCATCCCAGCTGTAGTTGGTACCATCTATATTTCATTTTCTCCATTTTTTGGTGTCATGCCTCTCCTATTCATTGTTTTATAATCTTGTTTCCTAATATGTATCTGTCCTGTTTTTTTAAGCAAACATAATAAATGGAATCAGTACCTATCACATCCATAAGTGAAAAATTTAAGATATCAAAGGAGAAACAGGGACACCATGTAAATAAATATTATTTTCTTCAGCCATCCAAAAATTCTATAAGCAATTGGTTTTGCTTTATAGAATGTTTACAGTGAGGGTGGGATGGAAAGCTCTTTAGCTCTCCAGGTACTGGATTCCCAACAATATTCAGACAGCTATGGTTCCCAGGAAAACTGAAGAGTCCTGCAAGAGATTTCTGTGCTCAGATAGTGCATACAGACTCCTGTTTTCCGATGCAGCCTATCTAGGGCAGAAGAGCAATACCCCCCCCCCCACCTAAAAAATTCAGAACATACAGTCAGTACCCACAAACATCCCAAACAAAGATGCAAAACTGCAAGGCAAACTCTTACTTGTCTTTTTAGGACCAGGTGTTTGCCTTTCCAGTACTTGAGCATCTGAAGGGCTTGCAGGGTGCTAACAATGTCAACAGGATTGACAGCTGTCTCTTGGCTGATCTCTGGAATAAAGAGATACAAGACTCTATTATTAATGAAACAAATACATGGGATGATCTATTTTTTAAAAAAGGCTGTTTCCTGCCCAGTCGCACAAAGACTGGAAGCCAGAAGACAAGTTATTGTGGCTTTGTAAAAGAACAGAATATACCATTCTCAGAATTTATAATCTCAACGGTAGACTGAAAGCATGCCTTTCAGAAGAGACTGAATGTGATTTTCTCTAGTCAAGGATTAACTGCTTTCCATAACTCTTTGCTCTTCCAGATGAAGCACAAAAACAGAATCAAACAAATTCAGCAGTTATGAGATATCATGTCTTCTGGTGGACAGAATACAGAATACAGAGAGGAATTTTAAGCTTCTATTATTTGGAGGAATTTCACATTTTTCCTCCTACAGGAAGAAAAATAGATTGAAGTAACTGGGCTGGAACTGTTTCAAACCATTTGTGTTTTGAAGCATACATTTATTTATTCTCCATTTAGATTCCAGATTATTTTGGAATTAATTGGACAGGCATAAAAAGTAAGGATAGGGAATGGAGGAGTAAGCATCTAGGGAAAAGCAGCAATGAAAGATAAATGAGAGACTATCAGACTTTTTAATCTCTGGTCACCTTGACCTATTCCTCAATAGATTCTTAAGTTTTATTCATTTTAAATATCTCCTTTTTTTTGCAACATGGGAAGAAAGACATTCATGGCAGAAGTAAATTGAGAAAAACTGCTCCTTTTGGAAAGAGAGTGGAGAAAAGTAGAACTCACCTTTGATGGAGATTTCTTTGCCTTGAAAATTATGCAGATAACGGAGAAGAACCTCCTTCCAGTAACTACGGTAGCTGATAAGTCCCAAGTCTGAGAGAGGCCTTTCTGGAGAGCCAACTTTCTCTTCCACTTTGGAGAGTAAATAGCCTGTTTAGAGAGCACACATACATTTTTGAAATTTGGTCTTACAGATATTTTTAGACTACTGTATTTTTCGGTGTATAAGATGCACTTCCCCCCCACCAAAGTGGGTGGAAATGTTCTTATACAGTACAGCAATATGCCGGCCCACCTAGCCTGCCCCCACCCTTCAGCCTCTCCCTTCCAGCAATTTGCCTCCTTGCAGCAAACAGCAAACAGCCTGGTCAGCTTCACCACAGCCTGATTCGACTGGAATTGCCTCCTGACGATCAGCTGTTTCAGGCTGAAGGGATTGCCATCGCCTATTGCCACCTCTGTGCGCCCCGTTTTCTATCTCCGCATCCTGTTTTCGGCCTCCGTGCACCCCTCTTTCTGCCTGTTCCTATCCTTGCCACCTGGAACAGTCTGAAAATGAGCCAGGGACGCAAAAAGCGGGCATGGCTGAAAACAGGATGAGGAGATCAAAAATGGGGTGTGTGGACGCGGCAATAGGCGATGGCAATCCCTGCAGCCAGAAACAGCTGATCATCGGGAGGCCAATCCAATCGACAATAAGCTGCTTGTGCTCAATCAGGCTGTTCTGAAGCTGACTAGGCTGTTTCCTGTTTGCTGCAAGGAGACAAATTGCTGGGAGGCAGAGACAGATTTTTTTTTTGTTCTTGTTCTCCTCCCCAAAAGCTAGGTGTGTCTTATACTTGAGAGTGTCTTATAGTCTGAAAAATATGGTATTTCCACCACAGTTCCATACATGGATTTATAAGCCCATTATTGTAGAGCTCAAATACTTTATGGTGGGCAAACCTCTTCAAAATTCAAATTTCTTGAATTATTGCACATATGAAATAAAATGCAACTGCACAAGGCAAATTTTAAACTGATTCAAAATGTAACATTGTCTGGGGCAAGTTAGCAATCTTCCTGTCTGAAAGTCCCCCAGTGAGCCAAACCACCTGCCCACAACACCAGTCTGTACAGAAATTGCTATCTGTCCTATCAGGATGGGAATAAACATGGAAGACTGCCCTAGAATATTCATTTTTGCTGAAATCAGATGCAAAAAGGATGCCGTTTCATGTTATTACTACTATAAATGCTTTGCAGCAAATTAGAACTCTAATGAAGAACCTGCAGCACAATATGGTGGCGTATTTCTACTAAAAAGAGTTATTTGTAAATCTTTTGACATATCAAAATGTTATACTTCAAACAGCTCTGAATCTCTGATATGATTTGAGATTGATGTAATCTGCCTGACTAGATTTCTTTAAACCATACTTCTCATAGGGTCTAAATGTATTAAGATACTGCTGCTAAAATTTCTAAGCATTTGCATTAGACCTCCATTACAGGTAGCATTGTAACAAGTTTCTATCAGCTAAATTCTTTCTGGGTTATTTATTTATTGCTTTAGAAAGTTTAGATAGTTCTAAAGAATTCTTCAGCTTACAAAAGATATCACCTTTAAAGACTGAGCGCTGTCTTGGTTTGTTGTTGTAGCAAATAGTAGTTACTAGCAATTACTTGGGAGGGTGCTCTCATATTTTCTGGTACTCACCAGGGATATGCAAAATATTTGAGTGCAGAGTGTTCTGAGTTGAAAATACAGGACAAATTATTAAGTATCTATTAATTCCCATGGGTGCTAATGGGGAAAAGTATGAATAATTAAAAAATGGGGA